>CM051239.1:305192214-305609714 GCA_027917425.1 Gastrophryne carolinensis | reverse complement strand
GATTCATCCAATTTTTGGGCTCCTGAGGCCAACCCCAGGGTCTCTTTAAAGTAATATTTGGGCTCCTGCTGCTGCTGCTGCCAACTTCTGCCAACTCCAGGGTGTGATTCATCCAATTTTTGGGCTCCTGAGGCCAACCCCAGGGTCTCTTTAAAGTAATATTTGGGCTCCTGCTGCTGCTGCTGCCAACTTCTGCCAACTCCAGGGTGTGATTCATCCAATTTTTGGGCTCCTGAAGCCAACCCCAGTGTCTCTTTAAAGTAATGTTTGGGCTCCTGCTGCTGCTGCTGCTGCCAACTCCAGGGTGTGATTCATCCAATTTTTGGGCTCCTGAGGCCAACCCCAGGGTCTCTTTAAAGTAATATTTGGGCTCCTGCTGCTGCTGCTGCTGCTGCCAACTTCTGCCAACTCCAGGGTGTGATTCATCCAATTTTTGGGCTCCTGAAGCCAACCCCAGGGTCTGTTTAAAGTAATGTTTGGGCTCCTGCTGCTGCTTGCAACTCCAGGGTGTGATTCATCCAATTTTTGGGCTCCTGAGGCCAACCCCAGGGTCTCTTTAAAGTAATATTTGGGCTCCTGCTGCTGCCAACTTCAGGGTGTGATTCATCCAATTTTTGGGCTCCTGAGGCCAACCCCAGGGTCTCTTTAAAGTAATATTTGGGCTCCTGCTGCTGCCAACTCCAGGGTGTGATTCATCCAATTTTTGGGCTCCTGAGGCCAACCCCAGGGTCTCTTTAAAGTAATGTTTGGGCTCCTGCTGCTGCTGCCAACTCCAGGGTGTGATTCATCCAATTTTTGGGCTCCTGAAGCCAACCCCAGGGTCTCTTTAAAGTAATATTTGGGCTCCTGCTGATGCTGCCAACTCCAGGGTGTGATTCATCCAATTTTTGGGCTCCTGAAGCCAACCCCAGGGTCTCTTTAAAGTAATATTTGGGCTCCTGCTGCTGCTGCTGCCAACTCCAGGGTGTGATTCATCCAATTTTCCGGCTCCTAAAGCCAACCCCAGGGTCTCTTTAAAGTAATGTTTGGGCTCCTGCTGCTGCTGCCAACTCCAGGGTGTGATTCATCCAATTTTTGGGCTCCTGCTGCTGCCAACTCCAGTGTCTCTTTAAAGCAATGTTTGGGCTCCTGCCCCTCATAGTGATGCCACTTCAACTCTCTGCAATTGTGCCGCTCTGCGATTCTATTAGCGATGCCTCTGATCTGCATGTGATATTTCTTCAAAGTATTATTTAACTAACCCAGCACGCATCCTGTGCGTGTTACAGCAAGGCAGAATGGTTTACAACCCTATTGAGGCTCTAGGAGGCTCAGAAATAGCCGTTTTTAATAGCGATTCGTCGCGAATTTATTCGGGTCGAAACAATTTTTGTCGGAAAATTCGGCGAATCAGTCGAATCGAATTTTTCAAAAGTTCGCTCATCTCTAGTGGCCAGGCCAAGAAAAAGGGGGACGACTTGAAGGTGGTGGTTCGGCAGAAACTCAGCACCAGATCGGCTGAGGGATACATGCTGAAAAACCAGAGGGCTGCTTGTACAGAAATAATTGGACAACTCACTAAAGTCACCCTTTCTTTTGTTTAAATCTAGCTTGCAAACTGGTGGGGGTCTGCTCAAATCTCTACAAATTTACCCATGGTGAGGAGCAGGTGTTGGGCATGCTCCACCTTAACACCTACCAGGGGGTGCGGGCACCATGGGCATTGATAGGTTGCATGTGCTCACCAGTGGAAGACAGACCTGGCTTGCAGCCAGGCACCACCGCCACCAGATGAAGACGCTGGTTGGGACTCTGGTTGGTGGAGGCCAATCAGGTTGCCCCTCAAAGGCTGGAGGCCAACCAGATTGCCTTTCAAAGGCTGGAGAAGCTTGAGGCATAGCAAGCTGCAAAAACCCAAAGCCGGGCAACATCCTCCTAACCTGCCATGCTGGACTTGTGGGGAGTCCCCAAGCTTTAGTTACAATGGATAGGCACATTTTTAGTGATCAATTTCCTGTTGACCTGCATCCACAGTTGTGCCATAGCCCAACAACTTGTGACAATTAACAAATAATTAGAGAATAAATACTAGAAACCTGAACCTTGTTTGGATGTTATTTAATCACACCCAGACAAGGCAAGGGATATACTTAATCACAAATGACAATTCAAGAAAAAGAGCTGTTCACCAAATGCTGCTGAATGCTTTGGCCCCACACGGCTCTGGGTGCCTGCATAGAGATGGCTAGGAATCTCTAGAGCAGAAGCAAGGGTTGTCTCCTCCCAATATGCTGCCAACATCAAAACAGCCTAGACCAAATATAAAATATTACAAAAGAGTAGGGCCAAATGAGGCAAGGCAACATGCTCAGACTAAGCATTTGTAACTGCAACAGGGAGAAGGGGATATTCAAAGAGAGGCATGATCACAGTCAAAGTGATGGAGAGCAGGGAGCGTAATTGGCTAACACAATAAACTTGGACCAATTACAAAAAGGGGACACATAACAAAAGAAAAACACATTGCAAATGCAACATAAGCAAACAGGCAGATCCCCTCCAGCAATAAACAGACTTACCCACAAGCCAACCACTGGTCACTCTCGAAATAGATGTATAAACGGAACTCCGGACCAAACCAAAACACTGAAAAAGCGAAGTTCCGCCCCATGAAACATTGGACGTTAAGAAAGTGGCTCATCTTGCGGTTGCTGAAAAGAAGCCACACAAAAGGGCCACTACACAAATGAACAGCAAATATAAAGTAAAACAAAGGAGATTTGGGAGACAGTGACGCTGTTTTGGGGGAGGGTAAGCTAGGCTAGCTTCAAGAGAGCAGAGTGAGCAGCTGGGGGAACCAGGGCCATATGCGTACAATCAATGGCGCACATGATACTTGGTATATTCACAATGTTGAAAAAACCCAACCTCACCGCGTTCCAGGCTGCCATGCTGTCAGGAAAAGAGTACTTCTCCTGCAGTACAGCCATGCCATTGAGAAATTTAGTCAGGGCTCAGCTCAGTGAAGGCTGGTACATGCCAACTGACAGTACCCCTAGCCTCTGGAAGGAGCCATTTGATAAAAATTGAAGGCAGCCAAGCAATTTGGTCATATATCCAGTGAATAAAGCTTACCAAAAGAAAAGCAGTGCAGTCAGGTCAATTCAAACACCTGCTGATCGGTCATCTGATCCAGATGACTGCGAGTATGCCTAAGCTCTGGAAGGCACATAGCTACCAGTCCCCACTGCTGAAGACACTTGTACTCTTCACAGAACTCGTCAAGGGGCTCCGTCCTAGGTGCAAAGGATGTAAGCTGTATAAGCACTAGCAAAAAAAGGACATTCAAGTATTCCCGCTAGCGAAAAGATGACGCAAGTTTGAACCGAAAACCTACGGTTTTTATAGGTCATAAAACCCACAAAATCAGGGCTCTGAATCCCACGCAAGCAAAGGTTAAACCTGTAAAATTATGAACGCACAGATGCCTTGAGCCGTATTTATACAGCAAACACTTGTGTTGGCATACACATACCGTAATTTCCTGCAAAAAGCAGAACTCGGCCACAAAAACAAGGCTCAGAATCACCCAACACGGAAAATATGAGGCCAGTACTAAAGTGTATATAATGCACTCCCAGTAGATCAATAAATCAAAATGAGAGCCAGTGCATAAAACAATATTGATTCACTAATACAAAAAGTCCCTATATTAGTGGGTAAATATCAATAAAAACCTTAAACAATGCAAAATTAACAAAAAAAGTACACCATGGAGGTAAAAGGGAATTAGCACCCTTTTACTAAATGAATTGACGCAACTGGCTTCCTCTGGGAAGATTGCAATCCAATTTTAATGCTTTGTATGTAATGAATTACTGAAAACCACTGGGGTATGGAATGGCAACAACTAATTAGAGGTCAATGTGGTGCAGTGCTCTGGATTTTAACCTGAAAAACATACGCAACAAAATAGGGGATGCCCATAAACCCCCCAACCGGGACTGTTCCAGAGACTTATTATTGCACACACCCAAATAGTATAAATATATATATTAAAATCACTTTTCAAAATCAATACACTCAAAGACAATATTAAAAAACATAAAAGACATGCAATTTCCTATTTGGGGGGGGGGGGGGGGGGCATATGGCTGCCATGGATTTTCTTGGGAGATAAATAGCACTATATATTTTTTCTATGATTTGGTTTCTACTCTTGCAAAGTCACGTTTTGTAGTAATACTTAAGTATTCCTTGTACTGAGGTTTCTCTAACAATTGATGCACTTTAGGTGTGGCACTGGCACTTTATATTTTAATAATTAGCAATGTATTATATAGATATTATGTGAGGCTTGATTTATTGTATATAGATTTATCATTAATACCAATGGCAGCTTGATACAACTGTCCCCTGTTGTCAGAATAGGAAATTGCATGTCTTTTATGTTTTTTAATATTGTCTTTGAGTGTATTGATTTTGAAAAGTGATTTAATAAATATATATTTTTATATACTATTTGGGTGTGTTGTATATAATTAATGCCCTTATTCATCAAGCAATAGCGCCAGGTAGTGTCTGACGAGCGCCAGGTCCCGCCAGCTAACGGCGGCTACCGACTCAAGTACGCCCGGCGTCGGCCACAATGACGCATTTATCAAGCTAAATGAGGCTAGCGCCGGCGAGAGCGACAGCTACCGCGGGATTCATCATGTAGCCGACTGCAACGAACAGCGCCGCTGCTAATCCCATCACAGCGACAGGTATGACCTGTCGCTCCCTGGCGATGTCCAATGCATTTCAATGGAGCAATCTTTAATTAATCATAATTAATTGCTATTAATGTTTTTTTTTTTTTTTTTTTTTTTTTTAATGTCAAAAATTCTGTGACCACTTCTGCAATGTTAGGATTTTTTTTTGAAGGTAAAAAAAAAAAAAAATGATTTTGTGCAGAATTGATATTACAGGTCTGATATTAATGTATTCATATTACAAAATGTTTATAAAAACTTGTATAATTTTACAATCAAAAAATATGGTTGTTTGGGGGTTAAAAACAATTTTAAATCCATCGCCGCCAGCGCTCTGGGGTTTAAACAAGGAATTCACAGCGCGAAAAAATTCGGAGCGTGATTTGTTAATGAATCTGCAGCAAGCCGTTCGCTCTGGCCATTCACTGTCAGGCGCACCCATACAACGCTGAACCTGTGAAACAGCGACCCCTAAGCCCGTATTCAACATTACCGCACACCGACTGAGTCGCTGTCAACAAGCAAACCCCGGCCAAGCACAGCGAATACTAGCTGGCGCTATGAAAATCACGCTACTGGCGCTCATCTGTCGCTACCTGGCGCTATTAATGAATCGGCCTCTAAGTTTTTCATAAAAAAAATTAAGGAATTAATCCATACCTGATGTGATGTCTGGTTGAGGGGGTCATTAATCTGACTAGTGAGGTAAAAGTGGGTTACCCCACTCTTTTGAGATATATAATAAAGTAATATAATAATATAATAAAGTAAGTGTTCCATTCATATGAATATACTGGCCAAACTCCAAACAATCAAGAAAACATTATAAATAAATGAGGTTAATAAACTACCTATATGATGAATTAATTAAGTGCTTCCATTCATATGAATATGTAAAACTCCATACAATCAAAAGATAATAGTAAATACTAATCAAAAAGATAAGATTATTTAACTTGACCACAATGATGAGTAAATAGAGCTCTACAAATTAACCAACACATAAGCATGACTTGGACTAGCATGTGTGCTGTGCCCAAAAGCTGAGGTCCATGGTTTTCCGCACCACTGCAAGAGATGAGGTATGTATCATAGTTACATAGTTAATACAGTTGAAAAAAGACATAATTCCATCAAGTTCAACCAAGGGTGTTGGGGTAGGGGAAGCTATTTATTTATTTATTTATTTATTTTTTACTGATAACCACTAATAGTAACTGTTAATGTTATTTTTTTCTAAATAAGCATCTAATCCTTTTTTGAAGCTGTCAGCGGTTGATGCTGTGGGAGGCTATTCCATAAATTTATAGTTCTTATTGTAAAAAACGATTGTCGCCTCCGGAGACTACATTTCTTCTTTTTCCAATCAAAGGCAGTGCCCCCTTGTCTTTAGAGAGAATTTTACCTGAAATAGTGTTACCCCATATTGTTTGTATGGGTCATTTATATATTTATACAAGTTAATCATGTCCCCCCCTCATGTCCCCCCCCTCAGAGAATTAAACAGATTTAATTCTCGTAATCTTTCCTTATAACTAAGATCCTTCATTCCCCTTATTAGTTTGGTGGGTCTCCTCTGCACCCTTTCCATAGTCAGAGCTTCCTTTCTATGAATGGATGACCAGAACTGGACGGCATATTCCAGGTGAGGGCGCACCAGTGCCTTGTAAAGAGTCAAAATGATATCCCTATCCAGTGATTCCATGCCTCTTTTAATGCATGATAGTATCTTGGTGGCCTTGGAAGCAGCTGCTTGGCCTTGCATGCTGTTATTTAGCCTGTGGTCTACCAGTACCCCCAGATCCTTCTCAACAAGTGACTCTCCCAGTTTTACTTCCCCGAGGACATATGTGGCCTTCAGGTTGTTAGACCCCAAGTGTATGACTTTACATTTTTGCAAATTGAACTTCATTTGCCAAGTGGATGCCCAGAAACTCAATGTGTCCAAGTCAGCCTGAAGCTTGTGAACATCTTCCATAGACTGCGCTGTGCTACATATATTTGTGTCATCTGCAAAAATAGAGACAGTGCTTTTAATTTCATCTTCTATGTCATTTATAAACAAGTTGAATAATAGTGGGCCCAGCACTGAACCCTGGACTCTGCATCTCTGTTGCCAGTCCCTGACCCCACACATGAAGCTCTGTCCTTCTGTCCTGCCCCTGCTGCTCTCCAGGTTTACCTGGCAGGCAACTAACACTAGCAACTAAATCATAAGATGCTGATAGTGTGAAACCTACTGGTATTGACAATCTCTCTCCACCATCCCAGCATCTTGGAACCTCTGCCATGAAGGGACACTGTAACAGCTTCCCCCCACACAGGTTTACTTTGCTACATTAGCTGTTTATCCAGTGTGTGTGTGTGTGTGTGTGTGTGTGTGTGTGTGTGTGTGTGTGTGTAATAAAAGTCAAGATGATCTGTGTTTCTGAGATACATATCTCGCATTTTGTCATGGGCCCCTCTTTTTCATGTGTAGGTGGGACTTTCAGCTGTGTGGCAATATGGTTGCCCCCATGCAATTTAGGAGCGTATAATCTGCTACTCCACAATATCCGCATGGGGTTGGGCCCTCTTAAACAGCTTACTCCTGATCATCAGAGGGGGCTTTAAATGAGCAATGTTTTTTTTGACTGGAGGTCTGCTTTAATACCTACAACATTTACTTCCAGGTAGTAATAAGTAGTAATGGCATGTGAAGCGTATGATTTACTGATGTTTTACTTTAAAAAGCTAAATTAAAGTTGAGAATACTTCCTCTCTTAAAATGGACCAACCTCTCTAAAATGATTTATTTCTTCTGGGTCCACTTTAACTGAATCACATCTTATTTCCTCCTCTGAAATAAAGCAGAGCATTTTCATGAGATATTGTAAGGAAAGTTTAAAATATGATGTAAAAAAATAGCTATTAATTTTTCAGTTACCATCGCTTTAGAGATCCTGTTAATTATACCCCTAAATGTTAGTATGGGCTGAAGCCTAACACCCACAAATTCATGTTTTAAACTTGACACATTATATAAAACAAATAGAATGCAATATGTACAGTAGTATAAGCAATCTTATTTTCTATGGATGCTCTTAACACAGCAGGCAGCTCAAAGCCCAGATACTTTTGTCAAATGAGAAAACTGAAGTTTCAGCTAAAAAGCTTTTCAGCAAGCCTGTCAGCTATCAATGATCAATTGAAATTGTGGGTAAGAAAGAATATGCTGAAGCATAACCTACTCTATTGGTTTTATAGACCAAAGGCATATATTTTCTCTTTATTGCTACATGTTTGAAGGGTGAGTAAGTGGATACCACAAGTGTTTGGAGTCATTGTCACAAGGCTTGCTGAATGAACAGAGAAAATTTGAAGAGATCCCTATATATTTGATGGATGTTATACAGCTAGCCAGGCAGTATTTACTTTATAATCTATGCTTACCTCAAGCCTTCATAAACAGTAAAAGTAAAGCATAAAATAAACTATGAGGTCATGCCAAGGTTTCTAAAGGGAAAAGGAGAATGTGTATGGAAAATAAGAAAAAGGAAGAAATGCATTTACCTAAGTATGTGTTTTATGAACAAACTTATTTTACCTAACAGTGGAAATTATTACTAATAACACAAAAATACACATCTGCTCATCTGCCCGGGGGTCTCCGTCTTTGTGGGGCATCCTGATTTGGGATTCCCCACTCCGTCAAAATCTCTGGGATCGTCGTAATAATTACCATTCTATGAATCCACCTGCAAAAACATACCGTATTTTTCGCCCTATAAGACGCACTTATTTTCCCCCAAAAGTGGGGGGGGGGGGGGATGTCAGTGCGTCTTATCGGGCGAATGTGGAAAAAAAATAAATAAAAAGGAAAAGGTTAACTCACCTCTCCATCGCTTGTGCTGTCCTGGAAGCGGCGGAGGCAGCCGTGCCAGCACACACAGGCACTGGCCTGTTACAGGCCACCACTATACCAATGTCGGGTTTTTACTCTGTGCGCTGGCGCCGGAGAGAGCGAGGAAGAGATGAAGGCAGCTGTATCTGCCGCCTCCTCCAGGGCGCCTGTACGTGCAGGCGCTGCAGAGGAGGCGGCAGATACAGCTGCCTCCATCGCTTCCTCTCTGCGGCGCCGGCATACAGAGTTAACACACGGCCTTATACAGCGGTGGGCGTGGCCGACACTTGAGCATCGGCCACACCCACCGCTGTATAGTCCGGGTGTCTCTGGCTGCTGGGGCTGTGGAGAAGTGACAGGGACCCTGTCACTTCTCCATGGGCAATGGAGAAGTGACTTCTACCTATATGGGCAATGGAAGGGGGGAAATGCCACTCTACCTATAAGGGGAATGCCACACTACCTATATGTGCAATGGAAGGGCGGGGATACCACACTACCTATATGGGCAAAGGAAGGGGAGAAATGCCACACTACCTAAAAGGGGAATGCCACACTACCTATAAGGGGAATGCCACACTACATATATGGGGAATGAGCGGGGGATGCCACACTGCCTATATGGGAATGGGAGGGGGGAATGACACACTGCATATATGGGAATGGGGGGAATGCCACACTGCCTATATGGGAATGGGAGGGGGGATGCCACACTGCCAGTATGGGAGGGGGGAATGACGCACTGCCTATATGGGAATAGGGGGAATGCCGCACTGCCTATATGGGAATGGGAGGGGGGATGCCACACTGCCTATATGGGAATAGGAGGGGGGATGCCACACTGACTATATGGGGAATGGGATGGGGGGTGCCACACTGCCTATGGGAAGTAGGAAGGGGGGAATGCCGCACTGCCTATGGGAATGGGATGGGGGAACGCCACACTGTCTGCAATTGGGTGTTTTAGCACAACATTTGGCTGAATATATTTTTTTACTAGTTTTCCTTCCCAAAATCCTAGGTGCGTCTTATGGGTGAAAACTACGGTAGGTTGTGGCATTCCCAGCCTTCATTATCCCATCCCAACCTATCTGAATGACTGTATGCACAGATTTTGTTGTATTTTAGGGGCTTAATTGCATTATTAAACAACAGTGCTATTGGTCAATTCATAATGTTTACAAGCCACATACCCAAATATTTAAGAAAGTAAAATGTGAGGCTTTGGTAACTAAAGGAAAACAAACTCCTATCTCACTTGTTTATTTTCATCTGTGGAAGTGGGAATATTAAACAACATTTACAAATAAACATTTCCCCCTCAAAAAGAATTAATGACCAACATAGCCATGCTAGTTTAAATAACTGTTTCTAAATCTGTTGACAGTCAACTTTTAGTGCAGCAACAACCACAGCCTCCTAGACACAATTGAGATAGGTGTACTGTTTTATTTCACCATAAATCTCCCATTTAAACTGGATCTTAGCATCATTTAATGAAAAGCCCAAACCCTTAAAAACCAGCATCTCAAATTAATATATTTCAAGTTTTTATTTGCTTTTTATTATTCTTTTCCCTGCTGCGCTGCAAATCATTTCAGGACTCCAGGATACAGTTGCTGCCACCTTGCCTCAGTAGCTCCTCCATGTTCCTTCCAAACATCACGTGCTAAAGGGGGGATATAGATGGGCAACACTGGGGTTAGGAAAAGGACAGCAATCTCAGAATGCAGAGCGGCATAGTTAGAAAATACCTTCTTTCTGCAGGTAGCCTGAGACTCCACAGACCACCATTTTAGATTTTTAAAGGCTCAGAAAATGCACTAGGCATAGGCAGAATGATTTTTACTGTGTGGAATGTGTATGTGCAGGGTGTGGGGAGCATACAAGATAGGCTCTTGTTTGGGGTATAGTACAATTTAAGAATGTCCCAGAGGTTCTCAATAGAATTTGATCAGCTGTGGAAGGAAACCATATCATTATTTTTCATCTTGAATCTTTCAGGGCTTTGAGAGCTAGCCATGCAATGCTGTTCAGGACTCTAGGATATGGGCATCACCATTTTGACTCAGAAACTTCACACATACTGAGGAGAGGAGAGCAAGATAAAGTACAGGGGGCGGGGTTATAGCTGTGCTTTGCACAGAAAGAGCAGAGCTGGGGTCAGGGAAAGAACAGCAATCCCAGAATGCAGAGTGACACAGTCAGGAGACACCATCTGGTGCACAACAAGCTCACACGCGTCTTTTTATTCTTAGCTGCAAAGAGGAATTCAGAGCCACATGTTTGCCATCTTCAACCTCCATGCTATCCGCACAAGGAAAAAGGCTAATTAGCTTGTGTAAAGGCGTTAGTGTCTGGTGCTCCTCAGTGGGCGTTCCCTGGTTGTTAGCCAGCTGCCTCCTCCCTGCTCTGCAGCAATCTGAGATGCTAATTAATTTTTGTAAACATGTTGTTACATGCTGCTCCGCGCTAGTGGGCATTTACAGCTGGTTTCACACATCTTCCTCCTGTCTGCGCTAATGAGAAACACCATTTATTTGTTTGAAAATCCAATAAAGCATGCTGATTCATGCTAGTGGGCATTTTCGGTGGCCACATCAGCACAAGACCCCCTAGTGTTTCTATTGGAAGCGTTGGTGGCGCCACCCTGCACCTTATTGGTTGTGTACATGCATACATTTGCAGCTATTTTATGCTGATATTGGTATTTGGATTATTGTGAGGTCTCATCTGGTTTGTGTTCACCTCGTGCACATGCCAGCAGCACTAATCGGGGTCGAGGACTTGGCCTGAGTAGTTGTGGGAGTCCACCAGGAACCTAATGCCAGGCACTACTGTAGTTGCTGCAGGAGGTAGTAAGTGTCTCAGCAAACTTCCTGCAATGCGGGAGCCAGAGATCAATCTTGCAGATCACATCATGCTAGTGCTGCTCTCGCTTGATAAATGGTCTTTTCTAGGCCACATACAGCCACACTCCACACCTGCAGCCAGCCTGATCCAGTTTGTAAGTTCAGATGTTTATTTTAAGGTGGCCTGGCCACATGCAGGTTCTTGGTCTCACAGTATTTTTATTTCAGGTCCATGTGTTTTTAGGCATCAGGGAACCATGCAACATGTCAGCAGTTTTGGCATCTTACAGCCAAACTCACCCTGTGTCAAACTTTCAGATGTGGCTTCTGCTAGCCACTAGGCCAATGCTGGTTAATGTTAACACACGTATGCTTTGCTCATGTGTTTCTAGGCCTCACAACTAAAAGTCCCCTAATGGAGCAGACTATGGAGGTAATGGCTGGTATGTGAGGGACATAAACTCCCGTGCCCATATGCATACATTGTCAATACATTTGCCTATTTTTGTCATGGTCCACACAATGCAAACAGTTATGCAGTATTTGGGGGCATTTGTGTAGATCTTGAATGCTTGACATGTGTTGGCCTACTATTGACTGGTGTTTGGGAATGCATTTTAATTCTCCTTTGTCATACAGCATTGTATAATTGTCTATCCTCATCTTAGGAAGACCAGCAGTCGCTGCAGCTGTCCCAAGCATCGGGGGGTGATTCCACACAGGTGTTTGTGAACTGATTGCCTATCTCTTCCCAAGGTAAACATACTTAATAGTATGTGTTCATCTTGTCTTACTGAGCCAGCAAATCTTGGTAAACGGGATGTGTCTGGTCCCCAAAGACACAAACCAGTATCTGGCATTGTTCCACATACACCACTGTTTTGGTGTTGGCCCCCAGTGCTGTGTGCTCACTTTTGTTAGATGTATGTTGGTTCGATAGTTGGCACACCAGAAGTTCAGTTGCTTCTTAACAGGCTGAGGTATCCAACATCCAGGGATTCTGGGTTCCCTCCTATACACATATCTGTATCCATCTTGGTAAGTTCAATGTGTTCAAACCATGTTGGACATCATTGATGCACACAATTCAAGCCCCATTCCCAAGTTGGTTCCCCAGCACAATGCAATGTACTTTTGGGGTGGCTGTGTTGTGGCTGCTTTACATTCCACACACATTTGCAAAGGTCAGCATATGCACAATACCTTCAACTACACGTAACCCATGGTTGAGCTCAGGGGTGAACAATAGAGATGAGCGAACTTCTTGAAAGTTCGATTCGGGCGATTCGCCGAATTTCCCCAAGAAATTCGGGTTCGCCCGAATCGAACTTTCACGAATCGCTCATCTGAAAAAAAAAATGCCGGCATGGTGGGAGCGGGCAGGCCGGCTACGCTGTCAGCGGGCCGCTGGGCCGGAAGCCATAGGGGATTTCCTATGGATTAACAAAGAATATGATGAACACACTAACGTTGTTCAAAAAAAGGCACACACACTCTCTGAGTGAGTGCACGCATGGACAGGTGCTTGTGCATCCACAAGGATGAGCCACCCCCAAACACGAAACAAACAAGGTGTCAGACAATCCTAGGTTGTAAGCCATCAGGGAGGGGAGTCATTAGAAACAACATATGCAACAGGTGTAAACCTAGGACACAGTAGTTAGTTGTGAAGGTATGTTTGTGGGGGAACATTTACCTTGCTGCGGCTCTGGTAAAAAATCTGGGGAGGGGAGGCTGTCTCCCACCTATGATGCCCTGAAACAATAGGAAAGAGACAAACACATGAGCAACACCTTTTGCAGGTTAACCCTCCAATGTGGGGCTTTAGAGTCCATGCCGAGGGACCAGCCACCTTCCAAACCCCACCACCATCACTATCACCTCAGGACCCCCATTTTGAGACTGGCCCCAAGGGCAGCCAGACTCCTCAGACCCCACATTGGAGGAACTCTTCCTCCTCCCCAGCCAACTCCTCAGGATCTTCCACCACCTCATTGCCTTCGGATCCTGGGTCCTCCACCTCCGTATGGCTGGAAGGCCCCTACCCCACAGAGGTGTCTGTGTCGGTTGCTCTGGTTCAGTGGAGAACCTCTTTGCCATATTTGCAGAGGGGTGGTCCCTATCTGAGACTAACAACATGCAAAGTCCTTTGGGTACTTGGCTAATGAACTGGGAGCTGTAGGCATCATAAAGGCGGTCGACAGCTTCCGGATCCCAGCGCTTCAAGTCTGACCACCTTTGCCCTATGGATTTTGGCTTTAACTTGACCTAGAAGCACCGGTCCACCGTCTCCTTAAGATCCTCAACAATGACCCCCTTCTGGAACTGGGAGCAGGCATAATTAAACTCCTTTAGAAGTGTTGTCTATAAGAAAAGAACAAGAGCAATATAAAAATAATACAAACAAACAAAAAAAAAACAGCATAACATGCCCCCCAAAAAAAAACAGCGCCCACAACCACACACGCGCAAAAAAAGGAGACAAAATGCAAAAGACAATATAAACATAAATGGAACAAGAAAAGAAGGTGGTACAGGAAATAATATCAACAACAGACCTAAAACATGAATAAAAACAAACAAAGAATGCTAACTCAAAGTTCATCTTAGGGCGCGATTCTAAAACACAGATAAAAAACCTAAGTATACAAATTGTAAGCGCAAGGGCACAATATAAAAAAATCATACTATATCTGAAAAAATGTAACAACTCTGCAAAGAGCGAAGGAGGCCAAAACACAAACTGGGACATTGTACAAAAAAGGACAACACATAAAAAGAAAAAGAGACAGGGAATGACACGCCCACAGAAAATATATATGTACAGAAAACACGCAGACACACAAGAAACAACATAAACAAAGCCACAAAAACGTAATACTGAGAACACACAAAAAAATAACAAAGAAACTTTGATGATCTCCCCGTTCACCCAGGGATCCACTCGCTTACAAATGGGTGTCTTTGCCGCTCCGCATCGCTCAGGTCGCAAACCTGAAGTGCGCATTCAAAACCACACATGACCCCCCATATATTGGTTCGGTCCCGAAAAAACGCAGGAGAAAGAACACTATGCAGTCAGCAGGGAAGCAAAAGAACCACTAACAAAGCAATTGCCTGTGACATATGTCGAATCAGCTACACAGTAATGGCACTGACCAAATGACAGTGAATAGTTTAGTCAGGGTGCCAAATTTAACACAAGCATAGCGTTCAACAGAACTA
This sequence comes from Gastrophryne carolinensis, assembly GCA_027917425.1. NCBI lineage: Eukaryota > Metazoa > Chordata > Amphibia > Anura > Microhylidae > Gastrophryne > Gastrophryne carolinensis. Next base: position 305,595,021 of record CM051239.1, on the reverse strand, counting down.
CAGGTAGCGCCATGGCTGAATCAGCCCTTACGTATTAATTAGAGATGAGCGAACTTCTTGAAAGTTCGATTCGGGCGATTCGCCGAATTTCCCCAAGAAATTCGGGTTCGCCCGAATCGAACTTTCACGAATCGCTCATCTGAAAAAAAAAATGCCGGCATGGTGGGAGCGGGCAGGCCGGCTACGCCTGTCAGCGGGCCGCCGCCGGCCCGCTGACAGCGTAGCCGGCCTGCCCGCTCCCACCATGCCGGCAAAAAATGCTGGCATGGTGGCAGCGGGCAGGCCGGCTATGCTGTCAGCGGGCCGCCGCCGGCCCGCTGACAGCGCAGCCGGCCTGCCTGCTCCGATCATGGCAGCATTTTTTTTTTAAGCAAAAAGGCCGGCATGGTGGGAGCGGGCAGGCCGGCTACGCTGTCAGCGCAGCCAGCCTGCCCGCTCCCACCATGCCAGCATTTTTTTAAAAATCAAACACTTACCTGCATGGTCGGAGCGTGGAGGCCGGCGCCGCTCTCAGCTGTCATCAGAGGACGCGTCATCAGGGGGCGCGTCATCAGAGGGCGCCTGAGAGCGGCGCCGGCCTCCACGCTCCGACCATGCAGGTAAGTGTTTGCTTTTTTAAAAATGCCGGCATGGTGGGAGTGGGCAGGCCGGCTGCGCTGTCAGCGGGCCGGCTTCCGCCCGCCCGCTGACAGCGTAGCCGGCCTGCCCGCTCTCACCATGCCGGCATTTTTTTTTTTTATTTCAGGGAAAATTCGATCGGCACGAACCAAAAAAAATTCGGGTTCGTGCCGAATCGAATTTTCCCGGAAATTCGGAGCGAATTCCGGTTCGTCCGAACCGGTTCGCTCATCCCTAGTATTAATGAATACCTGTGTGTACCTTTTTGCATCTTTTGCATCCCAAAACCCCTAGTACGCTGGTGATGAAAAACTATAATTAAAGTAAAAAGGGGAGGTGTGGGTTCTTAGAGAACTAGGGTGACTTCTTAGTAGGCTACAGGCATGGCTGGGCTGCATCTCAATGGGGAGGGTGCATCTGTTCTGGGAGAGTGGATGGCTAAAAGATTGGAGGAGTGTTTAAAGTTGGCACTGAGGACGGGTATAAACAGAGGGGAAGTTAGGAAAGAAAGTGACAGTGGGTGTAGACATGAAACTGGGGATCGAGAGGGGAGAGGATGGAGCACATATAGCAGGCATAAGGGCAACATACAAAATAACCCTAAGTATTAGAAAAGCATGCTTAAAACATTTTGTGTGTTTAGGAGAGACTGTAGAAAACAAGTTGGTGAAGACTGCTTATTTGTAAAATCCTCTCTACAGCCCACTCTGCGGGAGGATATATCTGAGGAAAACAAACATGTGGCGCCTGTATGGGTAGAAATACATGGAGGTAACAAAAATAAAATACTGATGGGGGTTTGCTACAAGCCTCCAGTTATATCAGAATCCATGGAAACCTTGATGCTAAGGCAGATAGATATAGCCGCTAATTTAAATGAGGTAGTCATTATAGTAACTTTACCTAACCAGATATAGACTGGGATGCTGAAACCTGTGGATCTCTTAAAGGTAAAAGTTTTTTTGTCTAAAACAAAAGAGGGCTACCTTTCCCAACAAGTTCCAGCTCCAACAAGTGGGAGGGCCACAATGGACTTAATACTAATTAATGTTCCAGACAAAGTAAAAAAGATACAGGTTAGAGGAGACTTTATAAACAATGATTATATTATTATTAATTTCCACTTAGAAGTCACTTGGGTGCCTTATCATGGAGCCACAAAAATGCAGAACTTCAGAAAGGCAAAGTTTGACCAGCTTATAGATATCCTAAACTGCATTGATTGGGAAATATCCTCAAAAACAAAAGCATGGACAGTAAATGGGATATATTTAAATAAATTCTCCATTTTCATTCAGCTATATATATATAACATATGCATGTAACATTTCCAGCTATAACTACTAGACCACTGGAAGGAGATAAAGTGGCTGAACTGGATAGACTAAAGTGTTTATTCAGTCTTTCATACTATGTTACTATGTTAATATTGTTACTGCTCTTAAGCTTTTTTTAGCTGAAAAGCTCTGATTCTTATTAAATTGTGGTGAGCAGAGTTGAGAGAAGCATTCACAGTGATTCAGATGGTATTAACAATATATATATATATATATATATATATATATATATATATATATATATCAGGCTAATCATATTTACCAAACTGACCACAATCATTGATCTCACCCCACTGAAGATAAATTGGGAAGCCATCGACAGACTCCTGACATTTCTTTGTTGAAAAATACTAGAGGAGCATATCATTTATCGTTATTTGTTAAAAAGGGACAACAATTCCATCTGAAATTGAATTATTTGTCTAAAATGTAGCTCCCCCAATTCCCAAAAACGTTGGGATTTGGGAATCTTGAATTGCCATATTTTATTTTATACAGTATCAGAAGTTGAAAAGTAGACATTTTCCTTTTGAAAACATTAAATGGATTCTACACCCAACAGCATTAATAAGGCAGCAGGTTGCTCAACTTATGCCTGTCGCATATGCCTCCCCTTCATTTCCTGTAGCTCTGAGAAGCCTTAGTAGGGCTCCAGAATTTGTGCAAGGACAGCAAGCCGCAGTCATACCACCACTGTCTCTGACCACAGCAGAGCATGCTTATGAAATAAATTTGTACCATGACAAGCCCTTCCCAGCTCAGATATTACCCAGAAATGTAGGCAAAGATAGCAGCATCACTCAGGGTATTTACATATAACATTGGAGATTTTGAGATGGCTCATTTGATCTGGGATGTTTTGGGAGATCTAGTTTTAGTCTCATGTACGATTCTAGCTGTTCCACAGTCCTGGGTCTTCTTTGCCAAATGTTTTGTACCATAATGCACCAAATTTCTTTAATTAATGAAATATCTAGATTGGAGGCAGACCAGCTTAGTACCTAGACTAAATTTCATGCATATATATGCTGTTTTGAGGGATGCAGCATGTGGTTTAGCATTGTCTTGCTTTGAATGTACAACATGAAATATCTCTCCCAAAAACATTCTAAATCCTCTATATAGGGCTAGGCATTCAAAGTGCCTTTCAAAATGTTCAGGTGCATCTCAATAAAGCAGAATATCATTGAAAAGTTGATACACTTCAATAATGCAATTCAAAAAGTGAAATGCAAGATAATAATCAAGGTTTACAGCTCGGGATGAGTGAATTAACTTTGGAAGAACCGGAATTTAAATTTCAGGGAAAAACAATTCCCTAATTCCATGGAAAAAACAGCTTCAAATTTTAATTTCTCGCCATTTCATTGTAACAATTTTTTCATTGTAACAAAAAAAACTGATAATCTCAGTTCTCATCCCAGCACCAGACGATGTCTTCATTGTCACAGAGGGCTCTGTTATCTTAAAGTGGTTGTGCTGTCTTACTCTATCCCCAGCTAAATACAGCACTTACCTTTTGCCATTGTGTACAGTGCTGCTCTTCAGCTTGTAAACCTCACAGTAGACTGGATATGGCCACCTATTTCCTGGCCAAACCTTACACCCAGTCCCCAATCAACTGCTGTCAAAGAGTTTTTTCTTTCCTGAGCAGAAAAACGTAGCAAAAACATATAAAACAAACAGCAACCAATTTCTTGCATTACTAACATTCCATTTGTGCAGTTCCTACACTTGCTCTGATGTTTTTATTTCCTTTGAATCTCAAGAATCAACCCATGGAGCTTCTGTGATGCAACAAAGAAGTGATGCTCGGAGATTGAAATGATCTTTTGGAGGCATTGAGATTGCAGTATTGATTGTGTAGAATAATTCACTGCAAAGCAACGGAGATTACATAAGCTTTTGCCTCAATACCATTAACTGATTGAAAGATGATTGTACGTAGCACTGAAAAATGTCTAGAAGCTGTCATCTTGTGTGTTATTTCTGGTGTTATAATAAGAAGCACCATATAGAAATAATTCATAAGGATTATCATTACTTTCTCATTTAAACAGAAAACATGGTATTCTAATAATGTAAGTGTATTTCAATCTGGTGGTTGATAGAGTTGTTGTCAGAGCCTCATCATTTGTTGTTTAGTGCTGATTAATATCTGAAATACACTTAAAGGTAATGTATTGGCACATTGGAGTGCAGTGCTTATTTGTATATGTCATATGGAATGAAATGTTAGCATCATAATAGGGTGTGTTTTATAAATCTCTTAAGAATCTCATATGGTGTGTCAAAGTTAATTTGACCTCAATTCTGCCATTTTTGTTTAATTCCAAATGTTTTAGAATTAAATAAAATAGGATAAGTCCCTTTAACTTTAGTGAAATATCTGCATTGAATGTGAAAGTTTTCCTATAAGGGATTAATGCATGTATTTAAGGAAAACAAAGAACTTTAACCAACACTTTACTGTCTTTATGTACGTGTTTTAGTTCCTTGGAACATTTTTACATCTAACAAAGTGATGTACTTTGTGTATTCACAATTAACTGGGTATCAGTGTTATTATTCTTAGCTACATGCAAGCATTGCAACCCTCCAGTGGTCTCCAGTGGTTATAAACACAACTTGCATGGCTCCGCCTCCTGCTAATGATTTTGGGTGAATCTTTTATTCTTGGTCTATATGTGCTATGTCAATACTTTCTATTTTGAGAAAACAGCCTTGCATTCGAAATCCAAATTTGGGATGTCCCAAAACAAGCAAGTTGAAAATCCATACCTCATTGACGATCCCATTGCAAATGTGGCTCTGCTCAATCAACATTCTATGCTATACATACTTATAAGCATCATAGAAAGCGGTTACAAAAAAAAATCTCACCTTGCCACCTTGACAGTCGCACAGTCATACTGCTTCAACTCATACTGCTCTGTAAAGTCTCTCTAGGCTAGGTGTGCTAAGCATTGGAATCACCCGCAGAACAGCCCTGGATTCCCAAAGTAACCTTTTTTTGTTTGACTGGGTCAGACTGGGCTTAAACTTGAAGTTATCTAAAATAATGACATTTTATGTGAAGGAAGTCACCTTCAACTATAGGAAAACATCTATTATGACTAAGTTCCATCATTAGCCAAACCATGCATAAAGGGAAAGACAGATTCCCATTTCACTGTAGTAAAATATTTTTACGCAGGGTACAGTACGTTGGCAAGGTTTTAAGAGTTAACATTAACATTAACTCCTAAAACATCTGTATATAATGTTTAAGATTCAATTTAGCAAAATAATATAAACTTCATATACACAAGTATTTGGAAACCTACACATTACACCCACATGCGTTTTTAAGCCTTCCATTCTAAATCCATAGGCATTAATATATAGCTTGTGTCACTTACCCTTGTACCCTACCCTACACCTTCCACTCCTCTGTGAAGGCTTTCTATATACTTTTGGCATGGGTAATGGCTCCCCTGGCTCCTAAATCGTCATTCAAGGTTATCGCATATGTGCTTGTAATTTAAACTCAGAGCTTCATGGGCAAACTATTGAAGTCTGGGGTACTAGGTGTTTTATGGAGTAGAAGCGAAGTTCTAAAACACCAAACCCAAAGATGATTGGTGCACAGTTATGTTAGAACAGAAAAGTGCCTTCCCACAAAGCTGGAAGGATACAGTTTTTGAAAATGGCATGCTGAAGTACCATGACCCTTGAAAACAACCTAGAAACATAGAAACATAGAAGGTTGACAGCAGAAAGAGAGCATACGCTCCATCTAGTCTGCCCTTATGTATTCTCTTTATCTTAGGATAGATGTGGGCTTATCCCAGGCATGTCTAAATTCAGTGACTGTTGATTTTCAACTACCTCTGCTGGCAGTTTGTTCCAAGCATCTACTACTCTTTCTGTAAAATAACATAACATTGCTCCTGAAGTTTCTTCCTAAAAACACTTCCCTCCTGAACCTTATTCAATCCTTTCACATACTTAAAGGTCTCAATCATGTCCCCTCTCTCCCTTCTTTCCTCCAGACTGTACAAATTAAGTTCTTTAAGTCTCCTCTTAAAGAAGAACCTCTTATCCTTATTCTCCTCACCAAACTTAAACATTGTTACAATGTAGTCATGCAGGTAAATTTCTCCTGGTAATTGTACTTTCATGGACTTTCCCTTTCAATCCGCAGACCATATGTGCCAAAAGGCAAAAGGCGACCCGCTTGCCTGCTCTGTGCTCCCACTCCGCCTGGGCAAAAAGCTTGGTAGAGGCCCCCGCATACAGCAATTTGTTCCTTATTTTATCATTGGATTAGATTTTTCTTCGTACAACTGAACTGAAAAGTTCCAAAAAAGGTAAATTACATAAAATCTACTAAAGCTAGAGACTACTAAAAATACTAATGGTACTATTACATACAAATGTGTTTGTATAAAGGGGGTTATTTTACCCTAAGAATGCATTGTTTTTGTTATAGGAGGACCCTAGCCCGAATTTTAAGTGTGAAAGATAGATTAGGCTTTCATTAAAAATAGAGTACAGGAGACCTCTGATGATGCTTTAATTCACACAGATTCTTTTGTTCTTTGGTAGGCTTCCTATTTTATTTCTATAGTTTGCTTACCAGAGCCCATAGAATTGAATTGTTAGGCTTGAATGCGCCAAATTAAGAACTAAATGATAAATGATTAAGTAACTAAAAAATAATATTAATATTAAACCCTGAAGAATTTCCCATTGGTAAATTGTTTACCCACACCATCCCTCAAAGAAGATGTAGATTGGAGCTGAAACTCCCATTTAATCTACATGCTCCCTCTTACCTGGTGCCACCTCAGGGGACAATAGGTCTTCTGATTGATTATTAATTATGAAATTGGCTATATCTAGGGTTACTTTCTCTCCCACACAACAGTTGCAGCCCTGTCTGGAGCACTGTAACCTCATGGATTCTGAGAATGCTGGTGGTGGGGCACTCCCTGCTTAACAACCAACAGTGAGTGATGTGCTCCCTGTTGGTCTGAGTAATGCAGCTTCCTCCGAATCATGCTGGTCCTTGTGCGCCATCCAGGTATTACAATTGAGCGGAGGGCCTGTGGCCTGACGGCACTGTATATAGTATATTGACAGTATATTGACAGTTCCACTCACAACACTGGCCCCTCCTCCCCTCTCCTCTCCATCACTCAGAGGTCAATTCATTAATAGCGGCAGGTAGCGACAGTTGAGCGACTGTAGCAGTATTTTCACAGCGCCCGCTAGTAGTCTCTGTGCTTGGCCATTTTTCAGTTGTTGATAGCGACTGAGTCGGTGTGCAGTAATGTTGAATACGGGGTGACGAGTCGCTATTTGACAGGTTCCGCGATGTATGGGTGCGCATGATAGCGACTGGTCAGAGCGACCGGCTCCCACCATATTCATCAAAAAATCACGCTCAAAATATTCTCGCGCTGTGAAATACATGTTTAAACCCCAGAGCGCTGTCGGCGATGTGTTAAAAGTAGTTTTTTAACCCCCAAACCACCATATTTTTGGAAACCAAAAATAAAAATATTTTTTTAAGAATTTAGTAATATGAATACAATAATATCAGACCTGTAATATCAATTCTGCACAATTTTTTTTTTTTTTTTTACCTTAAAAAAATTATCTAACATGGCAGAAGTGGTCACAGAATTTTTCACATAAAAATAAAAAAAAACATTAATAACAATTAATTATGAATATTTAAAGATTGTTCCATTGAAATGCATTGGAGAGCGCCAGGTAGCGAGAGGTCATACCATATTCAAGGTCGGACGCTGGCGCTGTGGGCTGAGGCTGGAATAATGATGAATGAGTGGCTATCTGGCGCTCTCTCAGTCGCTAAGCTGGATCGGCTTGATAAATGTGTGATTGTGGTGGGGAGCCGGCGTTCTCATGGCGGTACCCGTCATTACCGGTCGCTCACCAGTCACTACCTGTCGCTATTCCTTCATAAATAAGGGCCTCAGTGTCTGCTCCTGCTGATTTTTTATGGCTTATGTTCAACCTGCACCTTTCTCAGGCTGAGAACAAAAGGATTTCTGTGTATTGTGTGCACACTATAAACATGACCACATTGACATCAAGGTCAGAGAGTGAGAGAGAAAAGAGGGGACAAGTGTCTCTCTCCGGCTCAGGCTCAGTGCAGAATTGCTTGATAGGTGAGATTTCAGATAAAAATAGCTGATCACTAAGCCTTATAGGACTGTTTATAATGGGGCTCTATAGTGGCAGCCCCCGCATGTCATGGCAAGCCTCAACAGCAGGCTGTGAGGGGGGGGGGGTGATTACATAATGGGTATGTTTTACAAAAAATGTGTATGCTTAATGTTTAGGTGGCTGGGCTTAGATGTAATGGCATCAAGTCACCAGGAGACTGGACTTCTGCTCTAAATAGACACCTGGGCCAACTGGAGTACAGACCATGCCTATATACTATACCTGAAACATACTTAACAGCCTACAAGAAAAATGTTTATCAACATCAAAACTCTATGAAGAAAACAGTGCTTTTCTTTTTCTGTTAAGTATTTTATTGGCCCAGAAAGCATGTATAAATAATTTATAAGACCTAGTTTTGTGTTTATTTGCTGGCTACATCTGAAGAATTGATCAAAATGACCTAACACAGAATGCATCATTAAGAATGCCGAATCACAAGGGGCACAATGGAAAAATTAGTTTCCTAATAGCTGGGTGGTTTACTAATGACCTATCAGTATTAATTTTAGGAGGTGGCTTTGGCAATACTCAAGACAGAAGGACAAGAGAATTTACATACATTAGGAGAAATAGATTAAATCAAGGCTGATGATTAATGACTCATTATAGAATCCTTCACCACCTGACCTATACTAAAGAAATGTGTCCTCAGCACTATTCCCCAGCCAAACTTTTTGCACCTTGCATAGATTAATCTGAACTATATCATTTCACAGCTATGGATTAGGAGTTTGAATATCATTTCCATCATTAATATCGAAAGTATTTAAGTAGTAGTAAGAAAAAGTGTTACACTAATTGCTTTATTAATTCTAAAATTGTTGTTTTAATCTTTCATTATCAATAAAGCAATATCAATAATCAGCTTTCATCACACAGCCAGCAAACACTGTAAAATAGTCTATGCTATAGAGCAATATCATAGCCAGAAATGACAGTACATGACAATTTAACAAAGATACTAGCACAAATCTGAAGTACACAACAGTGCTTTAAGAGTCTAATTTATTGCTACTCTAGCCAGGTGTTTCTTGCTTTCAATATAGTGTGTTATTAAGAGCCAATGAGATATGAGCAATAATAGTAGTGGAAACGTGCATATGTATGGGCACCTGAGGCTTTGCAAATGATTGAATCAGAGTTTTTTTGGTTGGGAGTTGTTAGGGGAGATACAGAGGATGCTTTTTAGTAAGTGGGCACAGCTAACTTTGGATGTGTGGCGAAAGGGTTGTTAAATAGTTTTTGTGGTGCCTTGAGGGGAAGTTACATTGGTTGGATGGAAGCGGGTTCTGGGGGACGGGCGTCCCTGGCTGTGCGCAATACCAGATGCGTGTTTGCTTGTCAACACACAGGTTAGTGTATTGACACTCGCTTTGTGTGTCCGTCACCAGAACTGTGCCTTTTACAAGCAACGCCTTTAATCATGCACATCTGGCATCCAATTAGGGCCTCGGCTCTATTTAGTAGATCAGTGATTTCCCATATAGTAACATAACATTATCAGTAGATTATAACCTGGCGGACATACGTCACATCCGCCCTCCATCTGGCTTAGGGATTCATTTCCGCCCTTACTTTGTGTGGTGATTTTGGCGGGGAATTTGCTGACCCTCCTTTGAGAGGGTGTGGAGGAGACACTCTTGGGGCTATTTAACAAGGACAGGTTATAGTCAGCCACACTCTGATGAAGTGGCAGTAGGTGGTTGCCACGCAACGCGTCAGTGCGCTGGCATCTTGAGGTTGAGGTAGACTTGGACTGCTTTACACGGTAATGTACATTGTTTTGATTTCATTCAATATACTCTGAATGTTATGGATATATTCCTTCAGTGTTACTGTGATTTATGCCCTGGAGCCTACCACCTTCTCTTCATTTCTCAGCACTTATATATGCACAGCTGCACTTAGCACTGCTACTGGTGCGTCTATATTTATTGTAGGGACACTCAAGTCCCCCTCTTTTCTGCTCATCACTTCTATCCTTATTCTCTATTTTTGATTTTTGTTGCACACTCCGTACTTTCACTGCCCTGCACAATTTTGCACATTGCACTAGCACTTTTAGAAGAGGAGACTCCTCGGCAAAACCAGTATACATTTGTATATATTTGTAATATCTCATGAATTTTCCTTATAATTAATTTTATTGTTATTAGTCCATTATGTCCCTCATCTCATGGCTATGGTTTTAAATGTTTTTAAGATGTATGTCTCTTTTTTTGGCTTATAGTAATAAATATGAATTTTTGAATATATTCTGAAGAGCGGCTGATATACTTTTGGGGGGCCTTGGTGGGCTGTACTGGTAGCCTACCATCCAGCATACATAGGTCAATTAAAGGATGTGAAGAAAAATGAATATATCTTGGGTTTTGGGGACAGGGTGGTGGATGTGTGTATGCAGACATATTAATTGTTGTGCTGTTTAAAGCAGTTTAATTGGGCTGCTTGTCAGATGGAGTGTGAGAAAATTAACTGAATTAATTAGAGCACACAGCTAACTATGGAGTGGCCTCCACCCACTCCCAAATCCTAATCCCACAGAGTACAAAAGTACTATGCCACAAGAAAATGCACCACCAGCGGGAGCTCCCACTCAACTGATCTGAATTAATTAGAGGCTGGTTAAAGGGAAGAGGTGTGTCATAGTCAAGTGTGTATGATTCACCACTTGTACCAAAGGCGACAACAATCATTTTTGTAATATGTAGATTGTACACAGTCATTAAATGAAACATCTCTGCCGGAGGCTATAAAGTGAGGAACAGCTATAATCTGTTATAAAATTAAAGTTGTGGAAAGCAGTTCCATGGTACAGATTACATACAGTGGCAAGATACCAACAAGGCACAAGGTAAAGATGTCAAAACAGAGACTTCAAGATATTTTGAGGAAATACAAAATAGCAGGCAATGTCGAGAGTGTAAACACAGAGATCAACAAAGATCTTAAGGTCTACTAGGAAAGTTTGTTGAATAAACTGCCCAGGCTGGTGGTTAACCCTTTCGCTGCCAGCCTACCTGGAGTTTTTGTCACCCTTGGTGCCAGACCATTTTGAACTATTTTGCGCTCCCCATGTTCAAATGTGATTTTTGAAGGGATTTCCAGGGATTTCCCAGGAAAATGATATATTGTTTTTTTCAGAAGAGTCTGGGCTTCAACATGCGATGTCTTGTTTGGCCTTTTTTTTGTGTATTCTCAATACTTTTGGGTGAAATATGTGCAAAAAAATAAAAAAAAATCTATTTTTTGCAATTTGTAGTGTTTTTTTGTAATAAAAAATGTAAGTTTGTCAATAAAATCTTATTGCGTGTGAAACCCCAATTTCTCCCGGTTACAGCGGTTCCACATATTTATAGGTAGACACCCTTTCCTGCCCAGGAGACTCCCCCAAACTGAAACAGCGCTTTAGGGGATTTTCAGAAAAAAATACAACTGTGATATGCACTATGTGCACCTTGCAGTTTTTCCAGAAAAATAACCCTTTACATTTGAAATACCCCCAACAAACTATATATTCTCTGGAAGTACACACCTCAAGCTTTCTAGGTGTACCAGGCTTGTTGATGTGGCCACAGTTTTCTGGAAGTAATCCCTCAATGTATTCTTTGGTTGCAAAGAGTTTCCCTAAAAAAAGGATAAAAAAGCAGAATCAAAGCAACATTTTCCTAAAAAAACTATATACAAACAAGAAAAAACAAGTATAATCTGAAAAAGCAACCTCCTCCGAACAGAACGATACCCAACATGCATAGCTACTGTCAAGGGAAGAGTTGCCAAACACCCCAAAGTAAAGCATGCGCATAATGATAATTTTTCTTGAAAATTTCAGCTCTGCAGACAAGGTGCACACCTTGCGATTTTTCAACCAAAACAACCCTTTACATTTGGAATATCCCCCATAAACCATATATTCCCTGAAAGTACACATGGTAAGCTTTCTAAGCGTACCCAGCTTGTTGTAGTGGGCTCATCTTTCTGGAATTGATCCCTCAAAGGATTCTTTGGTTGCGCAGGGTTTCCCTAAAAAATTTATAAAAAAGCTGAATAAAAAACACCTTTTCCTAAAATATAAATATGCAAACCAGAAAAAACAAGCTAAGTCTGAAAGCGCAAGGTCCCCCGAACAGAACAATACCCAACATGCATAGGTACTATTAACCCTTTTAATTGCCAGCCTACTTGAGATTTTGTCACCCTCTGTTGACAGGTCATTTTTCCCCATTTTGCGCCATGTTTTGCGACATTTTTGCTGGAATTTTCAGGAAAATTATATATATATATTTTTTTTTTGCAGCAGAGTTTAGGCTTTAACATGTAAATGTAAATTTTATTCTGTTTTTTTACAATATTATTGATATTAAAAAAAAGTAAATAAATAAAAAATTTTTTTAGAAAATTGCCTCCTTTATTTTAAATAAAAAATGTATTTTATTAAAGAAAACCATATTGCATGTGAAAGCCCCATTTCTACAGATTAGAACGGTACCACATATTTATCGGTAGCCCCCCGTTCCTGCCCAGGAGACCCCCTAACTGAAACAAGTACTTTATAACATTTACAAATAAAATACAACTACCATCCACACTACAAAGGGTTAAATCGGGGAAAAAAATGACATAGGGTCCCCCCTCCCACGGGGGGGACCCCATTTTTTTTTGGGATTTTTAAGGGTTAAAAACCCTTAAAAATCCAAAAAAAGACGACATGGGGGCCCCCTTACCCAAAGTAACCAGCCCGGGACCAGCTATGCAGGGCTTGTAGGAACAGGGCACAGGGGCCAGCTTTTGTGGCCCCTGGCCCTGCAGGCTACAAAGCCCGCATAGCCCATGGGCCCGGGCTCTTCTGCCCCCCCCCTGGCCTTTGGGGAGGCAGGTAATGGGGTGCCAAGGGTTAATGGCAAGTCACTCGCTAGTGCAGGTGACTTGCCATCCCCCAGCCTTGTGAACTGATATAGGGGTCTTGTGGACCCCTTACCAGTTCACAAGGGGTTAAATGTAAAAAAAAAAACACCACACAGACGCAGAAAAAAATATTTTATTATTATTTTTTTTTTTAATACTTACCTCCCATCCATCTTCCCCTCCCAATCACTGGCTTCTGCTCATCTGCTGGAAGCCTTTTATAGCTGCTGGGTGACAGAACATAAGGGGTTAATTAAAAAAAAAAAAGACATAGGGTCCCCCCTCCCAGGGGGGGCGGACCCCATTTTTTGTTTATTTTTAAGGGTTAAAAACCCTTAAAAATCAAAAAAAAAAAATGACGTGGGGTCCCCCTTACCCAGCATTACCAGCCCGGGACCAGCTATGGGGGCTTGTAGGCACAGAATGGGGGGGCCAGCTTATGTGGCCCCCCCACCCTGCAGCCTACGAGCCCACATACCCTATGTGGGCCCGGGCTCTTCTGCCCCCCCCTGGCCTTTGGGGAGGCAGGTAATGGGGGTGCCAAGGGTTAATGGCAAGCCACCCGCTAGCGCAGGTGGCTTGCCATCCCCCCAGCCTTGTGAACTGGTATAGGGGTCATGGACCCCTTACCAGTTCACAAGGGGTTAACAGTAATAAAAAAAAAACACCACACAAATTAAAAAATAACTTTATTAAAAAATAAAAACTTTTTTTTTACTTTACTCACCTCTGATCCTCAGCTTCTGTGTCCCTCGCAGCTCTGATGACAGTTATTGTCATCGCTGGCCAGTGGAGGAGGGAGGCAGGTGATCAGATCATCACCTGTCTTCCTCCTCCTGTGGCCAGCGATGACAAGTGTGAGAATCGCAGCCCGGAGCCAGGACGACACCCGGAGGTGTGACGTCATAAGCCCCGCCCCCAAAGGGTGGGGCTTATCGGCAAAATGGCGGCGCCCGTCGAGCAGGACAGGGAGAGGGCCTTTCAGGCCCTCTCCTGAAGCTGGAGAGCCAGGGGGGGGGGCGATCGGAGGCCCCCCTGGTGAAGAGGAGACCGGGCGGGAGCAATCGATCACTAAGGTAAGTAAATGTCATTTTTATATTTTTTTTTTTTTAACATGTATTTCGGCGGCTGCTGAAGGGGGGGGGCTATTCCGGGCTCTCCCCTGCACCCGGGGGGGCCTGGGTGGGGGATCGAAGCCCCCCCAGATGAAGAGGAGACCCGGCCGGATAGAACAAGGGGTCAGGTGAGTGTTTTTTTTTTTTACTTTTACTGTAGCAGTGGGGAAAGTCAAGCCCGTAGTTTCTACGTGCTTGGCACTTAAGTGGAGTGGAAGCAAGCACGTAGAAACTACGGGCTTGGCACTGAAAGGGTTAATGCTGTTTTTCTATTGGTTACCCTATTTATATTGATAGAAAAATGTATTTCAAAAATTACTTCTATTATGTAATTATCGCAAAATCATATGAGCACAGTGAACCTGAAAAAAACACTCTTAATTGTCATGATGATTCTGAGCATACATATACTCACATAAAAATCATTTTACGTGTATTTATATAAAGCCAAGGAGGATGAGAATCTGAGAATTTTATCACCAATCTGATGCAAATAAAATATAAATATAAAATTATAAACAAGTGCAGTTGACTGAGATACAATAAATATATCAAATTTACTTTTTTTCTTGTTTATTAATATTATGTCATTATTACTTTTCTTTTTTACTATTCTTAGCGCATGTTTCTTTTTAGAGATGAACGAAATGGTTCGTCAGAAACCAAGTTCGCTTCAAATTTCAGGCAAAATTTGATTCGACATGAAACCAAATTTTTGGGGGTTCGTGCTCACCGAATTTTTCCTAAAATTCACTGCCACCTCAGACAGTGGGGTAAAGAAAAAAAAAAACTCACCACCATCCTTGTTCCCGCACCATGCTTGGATCCAGTGTGCACATTGGAAGCTCACTTCTAGCTGTCATTGCAGCCGGCCTCCCCTGCTACGACCATGCTGTGTATTGCACATTCACTTACCTACATGCTGGCTTCCCAGTCATTCTGGTCTAGCAGCTGGCTGCGGGCACAAGTTGGCTTGCACAGCTGACAGTGTGGGGGGGTGTATTGCTCAGCAGGGGAGGAGTGGGGAAACTGGCTGCATTGTCAGCTGTGCAAGCCAACTTGCACCCACAGCCACCCGCTGGACCAGAACGACGGGGAAGCTGGCACATAGGTAAGTGCCTGTGCAATACACATAGCATGGTGGGAGTAGGGGAGGCCAACCACGCTGTCAGTGCGCGGTGGAATCTGACCTGCACAGCTGACAGTGCGGCCGGCCTTCCCCGTTCCCATCGTGCTGTGTGTATCGCACATTCCACTAGAGATGAGTGATTCTCAAAGGCTCGATTCAGACTAATCTGAATTTCTTGGAGAAATTAGGCGAATCACCCGAATTGAACTTTTAGGAAGTTCGCTCATCGCTATTTCTGTTCGTTAATTTGCTTGCTTATATATATTGTTTATTGATAAAGAGTATTATAAAATATTAATTGGTGCTGAATATAATATATTAATGGCATGGTAGTTTATCAGAGATATATCTATGTTATCCGTATTCTGAAATTTCATTGGTGCTGAATAATGTCTAATAGTACTTTGTGTCACTTTGTTTATTCCTCTATAAAAAGCTTTAATGTCACTGTTTGTGACAAGAATGTATCATATTGACTAAGTGATTATCTGTACTGAGTAACACCATAAAATTAAAGAGAAACAGATACATACATAATTATAGTAGAATAGTATAGTAGAAGATTTGTATGAAGCGCCCTAGTGAGATCTGGCGCTGGCCTATAGGAGAAGCCATGTAATGGTGGCGTCTCCATCTCCTGGTTCCATGTACGCTCAGGGTCCTGGAGGTTCTGAAAATTGTCAGAGTGCTGGTCTTGAATCCTCCTGCCCGGAAGTGAACCCTGATGGTGGTTGTTAACCCGCAAGACCCACACTCCACTGTGGAGTGCATAGGTCTTCTGGTTCAAGTCAGCAGCATTGCGTTCCTACTGAGAGCATCTTATTCATGCCACTGTGTAAGCAGCTCTTAGTATGAGGGTTAATTGTTTATGGGCACCTGATTAGCCGGACCTTTAGTAACATAGTAACATAGTATGTAAGGCTGAATAAAGACTTTAGTCCATCCAGTTCAGCCTGTTTAACTCCTTCCAGTGGTCTAGTAGCCATAGCCGGAAATGTTATTACATGCCAGGAAGGCATCAAGGCCACTTTTGAACATTTTTAATGTATCCCTCATTACTACCTCCTCTGGCAGCGAGTTCCATAGTCTCACTGCTCTTACAGAGAAGAATCCCCTCCTATGTCGGTGGAGAAAGCACCTTTCCTCTAACCTTAGTGGATGCCCCCAGGTTATGGTTACACTCCGGGGTATAAATAGATTGTGGGACAGATCCTTGTATTGACCCCGAATATATTTATACATAGTTATTAGATCACCCCTCAATCGTCTTTTTTCTATACTAAATAAACCTAACTTGGACAATCTTTCCGGGTACTCTAGCCCCCACACTCCTTTTATTAACTTTGTTGCCCTTCTTTGAACGCGCTCCAGTTCTGATATGTCCTTTTTAAGCACAGGTGCCCAGACCTCAGCAAGGAGTGTCCCATCTTGGACATCCACTATAACATAGAGAAATAAAAAGCAACTCATTTCACCTCTCTTTCTAATGCATACTAATGCATAATAAATTTGATGTATTATACATTCCCAGCAATGTAGTTAATAAATACTGTATTTTTCGCCCTATAAGACGCACTAATTTCCCCCAAACGTGGAGGGAAAATGTCAGTGCGTCTTATCTGGCGAATGTGGGCAAAAAAGAAATAATAAGGAAAAAATTAACACACCTCTCCATCGCTCGCGCTGTCCCGGAAGCGTCGGAGGCACTTTTTCCGCTGCGCCAGCACACACAGACATCGGCCTGTTACAGTGGTGGGCTCTATACCAATGCCGGGAGTTCACGCTGTGTGCTGGTGCAGCACGGAGCAAGGAAGCGGCAGAGGCAACTGTATCTGCCGCCTTCTCCACGGCACCTGTATGTGCAGGGAAGGCAGCAGATACAGCTGCCTCCATCGCTTCCTCTCTGTGGCGCCAGCATACACACGGCCTTATACAGCGGTGGGCGTGGCCGATGCTTGAGCTTCAGCCACGCCCACCGCTGTATAGTCCGGGTGTCTCTGTCTGCTGGGGCTGTGGAGAGGTGGCAGGGATAGGCAGATACAGCTTCCTCCACCGCTCGCACTGTTTAATTTGTTATTTCTTAATTAATTGGCTATTTATTATATGCTTTGTATGGACTTGGGACATATGGTTTGTTTCTTTAGTCATTTATAATAGTATTTAATTCCCCTTGGGTTATAAAAAATGTTTTCATATATTTTTGTGCCGGCACAAAATGAATATGAATAACATAGAAATATCTCTGATGAGCTACCATGCTACATTAATAAATTATATTCCGCACCAATTAATATTTTATACTTTTATATTTCATATACACTTTATCAATAAACAATATGAGTTATAAGCAAATGAATGAACAGGAACATGAAATAAGAACAGTAAAATGAATAGTAATAGCATTATATAAATAGACTTGAACCGTTTTTTATGTGAATATATTTGGGCTCAGAATCATCATGACAAGTAAATGTGTTTTTTCCATGTTCGCTGTGCTCATGTGATTTTGCTATAATTTTTAACGCTCAGACTGCTTTAACAAGAACTCTGAGGAAGATAATCGAAACATGTTGGGACAATAGTATTTACTATCTACAATAGTCAAATAAGGGGTTTATTCATCAAGGGATAGCGGCATGTAGCGCCTCGTAGCGGCAGGCAGTGTCTGGTGAATGCTGGGCGCTGTACGCAATACCACATTTATGAAGGCGATTCTGGTGAGCGACTCTAACAGCGCCATGTAGCATCTGATTCCTCATTATAGGCAGCTCAGCGTATAGCACCGTTGCTCTAGCTTCCAGAGTGCCAGGTATTACCTGTCACTCTCCCATACATTTCAATGTACGTTCCTTTTCTTCTGTTTAAACAGGGTTTTGTGTGTTTAATTGTTTTATTTTTTTGCTCAAATAATTGTGTCCCCTCTCCTGGCCTAGAAAGAGTCATTTTTGGAAACTTTTTTGTTTTTTTAAATTTTTATGCAGAATTGTCATTACAGGTCTGGCATTAAAGTATTAATGTCACAATGTTACAACAATGTAATTCCATGTGTTTTCACTTTCTTACTGGTGGATATGTGTTCAAAAACAGACTTTAATCACACAGCGTCTGATGCTCTATGCTATAGCAACCAGATCCAGAGCTCCGACGCTGAGAGTCGGTCGCAATGAGCTGGCGCTACCTTTTGCTCCGTGCAACGCTATACTGGTGTTAGAATGCCCAACATACATCTCATTCATCAATGCCAGCCAGGTTACTACAGGGACTGAGGCACTCTGTTACAGCGCCAGATAGCCGATCACAGCGTATACTGGCGGTCATCTGCAGATAACTGCCACTAGTAATCAATCAGCCTGTAAATCTCCTACTTAATTGAAAACATGAAATTACATATAAATTGTAACCGTTCATTGTTGTAATGCAACACAGTGAACTGTAAAACAATTTATGGGGGTTATTTAAGAACGCCATGTAGCGTCACATGTATTACCAGAGGCAGCTCAGTGTATAGCGCCGGTGCTCTAGGTTCAGGATTACCTTTTGCTCAATGTCGCTCTGCCATACATTTCAATTGGGTTTCATTTGGTGTTTAAAAAGCGTATTGGGCAATTAAAATTACATTTTTTTTTTTGCTCAAATCATTGTGCAACCTCTCCTGGCCTACAAACAAACACTTTTATACATTTTTTTCTATTTTTTTTTCTGCAGAATTGTATGTGCAGTTCTGGAACTAAAGTGTCATTATCACAGTGTTAAAATAATTCCATTCCATGTGTTATCGCTTTGTTACAGGTGTATATGTGATCCAAAACCGACTTTGATCTCACATTCAACACCAAGATATAGGCAAAGACAATAAGGCAGAGGTGGTCCTACTTCAAGCTCTGGATCCCCGAGAGCGTATATCCCTTTCAGTGCCAAGCCCGTAGTTTCTACGTGCTTCCTTCCACTCCACTTAAGTGCCAAGCCCGTGGAAACTACGGGCTTGGCATTTACCCCAAACAGTTAATAATAAATAAAAATAAAACGCTTACCTTTGGTATCCCCGATAAGCTGCTGGTCTCCTCTTCCACGTCGCTGTCCCGCGCCGCTCTCTCAGCGCCGGCATCTGTCAGATGCCGGTGGTGATCGGTGCAGAGCGGGTGAGAGGAGAGGAGGCTCCGATCGGAGCCTCCTCTCCTCTCATCCGCCCTGCGCCGATCACTATCGGCATCTGACAGATGCCGGCGCTGAGAGAGCGGCGCGGGACAGCGACGTGGGACCCAGGATTGGAGGTGAGTATAGTGTAAAAAAAAAAAATAATAAATGTCATTTTTTTAAATATGTGTCTGTGTTTTTATTTTTTACTTTTAACCCCTTGTGAACTGGTAAGGGGTCCATGACCCCTATACCAGTTCACAAGGCTGGGGGGATGGCAAGTCACCTGTGCTAGCGGGTGGCTTGTCATTAACCCCTGGCACCCCCATTACCTGCCTCCCAAAAGGCCAGGGGGGGGCAGAAGAGCCCGGGCCCACGGGCTATGCGGGCTTTGTAGCCGGCAGGGCCAGGGGCCACAAAAGCTGGCCCCTGTGCCCTGTTCCTACAAGCCCTGCATAGCTGGTCCCGGGCTGGTTACTTCGGGTAAGGGGGACTTTCGGGTAAGGGGGTTTTTAACCCTTAAAAATCCAAAAAAAATGGGGTCCCCCTCCCCTGGGAGGGGGGACCCTATGTCGTTTTTTTTTTTAATTAACCCTTTGTTTTCTGTCATCCAGCAGCTATAAAAGGCTTCTAGCAAGTGAGCAGAAGCCAGTGATTGCGAGGGACAGAGTGATCCAGTATGGATGGGAGGTAAGTAAGTAAAAAAAAATAATAATAAAATATTTTTTCTCTTTGTGTGTCTGTGTTTTTTTTTACATTTAACCCCTTGTGAACTGGTAAGGGGTCCATGAGACCCCTATATCAGTTCACAAGGCTGGGGGGATGGCAAGTCACCTGCACTAGCTGGTGACTTGCCATTAACCCTTGGCACCCCCATTACCTGCCTCCCCAAAGGCCAGGGGGGGGCAGAAGAGCCTGGGCCCACGGGCTATGCGGGCTTTGTAGCCTGCAGGGCCAGGGGCCACAAAAGCTGGCCCCTGCGCCCTGTTTCTACAAGCCCTGCATAGCTGGTCCCGGGCTGGTTACTTCGGGTAAGGGGGACCCCATGTCGTTTTTTTTGGGGATTTTTAAGGGTTTTTAACCCTTAAAAATCCAAAAAAAAATGGGGTCCCCCTCCCCTGGGAGGGGGGACCCTATGTCATTTTTTTTCCCGATTTAACCCTTTGTAGTGTGGATGGTAGTTGTATTTTATTTGTAAATGTTAAAAATTACTTGTTTCAGTTAGGGGGGTCTCCTGGGCAAGAATGGGGGGGCTACCGATAAATATGTGGTACCGTTCTAATCGGTAGAAATGGGGCTTTCACATGCAATATGGTTTTCTTTAATAAAATACATTTTTTATGTAAAATAAAGGAGGCAATTTTCTAAAAAAAATTTTTATTTATTTTTTTTTACTTAATAATATTGTAAAAAACAGAATAAAATTTACAAACAAGACATTTCATGTTATAGCCTAAACTCTGCTCCAAAAAATATATTTATATAATTTTCCTGAAAATTCCAGCAAAAATGTCGCAAAACATGGCGCAAAATGGGGAAAAAATGACCTGTCAACAGAGGGTGACAAAATCTCAAGTAGGCTGGCAATTAAAAGGGTTAATAGTACCTATGCATGTTGGGTATTGTTCTGTTCGGGGGACCTTGCGCTTTCAGACTTAGCTTGTTTTTTCTGGTTTGCATATTTATATTTTAGGAAAAGGTGTTTTTTATTCTGCTTTTTTATAATTTTTTTAGGGAAACCCTGTGCAACCAAAGAATTCTTTGAGGGATTAATTCCAGAAAGATGAGCCCACTACAACAAGCTGGGTACGCTTAGAAAGCTTAACATGTGTACTTTTAGGTAATATATGGTTTATGGGGGATATTCCAAATGTAAAGGGTTGTTTTGGTTGAAAAATCGCAAGGTGCGCACTTTGTCTGCAGAGCTGAAATTTTCAAGAAAAATTACCGTTATGCGCACGCTTTACTTTGGGGTGTTTGGCAACTCTTCCCTTGACAGTAGCTATGCATGTTGGATATTGTTCTGTTCAGGGGATGTTGTTTTTTCAGATTATACTTGTTTTTTCTTGTTTGTAAATAGTTTTTTTAGGAAAATGTGGCTTTGATTCTGCTTTTTAGGGAAACTCTTTGCAACCAAAGAATACATTGAGGGATTACTTCCAGAAAACTGTGACCACATCAACAATCCTGGTACAAATAGAAAGCCTGAGGTGTGTACTTCCAGAGAATATATAGTTTGTGGGGGGTATTTCAAATGTAAAGGGTTGTTTTTCTGGAAAAACTGCAAGGTGCGCATAGCGCATATCACAGTTGTATTTTTTCTGAAAATCCCCTAAAGCGCTGTTTCAGTTTGGGGGAGTCTGGGCAGGAAAGGGTGTCTACCTATATATATGTGGTATCGCTGTAACCGGGAGAAATTGGGGTTTCACACGCAATAAGATTTTATTGACAAACTTACATTTTTTATTACAAAAAAACACTACAAATTGTAAAAAATAGATTTTTTTTTATTTTTTTGCACATATTTCACCCAAGAATATTGAGAATACACCTAAAAAATGACAAACAAGACATTTCATGTTAAAGCCCAGACTCTGCTGAAAAAAACAATATATCATTTTCCTGGGAAATCCCTGGAAATCCCTTCAAAAATCACATATGAACATGGGGAGCGCAAAATAGTGCAAAATGGTCTGGCACCAAGGGTGACGAAAACTTCAGGTAGGCTGGCAGCGAAAGGGATATAGGCTATATGATGCCTAGGCTTCTGGTAAGTTCACTACACATATACACACACAATCCTTAGATTTGGCCACTTTAACCTGCTGTATTTGTTAATGTATATTCTTTAGTTTTTTTTTTTTTCTCTCCACAGATAAGCATCCTCCCCTGGGAAAGCACAGGAAGGGCATTCTACCCCGCACCCGAGTCGCTGATTCTGATAACTCAGTGGGGGAGGGGCTCTCTCGCTGTTGCCTAGTTGAGGAACCAGGGGAGGAAGGGGATCATGATGTTGATGCCCCAGTGGAGCCTGCTGCTGAGGTGAGGGCGGTGTGAAGCCTCAGCTCCTCTGACGTGGCCTCGCCAGACTCCAACTACTGCATGGGCCACTCTCAAGTGGGGAGTCCCAGTCAGGAGGAGGAAAGGGACTCCACCACACTTCCTGAAGGTTCAGGGAGTGAGAGGGGGGAGGGTGGCCCCTTCGAGTTGGGCTCTGCTGCGCCAAATCGGAGGAGTAGAGGCACCCCTTATTCTCCTCAGAGCCCTCCCTGACAAGAGTCCAACACCTTATACCCTGGTGAGTGGCCTTCATTGTTTTGATTGTATGGTCATTTTCAGCAGTCTAACATTTTAAAGTGGACCAACACCCACCGGTGATCGGCCCGGGAATCTATAAGATTCCCGGGCCGATCACCTCCCTCCCCGCGGGACATCCGAGATCGGGATGCCCCGCGGGGTGAAACCCCCCCAAACACCCCAAACTCCATACCTTAGTTTCGGTTGCGGCCGGCCACCGCCGCCTCCCTCGCGCCCCTCTAGACGTGCGCGCGCCCGCGCCGGCCTTCTGTGAATGGCCGGCGCGGGCACGCGCGCGTCAACAGGGACGCGCGGGAGGCGGCGGCGGAGGAGCCGCTTGTCCGCGGCTTGTCCGTCGCCGCGGACAGAGGTGAGTTCGGGGGGGTTTCACACAGCGGGGCACGCCGATCGGGGGTGCCCCACCGAAGTGGACCAAGACCCAGGATAGTCAAAATCCTGGGTGTTGGTCCACTTTAATAATTGCTGTTTCAGGGCATCATACAGCCACCACCTCCACAGGTGTCAGTTCAGCTGGGAACCGGCATGCTGCAGGTAAGCTCTATGCATCCTGTGTTGCCTGCCTTTATCATTATTTTATAATGTGACATGCAATTCTGTTGTGAGGTTCCCATGTTGACTCTAGAACAGTAGGGTATATTCTGTAGTAGTTTTGCCAAGTAGTTATTGCTAACACATGGCCAAGTGTGTTACAATAATTAGCCACATTGAACTCTTTCATACCGAGAAACAAAATGTTCCATACCAAGTTCTTATGATTGTATCTGTTGTGGATTTTCCTACACATAGATGTTGCCACGCAGACTGCCCAGTCAGCATTATCCCCATCTGATCTTGACAGCACCAGGCTCCAGGAGGCTCCAGCAGCATGGGCCAGGGCCGCAGCTGTGATGGTGAGTGATGTGATTTGTCACAATGACCTTGTAGACATGCATATCCATGACCATGTACCCATGTTAGTGCCAGTTTAGAGTTGACACTCATACCTGTAGAGCCTTTTCTCTGAAGGGTCAATCAGAATAGCCTCATAGCATGCACGTTTCCTGCCCCTGCTAATGTAACTCAACGCTACCTGATAAAGGCAGCAGTTGCTTTACGTGCTGCTTTTACATTTCTGCTACAATTTAAATCGTGCATTTCCTATTGTCTTTTTTTTTAAACTAGCTTTAAGGTAAAAGCTCACTGTATATATAATTTTTTGCATTTTCCTCAGGTGTTATTGGCCACTGTATTAACTAAATTCGTCCTGTGGTCAAGTAGGCCTTTCTTTGTTAGGTTATTTGCTTTGTGATCTTAGACTATGGTGGTTATGTTGTTAATTTACTTTGGCATCACAAATTAAGGAAGGTTGGGCGGTTGTGTATGTTGCCAAATATTTCTATTGACTTTATGCTAAACATCAATGTTGAACATAGATCATACGGATATACCATAGTTGTAGACCTATGGTACTCAATTGTGTCTTTTCTTTCCCACAGCTTGCATTCAGGAGCATCACAGGCTGTGGCAATTCGTCCGGGAATCTCGGGAGATGCTGCTGAGCTCCAACAGAAGATACAGGGTAGGGACTTATGTAGCTGCTGTGCAGCATTCTTTGTTTGGCCATGTTGGCAACTTTTTTTGTACAAAAAAAATAATATTTTAATTTTGATATATACATTGTGTTTTGTTTTTATTTAGCATAGTATTGTATGTGTCCACACACACAGGATTATGTATGTTTTCTTGCACCTGGGTTACAAAAAAACAAAAACACCTTTGGTATCTCCCTGGCCTGTTGCACCAGGCCCAAGTTTCCCCCTGCTCCCTTCATTCTTCCAGGTGAACCACCTAAGCAGTGAGCCAAAAAAATAAATGTAGTTAAACAAATGGGGACAATTTTAGATCATTCAAGCAGAGCTTAAAGTGGACCAAAACCCAGGATAGTCAATATTTTTCAGTATCCTGGGAGCACCCCAACACTCCCTGTTAGAGGGAGGCGGAGGATGTGGCCATCAGAGCCACTGCTCTTAGAAGTGCCATGGGACCAGACAGGGGTGAGCAGGGGTGAGCTGGGTTTGTGCGATCTGGGGGGTTTCACACAGCGGGGAAAGGACCAAAACCCAGGATAATCAAAATCCTGGGTTTTGGTCCACTTTAAGAGCTAAATAAAACCATCACAATAACAATAGATAAAAACAATATTAAGGTTAGAACCAGTTGTAGCTAACTTTCAAATAATGAAAGGTTAACCAATCAGACCAGACACAGGGACATATGGGGAAAATGTATACAAGTTTAAAATTTAACATAGAACACTTTTGTCTCCCTTACAGGCAAAATGAATGTGATCAGGATTTGTTGAGGTTTAAAGTAAAATGTATTCTTAGGACATTACAAATCAAATAAACATTAACATTAACATAAATGAAAATACAATTACCTCAGATGTCATCTAAGATGTTTGTGTAATGTGGGTGGAAAAACACTGCTGCAGATAGTTTTGGAAACAATGGGGGTTAATAGCAGCATTGGAATGCTCAGGCGCTGCAGTGAATGAGGGAGAGCTCCTCTACAGCGCCATCAATACATCCCATTTATCAATGATAAACAGATGACTACAGCTTCACGTAGCGACCAAGACGCTAGGTTACAGCGCCCAACAACCACTTACAGCGTCTACTAGTGAGCGCTCTAAGCGCCTCTGTACAGACGCTCATATGGCGATACGTGGTGCTAGTAGTGAATCAGCCTCCACATGTACATTGTGTTTGATACAATTTTAAAGGCAAGAATTGCCTCCCTCTTTTTATGCTTTTGTGCACACAAGATAAAGAATAGAAATTAGAAGTAATTTTTTCTTTAAGTATAAATAGGGTGACCAATAGAAAAGTGGCAATTACCACCAACCTGGGTGATTTATCCAAACAGATATATATTGTATTGGCTGCCCCGCAACAGGTACCCCTTAAGTCATTAGATATACATTTTTTTCAAGAGCTGTTCCCAAAAAACTCTTCTGCCGCTGTGGTTAGGTCTTTTTATATATACTTCGAGGAAAGTTACTGTTAGACGAATTCGCTGTCCTTGAGCCTACTCTAGGTTATCTACAGAATAATGTGATATGTATGGAAAAAATCTCTATACTAAAGTTAGACTCATGGGACACCGCCCACAGGCCTAAAAAACAGGAGCACCAAACAATATCAAAATCCAAATCAATTTCATTTATTAAAGATCTTTAATAAATGAAATTGATTTGGATTTTGATATTGTTTGGTGCTCCTGTTTTTTAGGCCTGTGGGCGGTGTCCCATGAGTCTAACTTTAGTATAGTGCTTTGGTTTACAGTGTAGCACAACCTACCATTTTTTATGCGGTGCACCACTTTGGTTGTTTATGGAAAAAATCTCAGCGATACACAATGATAAGGATGGATATTTTCATTAAACATGGGCTCCTTGGAAGCCTGCCTTCTAATTTAGACTCCTGTCTACTTTAGTCAGTGTAATAATAATACCCTTGTAGCTGGTACATGTCATGCTCGTCAAATACGCTCCTTTTTCGTATCCTCTCCCTCTCCTATCCCCCCTCTTGCCCTTTTTTACTTTTTTGATCAATGTTATATCTTCTTTGTATGATATAATGATCTGTGTGTATTTGTTTATAGAAACTCTTGCTTGGTAGATTGCACTATAGGCAACTTTTTTGAGGCAAATACAAATTCACTGTATATTGATAAATAACAAATGTTTTGAAGGTAACACAAATTTTCATTGTCCTCCCTGAATGCGGGGGAGTAACTCTAAACCTTTAAAAAATTCAATAAAAAAAAATTCAAATGAAACACTAATTCTTCAGCACCTTTAAAAGATTTGTATAGTGCGTTACATTGTGTTACATTGCTACAGCCAAAAAGCTGTCTTAATTGTTTCTATTGTAATCAGCTATGATAGATTGCAAAGCAGTGATGTATGCATTGCACTGCGTGATGTATGTTAGTCATGTATGTAATGATCTGACATATACCTGTTAAGCCATATATCAGTTAAGCCATTAGTGTCTCAAGGACAGAGTTTTGTTACTAGAACAGGAACACTGTAACGGGAGACTCCTGTCCAGAACATAACTGAAGGGCTCTTGAGTAAGGCACTTAACACCCCAAACTGCTCCTCGGGCACCATGGTTAGGGCAGTCCACCGTTATGGGCATGTATTCAACATTGTTTGTCTCAAAAAGCAGCAAAAAGCAACCATATGTCTTCTTTAATCTTAAAAGACTATTTTGGATTTGTACCTGGCAGACATCACATTGACAATACATGTCAAATATTTAACATGCTGTAATGTAATTGCTTGGCTGCAGTTTTGCCAAAGCTTTTGATACAGGAGAATGTGGATAAACTAAATTAGATCTGGGTCAGATTTCATCTCACCAGCAACTTTCCACTATTAATTAAACTGCCCTATAGTACACCACCACCAATGTTAAACACTTCTCTGATCTTTCCAATTGCTCAAGAAACTAGAAAGTGTCCACTTTTCCTACTTTTCACATTTGTAATATGTTAGCATTTGGCTCCAGTTATAAGAGACACTTGTTCTGTTAAAGCATAACCTTGAAGGCAGGCTGAATAAAAACTGTCTAATGCTATTTTTTTCTGACACTTTTGCGAGCTTTCTAAAACACTTAAGTTTGACCCACACTCATTTGGCCAAAGCAGCAAAAATGGCTAAAGCTTGGCCTTAATGTATTGTTTTAAAGCTTATTCAATTAGTCTTTCTAAAATGAACATTAATAGCATTAAAATAGAACTCACTACATCTAGGGAGCTATTTATCCAATTTCATTAGAGATCTCAAAGTGGGGAAATCCTATTATCTCACCAGTACTTCTTATACTGTATTATGTTACTAGGAAAAGCAGCTATCGCACATCAAAGTATAAATGTGTACTCTTTTATTCTCTTTTATCTCTCTATACTCTTTTATTTAGATTTCAAGTTGGCATATCATGGGTTTCAGTGGTGGATAACATTTCTAGAGGTTGCAGACGAAAGGCGCTCATGCTTGTTCTTACTAACCAATTTTACTAACCAAGATTCCCCATACTACTACAGATACATATCTATCCCCAGAGGTACGTTAAGAATACATTTAATACTCATCATCATTTTTGATAGCTAGACAGTTAACCAGTGAAATGAGGCTCCAGGGGGATGATCTTACAGAGAGTGAAAAACCTGATTGCTGAAATCAGATTTTTGATTACGTTTATTTGAGATGCATTGGATGTGGGCTTTCTGTTAAAATTGCAAGCAATCCTGCTTAACCCCATGTGGTGCATATTAAGACACCATACCACCCATTCCAATGGCATGTGGGTAACAATATATATATATATATATATATATATATATATATATATATATATATATATAATGAATGTAATTTCCCATGTATGGTTTCTTCCCCTTTAACCCTTTAAGTGCCAGCCTACCTGGAGTTTTTGTCACACTCTGTTGCCAGACCATTTTGCACTATTTTGCGCTCCCCATGTTCAAATGTGATTTTTGAAGGGATTTCCAGGGATTTCCCAGGAAAATTATATATTGTTTTTTTCAGCAGAGTCTGGGCTTTAACATGAAATGTCTTGTTTGTCATTTTTTAGGTGTATTCTCAATATTTTTGAGTGAAATATGTGCAAAAAATATATATATATATATATTTTTTACAATTTGTAGTTTTTTTTGTAATAAAAAATGTAAGTTTGTCAATAAAATCTTATTGCGTGTGAAATCCCAATTTCTCCCGGTTACAGCGGTACCACATATGTATAGGTAGACACCCTTTCCTGCCCAGGAGACTCCCCCAAACTGAAACAGCGCTTTAGGGGATTTTCAGATAAAATACAACTATGCTACGCAATATGCGCACCTTGCAGTTTTTCCAGAAAAACAACCCTTTACATTTGAAATACCCCCAACAAACTATATATTCTCTGGAAGTACACACCTCAGGCTTTCTAGGCGTACCAGGCTTGTTGATGTGGCCATAGTTTTCTGGAAGTAATCCCTCAATGGATTCTTTGGTTGCAAAGAGTTTCCCTAAAAAAAGGATAAAAAAGCAGAATCAAAGCCACATTTTCCTAAAAAAACTAAATACAAACAAGAAAAAACAAGTTTAATCTGAAAACGCAACATCCCCCGAACAGAACGATACCCAACATGCATAGGTTCTGTCAAGGGAAGAGTTGCCAAACACCCCAAAGTAAAGCATGTGCGTAACGGTAATTTTACTTGAAAATTTCAGCTCTGCAGACAAAGTGCGCACCTTGCGATTTTTCAACCAAAACAACCCTTGACATTTGGAATATCCCCCATAAACCATATATTCCCTGAAAGTACACATGTTAAGCTTTCTAAGCGTACCCAGCTTGTTGTAGTGGGCTCATCTTTCTGGAATTATTACCTCAAAGAATTCTTTGTTTGCGCAGGGTTTCCCTAAAAAATTTATAAAAAAGCTGAATAAAAAATGCCTTTTCCTAAAATATAAATATGCAAACAAGAAAAAACAAGCTAAGTCTGAAAGCGAAAGGTCCCCCGAACAGAACAATACCCAACATGCATAGCTACTATTAACCCTTTTAATTGCCAGCCTACTTGAGATTTTGTCACCCTCTGTTGACAGGTCATTTTTCTCCATTTTGCGCCATGTTTTGCGCCATGTTTTGAGCCATTTTTGCTGGAACTTTCAGGAAAATTATATATATTTTTTTTTGCAGCAGAGTTTAGGCTTTAACATGAAATGTCTTGTTTGTAATTTTATTTTTTTTACAATATTATTAAGTAAAAAAAATAAATAAATAAATAAATAAAAAATTTTTTTTAGAAAATTGACTCCTTTATTTTAAATAAAAAATGTATTTTATTAAGAAAAAACATATTGCATGTGAAAGCCCCATTTCTACCGATTAGAACGGTACCACATATTTATCGGTAGCCCCCTGTTCCTGCCCAGGAGACCCCTCTAACTGAAACAAGTACTTTATAACATTCACAAATAAAATACAAATACCATCCACACTACAAAGGCTTAAATCGAGAAAAAAATGACATAGGGTCCCCCCTCCCAGGGGAGGGGGACCCCTTTTTTTTTTTATTTTTAAGGGTTAAAAACCCTTAAAAATCAAAAAAAAATTGACGTGGGGTCCCCCTTACCCAAAGTAACCAGCCCGGGACCAGCTATGCAGGGCTTGTAGGAACAGGGTGCAGGGGCCAGCTTTTGTGGCCCCTGGCCCTGCAGGCTACAAGCCCGCATAGCCCGTGGGCCCAGGCTCTTCTGCCCCCCCCCTGGCCTTTGGGGAGGCAGGTAATGGGGGTGCCAGGGGTTAATGGCAAGTCACCCGCTAGCGCAGGTGACTTGCCATCCCCCCAGCCTTGTGAACTGGTATTAGGGGTCATGGACCCCTTACCAGTTCACAAGGGGTTAAATGTAAAAAAAAAACACAGACACACACAGAGAAAAAAATATTTTATTAATTTTTATTTTTTTTTATACTTACCTCCCATCCATCCTGGAGCACTCTGTCCCTCGGCGATCACTGGCTTCTGCTCACCTGCTGGAAGCCTTTTATAGCTGCTGGGTGACAGAACACAAAGGGTTAATCAAAAAAAAAATGACATAGGGTCCCCCCTCCCAGGGGAGCGAGACGTGGGGTCCCCCTTACCCAAAGTAACCAGCCCGGGACCAGCTATGCAGGGCTTGTAGGAACAGGGCGCAGGGGCCAGCTTTTGTTGCCCCTGGCCCTGCAGGCTACAAGCCCGCATAGCCCGTGGGCCCGGGCTCTTCTGCCCCCCCTGGGCTTTGGGGAGGCACGTAATGGGGGTGCCAGGGGTTAATGGCAAGTCACCCGCTAGCGCAGGTGACTTGCCATCCCCCCAGCCTTGTGAACTGGTATTAGGGGTCATGGACCCCTTACCAGTTCACAAGGGGTTAAAAGTAAATAATGACACAGACACATAAGAAAAAAAATCTTTATTTTTTTTTTTTACACTGTACTCACCTCCGATCCGACGTCCCTCGCCGCTGTCATGTCAGTGACAGATGCCGGTAGCGATCGGCACAGGGCGGGTGACAGGCGAGGGGGCTCCGATCGGAGCCTCCTCACCTGACACCCGCCCTGCTCCGATCACCACTGGCATCTGACAGATGCCGGAGCTCGGAGGGGGTATAGGAGGAGCGGGATGACGTCATCCCGCTCCTCCCACAATGGGCGGGGCTAGGAGGCGGCGGCCATCTCCGCCATTACAAGAGGTGAGGACCCGGAAGAGGGTCCTCACCTGAAGACTGCGCAGCCCAGGGGGGGGATCGGACCCCCCCCCCTGGTGAAGAGGAGACCCGACAGAAGGCTCGGGCGCGGAGGTGAGTAAATGACAGTTTATTATTTTTTTTTTTTTTCACAGCGGTGATGTCAGCGCTGGAAACGGGGGGGGGGGCGGCTGGTTTCGGGCCCCCTCCTGAAGACGGAAGACAACGGGGGGGTGATCGGATGCCCCCCGCAGGAAGAGGGGACCCCAAGCTTCACGGGGATACCGGAGGTAAGTGTTTTTTTTTTCTATCTTTTAACTATTAGGGGTAAATGCCAGGCACGTGAAATTTACGTGGCTGGCACTTAAGTGACGGAGAGGCAACCACGTAAATTTTACGTGGCTGGCATTTAAAGGGTTAACACCTTCCTTTTCCTCCTCCTGTTCCTTATCCCTCAAGGATAAAGACACTTCACAGAATGATTGCCTCATTTTCAAGGCCTAAAAACCCTTCCCACAGTGTTGGGCAATGCCTGGCTTGTAGGGGCTAGAAAAGAACACATGTAACAAAAAATAGGAAATAAAATGAATTACTGTAGTAAATTGAATTACTGTAGTAGCAAGAAGCCGCCTAACATTATCCTTCTCTGGCCCGTTGTTTCTTTTTGGCAGCCACTCTCCTCTGCTCCCACCCAAACATTTTTATAATAAGAATAATCCCCCAAAATGTTTGGATTATTCTGTGCAATTCTGGTATGGTATTTGACTGTAGTGGACTAATTTGATATTTGGCTGCTGTGGGCTAGAAAATAAATTTCTAACCCTCCCATAGACTTAAATGTGTTATGAATTTATGAGAATCCAAATCCAGAATATGGGGGTTATTTAAGAAACGATAACACCAGGTAGTGCCACGTAGCGGCATGTAGCTCCGGGAGAACGCTGGACGCTGTATGTGAAAACCACATCTGGTGAGTGCCTCAAACAGCGTCACATGTATTACTAGAGGTGGATCAATGTATAGCACTGGCGCTCTAGGTTCAGGAGTGCCATGTAGTACCTTTCACTTAGTAGCGCACTTCCATACATTTCAATGGTGTTTCATTTAGTTGTATTTTAATATTGTGTTGCAAAAGTAAACTTTAAAATATTTGGCTCAAATCATTGTGTGGCCTCTCCTGCCCTGCATCCAAACACTTGTATTTATTTATTTTATTTATTTATGCAGAATTGTATGTGCAGGTCTG
This sequence comes from Gastrophryne carolinensis, assembly GCA_027917425.1. Classification (NCBI taxonomy): domain Eukaryota; kingdom Metazoa; phylum Chordata; class Amphibia; order Anura; family Microhylidae; genus Gastrophryne; species Gastrophryne carolinensis. The sequence continues at coordinate 305,562,692 of CM051239.1, read as the reverse complement.
GCATTGCAGTAGTATTAAAACAATGTCATTCCATGCGTTTTTTGCTCTGGTGCTGGTGTTTATGTGTTTAGAAACAGACTTTTTTCACACAGCGTCTGGCACTCTATGATATCTCCATGCATTACGTTTATCAATGCTGGACAGGATAGTACAGCGCCACTTGTCCACCCGCTACAGCAGGTTATAGCTCCCAACAGCCACTTGCAGTGTCTACTAGTGGTTGCTCTAAGCGCCGCTACACAGGCGCTCACATTGCACTACGTTGCGCTAATCTTAAATCAGCCTGCGTTGGTAAGTATGGTCAAACTGTTCTTGAGATGAACTGGGCAGTACTTCAATAACACATTTATTCAGCAACAAGAAAATAATGTTCCTTAAATGAGAATTGGTAAAGTAAAGTGGTTCATTAATGAAAAAAATATTCAGTGTATTAATAGTCGATCAACTATTTTGATTGTGAAATGTTATATTTGTCTCTGAAATATTCCAAGGTCAAAAGTGTTAAACGTGGGGAAGTTTTGGAATACAATGTCCTTCTCATTTCTATTTGTTAATGGAAAGTGTCTAGAAATAGGTTCCTTGCAACTAGACAAGCTTCTACGATTTGCACTACACAAGCAAATATAAGTGATGTACGTCTTCAGCTTCTATCATTTCATTCTATTTTGACAGCATTAGCTTCTTTTGTATCTTGGATTTTATAAATCCAATAAAACCTGCAAAAAGCCATGCATAGTAATTGTACAATTTTAAGCAATAATGCTTTAGTACCTTAAAAGGTTTAGCTTGTAATTCAATAAAAATAATTATAGCTTTAGCAGGTTTATATTAGGACTCTATATTGGTTTGACTGTAATGCCTTGGGTGTAAGGACAGCTACTGATATATTTTACTTTAAAAAAAAAACAGACATAATTTTGACCTTACCATTATGCTACAAAATTATATACTACTGAACCTTTTTGACTTATAGGTTTACAATGCAGGTCTGAAGTAACTACATATAAGTGAACAAAAAGTCATTGAATGAAGGAAGGAATGTAGATGCATGCAAACCTTTTTATTTTTTTCAATGTAACAATTCCAAATCACAGGAGCTTTATATATATATATATATATATATATATATATATATATATATATATATATATAGTTCTTTCTCTCTTCTCTCTCTCTCTCTATATATATATGCAAAGGTTTTGGTCAAAATTATCGTAACTGTGAACAGTAAAGCAGGTTAACGAAGATATGATAAAAGGCATAAAGTTAGGGAAACTCCACTTCCGGTCAAATTTTTTGAAAGTGTATATTTATTATTGCCAAAATTGTGTCCTCAAGATTCTGAGCTTATCTAGTGTGTTTTTTTCTCTAATGTTAGCAAATGTGTGTTTAATGGAAGCAGTTTTCCCTGCCTGCAATGTGTTGCTATTGGCAACTGTAAACCAAGTCTGTACTCCAAGACTTCAAGAGAGATATGAGTGCTGGGGGTGTTACTTGATACTGACCATGCAGGTTGCCCAAATGTTTGCTTTGACCCATGAAAAATGTAAAAGATGAAAATAAAAAAGTTTTTTTTTAGTACACAAATGTTGCTTGTTTGTGTTATTTGTTTCATTTTCCCTGTTTGTGAACTTTTATCAGTTCACAGGGTAGTGAGGCCAGGATCAGCGGGTGGCATGCCAGATCATTTGATCCATATATTGCCAGTATCCAGGATGGGGTTACCTGAAGTGAATTGGCAAACCCATGACTTATCAGAAGTTTAGAGTTAGATATATTTTCCATTTCAAAAATATTAATTCATTTAGAAATTGATGTCTAAAAAGACTTGCACTTTAACTTTAAATATCCCACCATCCAGAGTGCATAATATAATTAAAATATTCAGATAATTTAGAGAAATCCGTGTGCAAGACCAAAGGGGGTTATTTAAGAAGGGATAGCTCCAGGTAAAGCCTCATAGCGACAGACAGCGTATGGTGAACGCCGGGTGCTGTACGCAAAACCACATTTAAGAAAGTGAATCTGGTGAGCGAATCTAACAGCGCCATGTAGTGTCACCTGTATTAATACAGGTGGCTCAGCGTATAGCGTCTGCGCTCGATGTTCCAGAGCGCCATGTAATACCTGTCGCTCTGTAGCGTTCTCCCATACTAGTATGAAGAGAAGAGAACCATTCAGCTTGTTATTGTCACACAGTTCAAAAGTCTGCATCTCCGATGGTATTGGGTTGCATTAGTGCCTATGGCATGGCAGCTTAAATGTCTTGAAAGGCACTATCAATGCTGAAAAGTATATGAAGGTTTTAGAACAACAAATGCCCCTACCCAGACATTATATCTATCAGAGAAGGCCATGCATATTTAGCAAGACAGTCGGGTCACCCTAAAGAAAGTGCACCGGAAAATGCACAGTGGGTGGTTTTAGTGTGCAATGCAACCTACATTTTGGTGAACTTTTTAATTTTAAAACACCAAAAATGCAATATAAAATATTTGTTCTACTTCTTAAAAAAATTCACCTTTGCCTGCAATTGGGGCATTTTTTATAGACGAGGTCCATCATGAGTAAGGATACTTTTTGAGAGTTTGGAATTAACAGCACCCTATGGGGTATGCTAAAGAATGTGCATTGTTTTCTGCATACCCCATAGGGTACTGAATTTTTTTGTGTGCCCAAGTACAAAAGCTCACTCAGATATAAACTTGAGTTCACACCCAAAAGCACATGCAAAGGTAAACTTGATTTACCAGATCTTTAGCCCCAACTGCTAAACCACTTACTTCATTTATCACCACACCATGGCACCCCATAAGAAGAGTCCTGTCACAGAACTGGTCTTCCTGCAGTCCAGACCTTTTAATAATAGAACATATTTGGGCCATTATTGAATGAAAAATTCATCAAAGAAGACCCAGGTTTTTGAGCTGCTTAAATCTTATATGAAACTATAATGGGACCATGTTGTTCTCCTCACCTCCCAGATGTTTACCTTTTACAAAAAGGTGATGCTACATATGAATTGAGTCCGCCTGAATGTACTACTCAGCATCACACTCGGATCCACTCTGTATGTGTGAGACCATTTTTTGCATGCTTAAGTGCTTATTCACATGTCAAACTTCAGGAAATGTGAGAATAGATGCTTTCCCCCATAATCAAATACACATCTATTGGCATGCATGCATAAAACTGTTATCTACTGCTTTTGAGATTTTATTATGTTGTCTTTATTAGATTTTATTGTCATGTAAGTCTTAATAATGTCAATTCAAACTTGTCTTTTAACCCATTTTTTAAATATATTTAAAGGGACATTCCAGGCAATTGCTTAATTTAGCCTGTGCTCCAGTCTCCCCATTCTGGCTGCAAGGAGCAGCATCTTTCATTCACCCTTTTTATTTTCCAACAAGCCCAGGTGAACTCTCTTTCTTGTGCGAGACCTCGCACACTAGAATGAGTCTCTCCAGGTACTGTATTTCTCTATAGGGGGCTGTGAATTAATATGTGAAAATACATTATTTCTAGTGCTGGGCAAACCTGAATGACAAAAGTTCGGGTTCGTACCAAACTTTGCTAGTTCGGATTGTCAAACCCAAACACGCACTTCAGCGTGTTGGAGTTCAGCATTTGGCTGAACCTGAAAAAGCTGGTTGATAGGCTGCTAAGCTGAGCCAGTTGTCAATGTTCTCACTCATGAGGCAGCCATTTTATTGATGTCCTGGCTGTGGACAATTTGGGAGAAAATAGAACGCCGACCTGATCACTGGCTACGGTAAGTGTACAGCCGTTTCCTATGTGTTTCCTATGTGCTGCACACTCTGCATTAGTTTATAGTGCACCCCTCACTTATTTAATTTTTTACCATTCCCCGTCCAATTCTGCCTCTGAGGCTCCATGACAGATCTGTCCCAGTGGGTTTGGAGTGGGGGGGGTAGAGGGGGGCCTGCCTGTCCAGGGACTCCCAGAGGCAGAATCGCCACCCAAAGTTTGTGTCCCTATTGATTTCAATGGGGGTTCGGGTCAAGTTCAAATTATTTATCAAAAAACTGTGTAAAAGTTCATTTATGCATTGCTGCTGAATCACCCTCCAAGTCACAAATTGGCAAATTGTGATATATATATATATATATATATATATATATATATAGTCTACTGCAGTTTTTTTGGCAGTGTTCAACATAACTGAATTCAATCCGACATACAAAGGGTATAGAATAGCAGCAACACAAAAGACATCATAATTGGGTTATCAAAACATAAACGGGTTACTGCATCACTTCAGCAAAAGTCAGAAGGCATGCAGCACAAGCCTCTGTCGTCAACAGTTTTTTTGGAATCCCATGAGGCTCTAATTGGTCCAACTGCTACCAATTTGAGTCTTTTCTAGCCCAGTAATGGCTTATCCCAGCCATCTGTGTTGGTTCAGTACCATGCACAAACCCTGGGCTGGAGGTAGAAATGGCAAGTTCTACTACTAACCCACCTTACTGTTCTTTAAGGATCCAGCCCAGAGCATTATTTTAATAAACATTCTTAGCAATACAGAAATAAAACAGAAACAAGTATTTCCTAGATTCTTTATCTCACCCAGCTTAAAATGGGGTGAGATATACACTCATGTTGGATGTCTATATATATACTACATATTATACTGTATGAATTCACTATAATGTATCACATCTTAAATGAAAATGTATTTGTTTTTTGTAAATAAACATTAGTAAATCAAGATTAAAGCTCATTATGATAAAATCAAACTTGTAATACTTTCATTCAACTAATGCTTTCAAAAGTCTCAGATATGTCTGTGATATTCAAATGAATGCTAAGTTTATTCTGACCACAGGCAACATCAAAGAAAACTTTCATGCTCTGGAACTAATGAAGCTTCGGCAAGGTAAATTCATATCACCTTTACAATTATGCAACTCAGATTATTAAAATCAAGGCAAGCAAAAAAGGCAAGGGGGTTCCCCTGAGCAATAACTTTATGGAAACAGCAAAAAACAACAGACGATTCAGCACATGCCTATTTTTGTGTACCTTACGACATTTAAACAAAAAAAAAGTGTTTGCATGAACTACAAGCCATTTTATTACAGAAAATATCAGGCAGGGGATATTTGTGCAGGTAATAACTCAAAAGAAGAACTTGGAAAGCTTTTCTTTATCATGGCATTTGAATTATTCATCTAAATTTATGGCACGCTAGCCAGGATGAAAGTGAAAAGTGACCATAAGCAAAAAAAAAAAGTTGCCATTCTCTCATCTCTAGGGTGGAAATAAGATAAATGGCAAGTTACAAAGCAAGATCATTTTCCATTCCAAACCAATTCAATCATCTGATAAAAGAAGGCTCCTTTCAGATTTTGTCGGTAAATTAAATGCCTCGGTGTTACAGTAGAGGATATATTATTAGGCGATATGAATTATTCACAGAAATTTCTATCATATGTAGGACAAGCAGACACAATAAGGAGCATGGGAATTAGTTCAGTCAGCGATCACGGCTGCGAGGTTTGCAGGATGTATAGCAGTTAATGCTTCAGGTATCCAAGGTTATGCACTTTATTATGTATTAATCTTTTTACTTTTAGTACGTAAAACAGGTATTTTTGACTTTACTGTAAGCTGTTTCTGTCCTATTGTTGCAATCATGCACACTAATTTGAATTAATGTATTATAAAAGTAGAGTATCCAAACTGACTGGGGGACAAACTTACTTTCATTTGTTGCTAGCTTCATCTCACCTCTGTGTATGCTGAGCTTAGTTATTGTCCACATTGTATGCTAAAAATGATTTGTTATCAAAATCTTATTGGTTAAAAATTGATCCTATTAGTCAAGTACTTGAAATATTTTTTTACAGGGCAGTTAGTGACTGTATAAGCATGTGTAATAGCATAGTCCCCTGGCTAGGGGTGCACCTGAGGGGGGCTCCTGGACGAATAAGGGGATGCCCTGGGATACCCTGGATGGTAGTGGTTTAGATTAGATTAGATTAGGCTGTAGGTTTAAATATTAGAGTAGTGGAGCTGCAGTTACATTAGGAGGCCACTAGATGCCCCATAGAATTAGGAATAGAATAAGATCCACTCCCCTGATTTTCAGGAGGGATAAGGAACAGAGGGGGTGGGGCTAGAGGAGTTGGAGTTCTAGACTGTTCCAGTCTAAGTGAGATGAGCTGAGAGACGAGAGCTGAAGGAACCTTAATGACAAGGAGTGGGAAGTGGAGCTCTGGTGAGATCAGCCTGAGTGACCAGGAGGAGCTGGGGACCTGGAGCTAGGTAATAGGTATATATTTGGAGTAATAATAGGATCTTTTGAGGACAACAAACTATGGGGCATCTTCATGCGCTAAATTCCTCTTTTTTATGGGGGGGCAGAAACTACAAGGCAATGCATTTGATTTCCCTGCTATGGGAATGGCATATTCTGAAATGGGAATGGGATTTTTTGTCATCTTTTTCTTGAGGCCCATTATATGGGTCATGCATTCTATTGCATGTGCCTTCTATGGGAGCTGTACATTTTATTTAAAACAATAAACAGTTAACCTATATCTAATATAGACACTTGTAATGTGAGAGGAGGAAAAAACGGGTAGTCAATCCACTTCAGGGCTGAGCAGTGGATGACCCCAACACTCTATGAGCTGAATAAAAATATACAGAATTTAATACAATTGTATTTATGGTTTATAGATAAATAAGACTCTCAAGGGGTGAAAACAGTACCAACCAGGTTCGCTCAATGGAGATTTTAATATGTGAGTAACTATCTCTTCTATGTTGTGCATGCTCTAAAAGTCTCCTCCTTTTTTCCTATCTTTTCACCAGCTGTCAACGCTACTATTGAGAAATTAGTCTAAAAAAGGTGTATGGACCCTTAATAAAGCTTAGGGCATGCTGCGTGAAATGCATCGGAAGAAATCAAACACCATGCAACAGTGACTAATCAATTGTATTTACTGATGCTAAAAATGGTGCTATAGGACAATATTTTTTAAAGACCAAATAAGAATAATAAATACAAACTGGACATATACCATATCCTTCGCCATATAAGACGCACTTATTATTCCCCAAAAGTGGGGGAAAATGTCTGTGCGCTTTATCGAGCGATTGTAAAAAAGAAAAAAACTCACCCATTGTTACCGGCGTTCTGCATTGCCTGCCACACTGTGGGCACCCAGAAGAAGACAAAGGAGCGGCGGGCTCTGTCTCCATCCCCGTCGCTACTATCGCTGTCTTTTCTGGCAGTGACAGCAGCTGCAGGGACAGAGACAGCGCCCGCTGCTCCTCCATCTGCTGTCTCTTCCGGCTGGGGCACACGCAAGCACCCAGGTCAGTGCAGCAGGTGAGCGTGCCCTGCCCTGGCCTGGGTGTTCTCCTGTGCCCAGGAATAGGCAGCAGATGGAGGAGCGGCGGATGCTGTCGTTGTCCCTGCTGCTACTGTCACTGCCGGAAAAGACAGCGATAGCAGTGGTGGGGACAGAGCCCGTCACTGCTTCTTACTGGCCGGCTCCATGAATCGGGAGACGGCCGCTTACCAAAGCTGTGTCAGCGGAGAGGTGAATTTTACTATATTTTTTCTTTTTACTTCTAGGGGGATGCCACACTGCCTATACTAATGGGGGAATGCCACACTACCTATACTAATGGGGGAATGCCACACTACATATACTAATGGGGGAAAGCCACACTACCTATACTAATGGGGGAATGCCACACTACCTATACTAATGGGGTAATGCCACACTACCTATACTAATGGGGTAATGCCACACTACCTATACTAATGGGGGAATGCCACACTACCTATATTAATGGGGGAAAGCCACACTACCTATACTAATGGGGGAAAGCCACACTACCTATACTAATGGGGGAATGCCACACTACCTATACTAATGGGGTAATGCCACACTACCTATACTAATGGGGTAATGCCACACTACCTATACTAATGGGGGAATGCCACACTACCTATACTAATGGGGGAATGCCACACTACCTATATTAATGGGGGGATGCCACACTACTTATACTAATGGGATAATGCCACACTACCTATACTAATGGGGTAATGCCACACTACCTATACTAATGGGGGAATGCCACACTACCTATACTAATGGGGTAATGCCACACTACCTATACTAATGGGGTAATGCCACACTACCTATACTAATGGGGGAATGCCACACTACCTATACTAATGGGGGAATGCCACACTACCTATACTAATGGGGGAATGCCACACTACCTATACTAATGGGGTAATGCCACACTACCTATACTAATGGGGGAATGCCACACTACCTATACTAATGGGGGAATGCCACACTACCTATATTAATGGGGGGATGCCACACTACTTATACTAATGGGATAATGCCACACTACCTATACTAATGGGGTAATGCCACACTACCTATACTAATGGGGGAATGCCACACTACCTATACTAATGGGGTAATGCCACACTACCTATACTAATGGGGTAATGCCACACTACCTATACTAATGGGGGAATGCCACACTACCTATACTAATGGGGGAATGCCACACTACCTATATTAATGGGGGGATGCCACACTACTTATACTAATGGGATAATGCCACACTACCTATACTAATGGGGTAATGCCACACTACCTATACTAATGGGGGAATGCCACACTACCTATACTAATGGGGGAATGCCACACTACCTATACTAATGGGGGAATGGCACACTACCTATACTAATGGGGGAATGGCACACTACCTATACTAATAGGGGGAAGCCACACTACCTATACTAATGGGGGAATGCCACACTACCTATACTAATGGGGGTGGGCACACTGCCTATATGGGGAATGGGTGGGGGAATGGCACACTACCTATACGAATGGGGTAATGCCACACTACCTATACTAATGGGGGAATGCCACACTACCTATACTAATGGGGGAATGCCACACTACTTATACTAATGGGGTAATGCCACACTACCTATACTAATGGGGGGATGCCACACTACCTATACTAATGGGGGAATGCCACACTACCTATACGAATGGGGGGATGCCACACTACCTATACTAATGGGGGGATGCCACACTACCTATACTAATGGGGGAATGCCACACTACCTATACTAATCGGGGAATGCCACACTACCTATACTAATCGGGGAATGCCACACTACCTATACTAAAGTGGGGATGCCACACTACCTATACTAATCGGGGAATGCCACACTACCTATACTAATGGGGGAATGCCACACTACCTATACTAATGGGGGAATGCTACACTACCTATACTAATGGGGGAATGCCACACTGCCTATACTAATGGGGGTGGGCACACTGCCTATATGGGGAATGGGTGGGGGAATGCCACACTGCCTATGGGAATGGGGGGGCACACTGCCTATGGGAATGGGGGGATGCCACACTACCTATACTAATGGGGGAATGCCACACTACCTATATTAATGGGGGAATGCTACACTACCTATACTAATGGGGGAATGCCACACTGCCTATACTAATGGGGGTGGGCACACTGCCTATATGGGGAATGGGTGGGGGAATGCCACACTGCCTATGGGAATGGGGGGGCACACTGCCTATATTAATGGGTCAGTGCAGCAGGTGAGCATGCCCTGCCCTGGCCTGGGTGTTCTCCTGTGCCCAGGAATAGGCAGCAGATGGAGGAGCGGCGGATGCTGTCGTTGTCTCTGCCGCTACTGTCGCTGCCGGAAAAGACAGCGATAGCAGTGGTGGGGACAGAGCCCGCCGCTGCTTCTTACTGGCCGGCTCCATGAATCGGGAGCCGGCCGCTCAGCAAAGCTGTGTCAGCGGAGAGGTGAGTTTTACTTTTTTTTTTCTTTTAACTTCTAGGGGGATGCCACACTGCCTATACTAATGGGGGAATGCCACACTACCTATACTAATGGGGGAATGCCACACTACCTATACTAATGGGGGAATGCCACACATATAGGGGATGACTAGTGTGCTGCCCTCATTATTGCGGGCGCCCTGTTCAACCTGACGAACATCAAAAAAACAACACATACAAGACAGGTGGTTGTTCTACAGGGCTGGCACGTATAAATCACCACTCATTACTGCCAAAAAAAACAGCGATTTAATTCACAAAAAGTATATGGCACATGACACATATTCTACACAGGTTCAGAATAAAAAATGCACATTTAAAACAGCAATTGCTAAAAGACATACATACATATAAAGGGGCCCCTACCAGGAGTATCCTGGATACCACGCCTCACCCACTCACTCTGCATACATACATGCTGGCCAGCATTTGCCTAACGGGGAACAAGTCCACCAAACAATTTAGGGGCCAGGCAGCAGTAAATTTGTCAGGGAAACGTCATATGTCCTCAGCAAAATCCTCAAAATTGCTTGTAGATGATATTATCATAGACATTTATCCACGGTATATTTGATAGGTATGGCAGCCAACTAAATACAGCACTGCAACGAGATTCGCCCGCAGGCACTCACGTGTCCCGGATATGGGGATATCAAAGACCTCCACACAGGCTCCAGGTTGCACACACGGGGTTATGTGTGATGGCGGTATCAGGCCGCGGGAAGTCAGAGTTGGAAAGCCGGTCCACCGCACAGGCACCCAGTGCTGCAGGAGTACATCACAGCGGCGGCCGCCGCCACAACCACGCGTCGCACACCAATCTCCAAGGGGGCTCTCCGCAGCATCAATGGACCACCTCCTAGCACAGTAAGCAGCCTGGCCGCGCACATGGCTACAGCGCAATGACGTCAGAGCAGGATGGTACAAGCTTGCAGGGAGAGGCGTGGTGGGGACCGACACCGACGTACGTTTCACTCCCACAATGGGAGTTTCCTCAGGGTAAGGGAGGGGCTGGACGCTCTCGGGTTTTGAATGTGATGCCCCGCCTCTTCATGACGACACTAACACACCTTCTCAAAGTGTCCAGCACTAGCTGGGGCCGCCACAGGTATCAGACAGCCTACAAATCAGCTGGACCAGATCCCAGCACGGCGGTTAAACGCGGCAATCGTCTTAACCCTTGCATCTCCACCTCCCAAGTCTTTTAAACAACATAGCGATTTCGGCTTGGGAGTCCTTATGTTTTATATGGTATACTGGGTACACCAACGCTTGGGGTGATTAAGCAGACACAGAGGAGATGGGGGGAATTTTTTCTCTCCCTCCTAATATATTCTCATTTCACTCACTTGCCAGCATACATTCCAGATATCACAGCCAATCAAAACTTAGAGGGTTTTTTACACATATATGCTGCACACTGTGATGCAGACCTAAACGGAGCTAACAAATAAATCACGTTAGTGATATAGGGGGAGGGACTGGTACAGACTGAATAGGCCAAAATTATATCTACCCTGCCTAGAGCATTACGTACCCACCTTAATCACATGCTAAACAAATAGTACAGGTCCACCTATATGGGAGCCCCATGTGTGCTCAAAGCCAGAGCTTAGGGTCACCCAAAAGTATTTAACCCCACCACATAACCACATGACGAGAAGACATAGTGAGGACAGATTACACAAGAGGGTAAGTATGGCTATACATAGGGGAGAAGAGGGGGTGTAATTAAAGCCAATAGACAGAAAATAGCAGTCCGGAATCCACACGGGTACACAGGGGTAAAGAAATACCCACAGCGAAGTAGAATTTATAAGAACGACTTCAAACCCATATCAGTATTAAGTCCATGTGGTATCATGGTACCTAGTTCAAAGATCAACCGTGCTTCCTGCTGGAGAAGCCTAATGTCTCTAGATCCTCTCCTTCCTTCCGTTTCCAACTTAAATATGCCACATACCCGCAGCCCAGACGGATCACCGTTGTGACATGCACGAAAGTGTTCCGCCACCGGACTCTTTTCATTCCTTTTCTTTATATCCCTAATATGCTCCCCTACACGAACACGCAGTTCTCTTATGGTTTTACCGACATATTTCTTGTTGCACGGACACCTAAGTAAATAGATCACATATTTGGATGAGTTAATGAACCTTTTTATGGCTTGGGGACCTTTACTTCTAGGGCCAGTATAGGACAGAGTTTTTTCCATATATGGACACACATGACAATGTCCACATTTATATGAGCCATTTAGTACTCCAGTCTCTTTTCTCTTTTCAACCTTAACCCTGTATTCCCAAGCTGAAATCGCTATGTTGTTGTTTAAAAGACTTGGGAGGTGGAGATGCAAGGGTTAAGACGATTGCCGCGTTTAACCGCCGTGCTGGGATCTGGTCCAGCTGATTTGTAGGCTGTCTGATACCCGTGGCGGCCCCAGCTAGTGCTGGACACTTTGAGAAGGTGTGTTAGTGTCGTCATGAAGAGGCGGGGCATCACATTCAAAACCCAAGAGCGTCCAGCCCTTCCCTTACCCTGAGGAAACTCCCATTGAGGGAGTGAAACGTACGTCGGTGTCGGTCCCCACCACGCCTCTCCCTGCAAGCTTGTACCATCTGGCTCTGACGTCATCGCGCTGTAGCCACGTGCGCGGCCAGGCTGCTTACTGTGCTAGGAGGTGGTCCGTTGATGCTGTGGAGAGCCCCCTTGGAGATTGGTGTGCGACGCGTGGTTGTGGCGGCGGCGGCCGCTGTGATGTACTCCGGCAGCACTGGGTGCCTGTGCGGTGAACCGGCTTTCCAACTCTGACTTCCCGCGGCCTGATACCGCCATCACACATAACCCCGTGTGTGCAACCTGGAGCCTGTGTGGAGGTCTTTGATATCCCCATATCCGGGACACGTGAGTGCCTGCGGGCGAATCTCGTTGCAGTGCTGTATTTAGTTGGCTGCCATACCTATCAAATATACCGTGGATAAATGTCTAAGATAATATCATCTACAAGCAATTTTGAGGATTTTGCTGAGGACATATGACGTTTCCCTGACAAATTTACTGCTGCCTGGCCCCTAAATTGTTTGGTGGACTTTTTCCCCGTTAGGCAAATGCTGGCCAGCATGTATGTATGCAGAGTGAGTGGGTGAGGCGTGGTATCCAGGATACTCCTGGTAGGGGCCCCTTTATATGTATGTATGTCTTTTAGCAATTGCTGTTTTAAATGTGCATTTTTTATTCTGAACCTGTGTAGAATATGTGTCATGTGCCATATACTTTTTGTGAATTAAATCGCTGTTTTTTTTGGCAGTAATGAGTGGTGATTTATACGTGCCAGCCCTGTAGAACAACCACCTGTCTTGTATGTGTTGTTTTTTTGGGGGAATGCCACACTACCTATACTAATGGGGGAATGCCACACTACTTATAGTAATGGGGGAATGCCACACTACCTATACTAATGGGGTAATGCCACACTACCTATGCTAATGGGGTAATGCCACACTACCTATACTAATGGGATAATGCCACACTACCTATACTAATGGGGGGATGCCACACTACCTATACTAATGGGGGAATGCCACACTACCTATACTAATGGGGGTGGGCACACTGTCTATATGGGGAATGGGTGGGGGAATGCCAAACTACCTATACTAATGGGGTAATGCCACACTACCTATACTAATGGGGTAATGCCACACTACCTATACTAATGGGGGAATGCCACACTACCTATACTAATGGAGGAATGCCACACTACCTATACTAATGGGGGAATGCCACACTACCTATACTAATGGGGGAATGCTACACTACCTATACTAATGGGGGAATGCCACACGACCTATACTAATGGGGTAATGCCACACTACCTATACTAATGGGGGAATGCCACACTACCTATACTAATGGGGGAATGCCACACTACCTATACTAATGGGGGAATGCCACACTACCTATACTAATGGGGGAATGCCACACTACCTATACTAATGGGGTAATGCCTCACTACCTATACTAATGGGGTAATGCCACACTACCTATACTAATGGGGTAATGCCACACTACCTATACTAATGGGGAAATGCCACACTACCTATACAAATGGGGTAATGCCACACTACCTATACTAATGGGGGGATGCCACACTACCTATACTAATGGGGGAATGCCACACTACCTATACTAATGGGGGAATGCCACACTACCTATACTAATGGGGGAATGCCACACTACCTATACTAATGGGGGAATGCCACACGACCTATTCTAATGGGGGAATGCTACACTACCTATGCTAATGGGGGAATGCCACACTGCCTATACTAATGGGGGTGGGCACACTGCCTATATGGGGAATGGGTGAGGGAATGCCACACTGCCTATGGGAATGGGGGGGCACACTGCCTATACTAATGGGGGAATGCCACACTACCTATACTAATGGGGGAATGCCACACTACCTATACTAATGGGGGAATGCCACACTGCCTATACTAATGGGGGAATGCCACACTACCTATACTAATGGCGGAATACCAAACTACCTATACTAATGGGGAATGCCAAACTACCTTTACTAATGGGGAAATGCCACACTGCCTATACTAATGGGAGAATGCCACACTGCCTATATTAATGGGGTGGGCACACTGCCTATATGGGGAATGGGTGGGGAATGCCACACTGCCTATGGGAATGAGGGGGCACACTGTCTATATAGGGAATGGGGTGTGCCACACTGTGTATATGGGGAATGAGAGGGGGGCACACTGCTTTTATTGGGAATGGGAGGGAGGAAGGTCACACTGCTTTTATGGGGAATGGGTGGGGGGAATGCCACACTGCCTATATGGGGAATGGGGGGTGCCACACTGCCTATATGGGAAATGGGAAGGGGGAATACCACACTGCCTATATGGGAAATGGGAGGGGGAATACCACACTGCTTATATGGGGAATGGGGTGTGCCACACTGCCTATATGGGGAATGAGAGGGGCACACTGGGGAATAGGTGGGGGAGTGCCACACTGCTTATATGGTCAATTGGAGGAGGGATGCCACACTGCCTATAAGGGGAATGGGAGAGGGGGAATGCCACACTGCCTATATGGGGAATGGGAGGGGGAATGGGAGGGGGAATGCCACACTGCCTATGGGGAATGGGAGGGGGAATGCCACACTGCCTATATGGGGAATGGGAGGGGAGAATGCCACACTGCCTATATGGGGAATGGGTGGGGAGGAATGCCACACTGCCTATGCCATTGGGGTATCCCACACAGCCTATGGGAATAGGAGGGGGATGTCCCGCTGCCTATATGGGGAATGGGATGGGGGGATGCCACACTGCCTGTCCATGAGGAATGGAATAGGGAGAATGCCACACTGTTTGTAATGGTGTGTTTTTGGTTTAAAATATTTTTTTTCTTCTTTTCCTCCTCCAAATTCTAGGTGCGTCTTATGTGCAGGTGCGTCTTATAGGACGGAAAATAAGGTATATACATACTGTGATATATGACATATTGTGTACAAACATATTGTGACATCTAATATATTGTGTACAAACATTATTATTAAATGGGGAAATAGGAAGTGGGGAAAGCAATCCAATTTTATGAGTGGCAGTCCACTAGTGTTTTAAGGAGACAGATACAGGTTATTTAAAAGAAACCATGAACCGCTTTTATGATCATTGGTCACCTCTGGTAGCCATCGGACTTCAGGTTTACTAGCTTTTTCTCCCTTACCTTCCTGAGTATGGGAATTTCTATTTGGCTTCCAGTTTGGCTTTGACAATGAGACTGAGAAAGATGCAAAAGAACTTGTTGGAAGTGAAGACCCTAGAGCCACCACAAGGACAGTGGAGACTGGATTTGGAGTTGAGTTAGGCTGAAGGTGGGAACATGGCCATCCAGCAGTGCCAAGGCAAATCCTTTAAACAGAATGGGTGATAATGTGTATAATTGCAGGCAAAGCAGCAGTGGGGGCAGCAGATCGGTAAGGTTTGGGGGAGGTTTTTACCTCCCCCGATGTTCCTCTTTTAGTTTAGGCTTGTGTTTAGGCTTGTGACACTGAATACTTAAATTTATCATTGGTATATCTATTTATCTGGTGTACAAAACGCTGTCAGCGGCATTTCATAATTTCACATTTGCACTCTTGTTGCCACTTGGAAGTACGTGGAATAGGGCTGACTGGCAAACTTCATAAATCAGGCTCCCGATGTCACAACATATTTCATTTGCTAGTCTTAAAGTTATTCAGTGATCAGTTGTTGCTGATGGCCGGACAGGCACCAATCATCTGCGCAAAACATGGTAAGTAACCTTTCATTTTTTATCTGCTCTCTGAATTACATTAAGTACATTTTAATTTTTACAGCCTCTGAATCCTTATCGTACAGTAAAAGTATCAGGTGTAGGGATGAGCGAACCCCCCAAAGTTTGAAGAAGTATCCTCATTCATGGAAGATGGCAGATATCTTTTGGCAGCATTTACTCACCTCACTGAGTGATCCATCTTCTGGGTCCCTCAGGTTCTGGGAAACCTTCCGATGGGCAGCACCATCTTGCATCCCATCAGGCACTGCGTGCAACCCCCGATCTAACGGCAGCACAGTGCCCATGAATGGGATGCAATGGAGCCGCCCAAAATCCTGCCAGACTTTGCTGAGCTGAGAGATCACTGTGGGATATTGATGAGCATGGCTAAGGCCATGTTTGTCAGTTAGGGACAGCTAAGCGGACAGCGGAGTGAGGATCAGGCCCTGAAGCAGCCAGATGTCACCACTGGTAAGTAGGGACTCATGAGGGAAGGAATTGTCCCCTTTTTATTTTAGGTCCGATGTTCCTCTTTAAACCACACATTTTTAGCTCAGGGTGTTCATTTTATTTCTAAGTCACAATCTGCCAAATTTCTGCAATATAAAATATTGTAAACATTTTGTGGTGTTTTGGAGTTTTTTATTCATATGTACAAAACTAAAGAAAAAACTATAAATCAGAAAAGAAAACACAAAAAAAGTGGAACAAACAGTATTTTTCCTCCTATTTTTTTAGCATTTGTTGTAAGTGTATCCTTCTTTATGTAATCCCAAACACGTGAGCTGTGTCTAAAGAAGCGTGCCCGCACTGGATCTTCAGGTATGTGCTTATCACGTTTTTTTCTTGCCTTCATCTATTTTATTAGATCATCAATACAAATGCGTATAAATACACACTTGCCGCTGCAGCCCAGGTCAGATAAACCCAGGAACCGCCTGGAGTCTTCACACTCTGAAAACAATGGGTGGCCCCTTTGGCTGCTCTCAGCCTGCTTAGCTTTCCTCCTCGTCTGTTGATATTGCGGGCCCTGATGCCCTGTTCTTGAGGGACCACTGCATGCATGCTATTACCCATTCATTTCTTCGCTAGGGTCACATCTTCTTCTTTGCTGCCCTTTCATTCTTGCTGTGGCAGGGCGTTTATGTGCCACTAAGATGTTGAAACATACCCAGCCAAAGATGTGTTTAAGCAAACGTATTTATTCTTCAAACTATACATATAAAACTAATGCACGTTTCTTCAGTGACATTATCAGAGTTTTGCAATGTGCCCATTCTTAACACCTTTTATGTTATTAGGAATATAATTATTATTCTTCACCAGACCACTCTGATATCCGATTATACTAAATATGAGGATAATAATTTAGAAAGTTTGTTTAGGACAACAGGATATCTGTTACAGATAGAACTAGCATTGAGATGGCATATACACACATTAGAACACAATATTAAAAAATGAATTATTTCCAGGAGTTTTCGGGGGGAAATACCTCCAGAACATGATAATGAAATAATAGAGGATTGGGTCGATTCAAAGAAACATGTTACAGCTTTGATTTTGGTGCCGATCATCCTATTTTTCCCGAACGCTCGTGCGCTCGTATGAACTTGCGAGTGATTCTATAAGCTAATACGTTTCTATCCTAAAATGTACGTCCGTTCGTATGGCAGTTCGCGAATCAGACCTATGTCAGTTTCCATCCTGAATTTTCCGTTTCATTTCTCAGGTTGCAACATTGGTTTTGCCCTTTTTCCTTTTTTGTCTGGACGTAAATCCTTCAGATCTTGCGCCTGCGCACTACAAACTTACCTCATTAAAGTGCATTCTAAATATTTGTTTTTTTTTTCCTTTATTTCATTCATTTTGTAGTAACCAACCATTAATGAATGCATTTGCATAAGTAAATCTTACTTTGTTTAATTTTTAGTTAACTTGCATTTTTTACTTTTAATTTTTTATTAAAACACATGCAAAAAACAAAAGCACAAAGGCGCTCCAATAGCATAAGTATGTCACACACAGAAAGACTCAAGTAAATGGCCGCTGGCCCCTTATAAAGCCTGTGTGTTAATAAACCTGGAGAAAGTTGCTATATTATCTTTGTGGAAAGTGGATTTTATTGTTCAATAAGAGCATATTCAAGAGGGTGACGACTCGAGTACCCGAATATATGAGCATCAAATATAGCCAAAGGAGAAAAAGTGGAGCTATTAAGTGGAATCAGATGTGCTTAAAAACCTGATTGAATCTGGTACGTTATATATGAGAAGGTGGTGGTGATGTCACAGATTTGACATGAAGTGCACCTGCGGTGATAAAGTTGCTTTTGTTTTCGCTGAGCCTGATATACAGCTTTAGGGCTGTATATATATATATTTTTTATACTGGATATTGGGACTGAAGTGACAACAGTCTGTAGGCTTGGAGCGAGATGTTATAAAAAATATATGTATATATGTCTAGTGTGTATACATTTTAGCACAGTTTTTGAGAACGGTTAGGTTCCATTTGTTGTAAATTCAATGTAAGACTGCAGGACCAGATGGACTTCACCCAAGAGTTCTTAAAGAACTCAGCTCAGTTATCTCATCACCCCTGATCTTGATCTTTAAAGGCTCACTAATAACTGGTATAGTGCCAAGAGATTTCGGCAAGGCAAATGTGGTGGCCATTTTTAAAAAGGGCTCTAGGTTTTCTCTGGGCAATTACAGGCCTGCAAGTTTAACATCTATTGTGGGAACAATTCTTGAGGTGCTATTAAGGGACTACATACACAAATATGTAACTTTGCATAATTTCATAAGTGACAACCGACATAGTTTTACTAAGGGCAGAAACTGCCAGACTAACCTGATTGGTTTCTATGAGGAGGTGAGTAGTAGCCTGGAAAGAGGGGCGGCTGGGGAAATAGTTTTTCTGGATGTTTGCTAAAGCATTTGACACTGTCCTACATAGACGCTTATTGGGGAAATTGAGGTCTTCAGGATTACAAAATACAGTTTGTAACTGGATTGAAAACTGGCTGAAGGATTGTGTGCAGAGAGTTGTGGTTAATAATGCTTACTCTGAATGGTTACCAGTTGTAAGCAGTGTACCCCAAGGTTTAGTGCTGGGCCCACTATTATTCAACTTGTTAAAAATTAGAAGAAGATGGAATTAAATGCACTGTCCCTATTTTTGCAGACGATATAAAGATATGTATCACAGTGCAGTCTATTGAATATGTTCACAAGCTTCAAGCTAACTTGAACACTTGTCTGGACATCCATTGGGCAAATGAAGTTGCATCCACATGGGGGTCTGATAAACTGAAGGCCACATATGTCCTCGGGGGAGTAAAACTGGGAGAAACACTTGTTGAGAAGAATCTGGGGGTACTGGTAGATCACAAGTTAAATAACAGCATGCAATGTCAAGCAGCTTCTTTGAAGGCTACCAAGATATTATCTTGCATTAAAAGAGACATGGAATCATGGGATAGAGATGGAATTTTGCCTCTTTACAAGGCACTGGTATGCCCTCACCTGGAATTACCCATCCAGTTCTGGGCACCAGTTCCTAAAATGGACGCTCTGACTATGGAAAGGGTGAAGAGGAAAGCCACCAAACTAATAAGAGGAATGAAGGATCTTTTAGTTATGAGAAAAGATAACGAGAATTAAATCTGTTTAGTCTTGAGAGGAGTCAACTGAGGGGGGGGCAAGATTAACTTGTATAAATATATACATTTGCAATACAAAAAAATATGGGGAAACACTATTTCAGGTAATATCCTCAAGGGGGCACTCCCTTCGACTGGAAAAAAAAAATCTCCGGCGGTGGCAATCATTTTTTACCATAAGAACTATAAATCTGTGGAATAGCCTCCAATAGAAGCTTGCCACAGCATCAACAGCTTCAAAAAAAGTATTAGGTGCTTTTCTTGAAGAATATTACATTAACAGTTACTATTAGCTCGGTAAAAAAAAACAAAATAAAAAATAAACAACTTTCCCTACCCTTGGTTAAACTTGATGGACATATGTGTTTTTTCAACTGTATTAACTATATAACAATATAAATATGTAACTTCTGCCTATGGGGAATGGGTGGGGGTATGTCACGCTGTCTATGGGGAATGGGATGCGGGTATGCCACACTGCCTATGGGGAATGGGAGGAGGAAATGCCACTCTGCCTATGGGGAATGGGATGGGAGGAATGCCACACTGCCTATAATGGGGAATAGAAGGGGGGGGGGATGTCACACTTCCTGTAATTTTTTTGGGGGGACTTTTTTTAGCACAACATTTGGTTCATAATATTTTCTTCCTCCAAATCCTAGGTGCATCTTATGGGCAGGTGCATCTTATAGGCAAAAATATGGTACTTAAAATAGTGTATTATGAGAACTGGAATAAATTAATCCTTCTAAAAGGAGAAAAACGGGTTAGCTTTGGGCTGTGAAGAGTTTACAACAGTGAAATTATGTGGTGGTAAAGTCGGCTGATAAAGCGGGGGATAGTGATAATGGACAAAAGCAAATACATAGAAGAAAATCAAAGACTATTGTCTGATGAAGCAACATATAAAAAAACTAAAAAACGATTGGACACATCATTTTCATAAAAGCGTAGAACATTATTGCACCAAGGATTGGAGGATTGTTACTATGAAAGAATATGAGTATTTGGATATAAAGAATTCTAAAGATTCAACCTTATATCAGCTACCCAAGATCATTAAGGATCCACAACACCCACCATGAGAACTGATAGTGGCATAGATTCCCTAATATGTAAATTAGGTAAATATGTTGATATTTTTCATCAACCACTAATGAAATATCTACAGTCATATTTGAAGGACACGTGCCCCTAATCAGAAACACCACACTACTTTCTTATTCCCACATGGGGGGGGGGGGGCAAAAGGCAAGGGTGAATAGGCATGATCCAAGGGAATGGAAATCTATCTGTTCCCAGGGAGTCAATGGGGGCGGGGGGGGGGGGGGGGGGTCTTGTGCATGGTTGTTTTTTTTGTCTCTGTTCCTCTCTCTCTCATTGTATCCCTTGTTCTCCATTCCGGGTCTCTTCTCCCTATCTTTTCCCTTGTACTCAGATGTATATATGTGTGAAAGGGTCGAGACAACTACAAAGATTTAACTCCCCCATAAAGAAACAGATGGCTTTCTAGTTCTGTAATACTGATGCTGACAATTGTGCTGACATCTTATTGCTCCAGGGGACCCACTTTAGCAAGAAACACACTCCTAAATATATCCAATTTTTTGGCACGTGAAAGGGAAAAAAGAACAAGTAGCAAAAAAAATTCATTTTTATAGTTATATATATAAAGACTCAAAATAAAACTTAATAGTTTTAAGAAACCGCGCTATAAATTAAATCAAATGTCCCAATAAACAAACTTTTCGCTCCAAGCCTTAAGACTGTTGTCATTCAGCCTTCAACGTGAACATATAGGTATAGGTACAAATACACTGCCCTAGAGCTGTGTATAAGGCTCAGCGAACCAAATGTTAACACCACAGGTGCTCTTCAAAATAAATTCCGTGACGTCACTCCACCACCACCTTCTTATATATAACGTACCAGATGTATTCTTGGTATTTTGCACATATGATTTCAATTATAATCTTAGAGGCTCCACAATTCCTCCTTTAGCCAAATTGATCACTTCTCAAAATAAGGTGCTTATTTACCGCCTCTTTAAACAACGGATAAGGAACTCCACTCTCCACACATAGGAAAATCAGCTTGCTCCGGATTTATTGCACATATTATAAAAACATAAACACAAACACAGAGATTGCTCCCATAGCGTAAAAACGTTTCACACAAAAGGAATCCACTTTGTGGCCACTGGCCCTTTAAAAAGCCGCTCACCAGATTTCTTTAAAAATCACGCATTCAATTTTAAAAATAGAACCACAGGCGTCATCCAACCCCTTCGGTTTAGGCCCGCACATCAAATATAAAGCGCTTTTGCGAGTATCAGCTCACCGCCTCCTCCGGCCGTAGTATGCGGCGCTGCTCGTCAAATGAAACACACGTGACACTCCTTAGCTCCGCCCAACGCGTTTCGTCGTTACGACTTATTCATGGGCTCGCGCGGGGCTAGGAGTGTCAGTAATTTATTCACCTCACCAAGTCACGTGGTCCTTACTTTCTTATTAACCTGTTCGGTTCAGAATGTATTGCCGCTATTCCTTTTCAATATAAATGATGTGCGCTTCCCCCAAAAGGATTGGAGCGCATCTTTCTCATACAAAATACAGTTTTAACAATTTTAAAAAGGCATATTACACATTTGGAACCAATCCAATTATAAACCATACCACATTATAATCTTGGCAATAGAATACTATGGCTAACATCTTATCCTTATTCATTTAAATCCAGCTATCACATTATCTTCTTTATAAGGATTAGGTTTAAAAGTAAACATACAATTAAGAATAACAATAAAAATAAAAATAAATATAAATATAAAAATAAAAATAAAAATAAAAATAAAAATGAAAATAAAAATAAAAATAAAAATAAAGATAATAGAATGTGTCTTATTAAAATACCTATTATTTCAATATAGGGATATTTTCAGTTATCCCCTATAAAGCAATTTAAGTCATACTCCACATTTAACCCTTTTGGTTGTAGAGACTGCAATTTGTATATCCATTTAGATTCCATTCTAGATATCTCTCTAATATTATTTCCTCCTTTTAGTCCCCCTATCCATTGATCTATCACCCAGAATTTTAACAATGCGGGATCTTTATTGTGGAAACAATTAAAATGTGATGAGACACTGTGGGACTCATATCCTCTCTTAATGTTATAGATATGTTCTCTAAGTCGCACTTTAAATTTCCTTCCTGTGCGCCCAACATATTGTTTCCCACATGGACATTCTAATACATATACTATATTCACACTATTACAAGTTAAAAAAGTATTTATTTTAAAATCTTCATTTGTCACAGTGGACCTAAAATTCTTAATACTCTTCTTATTTTCAATATCACTGGTTCGGCATCCCACACATTTTTTGCACTTAAAAAATCCTTTAACATCACAAATCAATCCTTCCCCTCTTTTTGGGGGTTCAATGAAACTCTTTACTAAATGAGACGTTAGCGTGGGTGGCTTTCTATATAATACCCTAGGCTTCTCTGGAAGATGGGGTCCTAATACCTCATCATTTTTAATAACATGCCAGTGTCTCCTTAAAATTTTACTAACCCTATTATAATCTCCGCCAAATCTTGTAATCATGGCGCAACTCGCAAAATTATTTTCTTCTGACTTCTTTTTCTCTTTAGAAGTCTCCACCGTAGTGGACAAATCCAAAGCAGCAATCTTCTTAATTTCCTGATGGATAGCCAATTCTCCATATCCCTTATTAATCAGCCTATCACCTACTACCTTTGCTTGAAGCTCAAAATCTTCTTTTTTAGTACAATTCCTTTTAATACGATATAGTTGCCCTCTGGGGATATTGTTTAACCACCTGGGGTGGTGGCAGCTTTCTTTTGGAACATAAGAGTTCCTATCAGTATCTTTAAAGTATGTCCTTGTAATGATACTCCTCTCTTTGATCTCAATCTCTAAGTCAAGGAAGTGGATCTTACTTCTACTTGTCTCTTTTGTGAATGCCAACCCCCAGTTATTGGCATTCAAAGTGGAGAAAAATATTTCTAAGGATTCCTCACTCCCCTCCCATACAACCAAGCAATCATCGATATAGCGCCCCCATAATCTTAAATTGGGGTGTTTATTTTCATAAATAAATGATTCCTCCCACATCCCCATAAAAAGATTTGCTAAACTCGGGGCGAACTTAGCGCCCATCGCAACTCCTTTTATCTGCAAATAATAATTTCCATTGTGCCAAAAATAATTGTGGTTTAGAGCAAAATTAAAACAATCCATTAAGAAGTCGATCTGAATCATTAGAAGGTCTGTGGCCTGCATCAGATAATGTCTGATAGCTTTTAGTCCTCTCTCATGTGGTATACATGTATACAGTGAAACCACATCAATTGTGGCCAGAATAGTGCTATCACCAATTTCTACATCTCTTAATATTTTTAGAACGTGTTGACTATCCTTGATATAGGAGGGTAACTTAACGACTAATGGCTGGAGAAACCAATCTAGGTATTTTCCCAAGTTGTATGTTAGGGAATGGATCCCACTGATGATGGGTCTATGTGGAGGATTATTTTGGTCCTTATGAACCTTTGGAAGACCATATATAGTAGGGGTTTTGGGATATTTCTTATTGCAAAAATCGACCTCTTTTTTATTTATCACTCCCAACATTAATCCCATCTCCATAAGATTATCCAAATCATTTTTGAAAATCCATACAGGGTCACTAGGAAGTTTATGGTATGTTTCAGTATCTTTCAACAATAGATTAATTTGTTCCATATAATTTTCAGTATCTTGTACTACAATCCCTCCACCTTTATCCGCCTTTTTTATATGTCTTGTTTTATCATTTTTTAGGGAGTCTATTCCCCTTTTTATCCGTTTATTAACATATATATCCTTATTTTTGTCCCTATTCCCATTCTTGTTTTTCTTTATTGATTTTAATTTTGTATCCTTTTCTAGATCTTTCAATACCAATTTCTTAAAGCTCTCTAAACAGAAACTATTATTCGGTATGGGATTAAAAGTTGATGGATTTCTTAGATTACTGAACACAATCCCAGAATCTTTCTCAATTTTCGTTTCCCCCACAGAATTATTAGTGAGAAAAAACCTCTTAACATTTAATTTCCTAAAAAATAGATTCAGATCAATATATGTTCTAAAAGGATCCATATTCACATTTGGAGCATAATTTAGTCCCTTATTGAGAACAAACAGTTCATCTTTACTCAGGGGTTTTTTACTCAAGTTGTAAATCCCACCATCCTTATCTGATTCATCTAAAATCTTTTTTGTTTTCTTAAACTTCCGCCCTCCTCTTGTTCCCCTAAATCTTTCCTTTTTCTCCCCATTATTGGGGTATATGGTTCCATTAAACTTTTCTTTTGCACATTTCTCATCTCTTTCTTCTGCATATTTTCTCTGATGGAAAAAGGGGAATTTGACCGCCTCCTCCTTTGGAACCCTCCTTTTTCATCAATGGAATCTCTATTTCTCCAACTTTTTTCATAGCTCAACGGGGAAAATCTATTTCTCAACTTTATTCCCTCATTTTGCAAATTTCTTTCTAAAGGTCTTTCCATTTTATCCTCCTCATTCCTATACCCTTTATCAAATGTGGTTTTTCTTTTGTATGTTGGAGAATTAGATTCTTTTCCTCTAACAAGAGGGATCCTATTCTTCTGGGAGGGGAACCACCGTTCCCTTCTCTCGTTCCACCTATCATCCCTATACAAATCATATTTACCCTCTTCCCTCCTATTACCTCCTTGTGTTCTATTCTCTCTTCTAGCCACCCAATTATTCTTTGCAGGGATTCTAGCATTATCTTGCCATTTAAACACTTTTTTATTGTCATAATCCCAGTTATCTCTCTTAATTTTTCTTTGTTTTTTCTCTCTAATTTCTTTGTCTTCCTTTCCTAATTTGTTTTTTAGTTGGTCTGATAATTTCTGGTAGCTTTCATTTTTCTTATAAGGTTCTAGACATTCTCTGGCCTTATCAATCTCTTCTTTCACTGTCTGTAATTTTGCCCTTTTTTTATAAACAAGTTTTTCAAGTAATCTCAACCCACAATCATTAAAGAATTGGAACCAATCATCTTTGAATATATCGCTTTCATCACCATCATAAATGCATATATCCCATCTTAAGCTTCTTGGTACAATTTTCTGTGACATATAAAATTCTAATGTGGCTATATCCCACCATAAACGTATTTCCTTGTTCATAAGGTTATATAATTTCTTAAAACTTCCATCTAAGAAATCATCTACATTTAAATTTCTCCCATTTCCCATACTTGTGATATCAAAAAACACCTTTTCCAAATCTATCTTCCTCTTTTCCCTATAGTCAAAAATATCTTCCATTACTTAAACTGTGATATGAACGTGATTATTATATAAACAAATTGTGTAACTAAAATACCCTGTCACTGCTATTAATCCAATCCCAACGTAAATTTATAGTGAAAACAACTTTATATTAATATTAAACAGTGTTCAGCCGCAGTTTCAGGTGACAATACATATAAAGACTCAAAATAAAACTTAATAGTTTTAAGAAACCGCGCTATAAATTAAATCAAATGTCCCAATAAACAAACTTTTCGCTCCAAGCCTTAAGACTGTTGTCATTCAGCCTTCAACGTGAACATATAGGTATAGGTACAAATACACTGCCCTAGAGCTGTGTATAAGGCTCAGCGAACCAAATGTTAACACCACAGGTGCTCTTCAAAATAAATTCCGTGACGTCACTCCACCACCACCTTCTTATATATAACGTACCAGATGTATTCTTGGTATTTTGCACATATGATTTCAATTATAATCTTAGAGGCTCCACAATTCCTCCTTTAGCCAAATTGATCACTTCTCAAAATAAGGTGCTTATTTACCGCCTCTTTAAACAACGGATAAGGAACTCCACTCTCCACACATAGGAAAATCAGCTTGCTCCGGATTTATTGCACATATTATAAAAACATAAACACAAACACAGAGATTGCTCCCATAGCATAAAAACGTTTCACACAAAAGGAATCCACTTTGTGGCCACTGGCCCTTTAAAAAGCCGCTCACCAGATTTCTTTAAAAATCACGCATTCAATTTTAAAAATAGAACCACAGGCGTCATCCAACCCCTTCGGTTTAGGCCCGCACATCAAATATAAAGCGCTTTTGCGAGTATCAGCTCACCGCCTCCTCCGGCCGTAGTAAGCGGCGCTGCTCGTCAAATGAAACACACGTGACACTCCTTAGCTCCGCCCAACGCGTTTCGTCGTTACGACTTATTCATGGGCTCGCGCGGGGCTAGGAGTGTCAGTAATTTATTCACCTCACCAAGTCACGTGGTCCTTACTTTCTTATTAACTTGTTCGGTTCAGAATGTATTGCCGCTATTCCTTTTCAATATAAATGATGTGCGCTTCCCCCAAAAGGATTGGAGCGCATCTTTCTCATACAAAATACAGTTTTAACAATTTTAAAAAGGCATATTACACATTTGGAACCAATCCAATTATAAACCATACCACATTATAATCTTGGCAATAGAATACTATGGCTAACATCTTATCCTTATTCATTTAAATCCAGCTATCACATTATCTTCTTTATAAGGATTAGGTTTAAAAGTAAACATACAATTAAGAATAACAATAAAAATAAAAATAAATATAAATATAAATATAAAAATAAAAATAAAAATAAAAATGAAAATAAAAATAAAAATAAAAATAAAGATAATAGAATGTGTCTTATTAAAATACCTATTATTTCAATATAGGGATATTTTCAGTTATCCCCTATAAAGCAATTTAAGTCATACTCCACATTTAACCCTTTTGGTTGTAGAGACTGCAATTTGTATATCCATTTAGATTCCATTCTAGATATCTCTCTAATATTATTTCCTCCTTTTAGTCCCCCTATCCATTGATCTATCACCCAGAATTTTAACAATGCGGGATCTTTATTGTGGAAACAATTAAAATGTGATGAGACACTGTGGGACTCATATCCTCTCTTAATGTTATAGATATGTTCTCTAAGTCGCACTTTAAATTTCCTTCCTGTGCGCCCAACATATTGTTTCCCACATGGACATTCTAATACATATACTATATTCACACTATTACAAGTTAAAAAAGTATTTATTTTAAAATCTTCATTTGTCACAGTGGACCTAAAATTCTTAATACTCTTCTTATTTTCAATATCACTGGTTCGGCATCCCACACATTTTTTGCACTTAAAAAATCCTTTAACATCACAAGAAGATATTTTTGACTATAGGGAAAAGAGGAAGATAGATTTGGAAAAGGTGTTTTTTGATATCACAAGTATGGGAAATGGGAGAAATTTAAATGTAGATGATTTCTTAGATGGAAGTTTTAAGAAATTATATAACCTTATGAACAAGGAAATACGTTTATGGTGGGATATAGCCACATTAGAATTTTATATGTCACAGAAAATTGTACCAAGAAGCTTAAGATGGGATATATGCATTTATGATGGTGATGAAAGCGATATATTCAAAGATGATTGGTTCCAATTCTTTAATGATTGTGGGTTGAGATTACTTGAAAAACTTGTTTATAAAAAAAGGGCAAAATTACAGACAGTGAAAGAAGAGATTGATAAGGCCAGAGAATGTCTAGAACCTTATAAGAAAAATGAAAGCTACCAGAAATTATCAGACCAACTAAAAAACAAATTAGGAAAGGAAGACAAAGAAATTAGAGAGAAAAAACAAAGAAAAATTAAGAGAGATAACTGGGATTATGACAATAAAAAAGTGTTTAAATGGCAAGATAATGCTAGAATCCCTGCAAAGAATAATTGGGTGGCTAGAAGAGAGAATAGAACACAAGGAGGTAATAGGAGGGAAGAGGGTAAATATGATTTGTATAGGGATGATAGGTGGAACGAGAGAAGGGAACGGTGGTTCCCCTCCCAGAAGAATAGGATCCCTCTTGTTAGAGGAAAAGAATCTAATTCTCCAACATACAAAAGAAAAACCACATTTGATAAAGGGTATAGGAATGAGGAGGATAAAATGGAAAGACCTTTAGAAAGAAATTTGCAAAATGAGGGAATAAAGTTGAGAAATAGATTTTCCCCGTTGAGCTATGAAAAAAGTTGGAGAAATAGAGATTCCATTGATGAAAAAGGAGGGTTCCAAAGGAGGAGGCGGTCAAATTCCCCTTTTTCCATCAGAGAAAATATGCAGAAGAAAGAGATGAGAAATGTGCAAAAGAAAAGTTTAATGGAACCATATACCCCAATAATGGGGAGAAAAAGGAAAGATTTAGGGGAACAAGAGGAGGGCGGAAGTTTAAGAAAACAAAAAAGATTTTAGATGAATCAGATAAGGATGGTGGGATTTACAACTTGAGTAAAAAACCCCTGAGTAAAGATGAACTGTTTGTTCTCAATAAGGGACTAAATTATGCTCCAAATGTGAATATGGATCCTTTTAGAACATATATTGATCTGAATCTATTTTTTAGGAAATTAAATGTTAAGAGGTTTTTTCTCACTAATAATTCTGTGGGGGAAACGAAAATTGAGAAAGATTCTGGGATTGTGTTCAGTAATCTAAGAAATCCATCAACTTTTAATCCCATACCGAATAATAGTTTCTGTTTAGAGAGCTTTAAGAAATTGGTATTGAAAGATCTAGAAAAGGATACAAAATTAAAATCAATAAAGAAAAACAAGAATGGGAATAGGGACAAAAATAAGGATATATATGTTAATAAACGGATAAAAAGGGGAATAGACTCCCTAAAAAATGATAAAACAAGACATATAAAAAAGGCGGATAAAGGTGGAGGGATTGTAGTACAAGATACTGAAAATTATATGGAACAAATTAATCTATTGTTGAAAGATACTGAAACATACCATAAACTTCCTAGTGACCCTATATGGATTTTCAAAAATGATTTGGATAATCTTATGGAGATGGGATTAATGTTGGGAGTGATAAATAAAAAAGAGGTAGATTTTTGCAATAAGAAATATCCCAAAACCCCTACTATATATGGTCTTCCAAAGGTTCATAAGGACCAAAATAATCCTCCACATAGACCCATCATCAGTGGGATCCATTCCCTAACATACAACTTGGGAAAATACCTAGATTGGTTTCTCCAGCCATTAGTCGTTAAGTTACCCTCCTATATCAAGGATAGTCAACACGTTCTAAAAATATTAAGAGATGTAGAAATTGGTGATAGCACTATTCTGGCCACAATTGATGTGGTTTCACTGTATACATGTATACCACATGAGAGAGGACTAAAAGCTATCAGACATTATCTGATGCAGGCCACAGACCTTCTAATGATTCAGATCGACTTCTTAATGGATTGTTTTAATTTTGCTCTAAACCACAATTATTTTTGGCACAATGGAAATTATTATTTGCAGATAAAAGGAGTTGCGATGGGCGCTAAGTTCGCCCCGAGTTTAGCAAATCTTTTTATGGGGATGTGGGAGGAATCATTTATTTATGAAAATAAACACCCCAATTTAAGATTATGGGGGCGCTATATCGATGATTGCTTGGTTGTATGGGAGGGGAGTGAGGAATCCTTAGAAATATTTTTCTCCACTTTGAATGCCAATAACTGGGGGTTGGCATTCACAAAAGAGACAAGTAGAAGTAAGATCCACTTCCTTGACTTAGAGATTGAGATCAAAGAGAGGAGTATCATTACAAGGACATACTTTAAAGATACTGATAGGAACTCTTATGTTCCAAAAGAAAGCTGCCACCACCCCAGGTGGTTAAACAATATCCCCAGAGGGCAACTATATCGTATTAAAAGGAATTGTACTAAAAAAGAAGATTTTGAGCTTCAAGCAAAGGTAGTAGGTGATAGGCTGATTAATAAGGGATATGGAGAATTGGCTATCCATCAGGAAATTAAGAAGATTGCTGCTTTGGATTTGTCCACTACGGTGGAGACTTCTAAAGAGAAAAAGAAGTCAGAAGAAAATAATTTTGCGAGTTGCGCCATGATTACAAGATTTGGCGGAGATTATAATAGGGTTAGTAAAATTTTAAGGAGACACTGGCATGTTATTAAAAATGATGAGGTATTAGGACCCCATCTTCCAGAGAAGCCTAGGGTATTATATAGAAAGCCACCCACGCTAACGTCTCATTTAGTAAAGAGTTTCATTGAACCCCCAAAAAGAGGGGAAGGATTGATTTGTGATGTTAAAGGATTTTTTAAGTGCAAAAAATGTGTGGGATGCCGAACCAGTGATATTGAAAATAAGAAGAGTATTAAGAATTTTAGGTCCACTGTGACAAATGAAGATTTTAAAATAAATACTTTTTTAACTTGTAATAGTGTGAATATAGTATATGTATTAGAATGTCCATGTGGGAAACAATATGTTGGGCGCACAGGAAGGAAATTTAAAGTGCGACTTAGAGAACATATCTATAACATTAAGAGAGGATATGAGTCCCACAGTGTCTCATCACATTTTAATTGTTTCCACAATAAAGATCCCGCATTGTTAAAATTCTGGGTGATAGATCAATGGATAGGGGGACTAAAAGGAGGAAATAATATTAGAGAGATATCTAGAATGGAATCTAAATGGATATACAAATTGCAGTCTCTACAACCAAAAGGGTTAAATGTGGAGTATGACTTAAATTGCTTTATAGGGGATAACTGAAAATATCCCTATATTGAAATAATAGGTATTTTAATAAGACACATTCTATTATCTTTATTTTTATTTTTATTTTTATTTTTATTTTCATTTTTATTTTTATTTTTATTTTTATTTTTATATTTATATTTATATTTATTTTTATTTTTATTGTTATTCTTAATTGTATGTTTACTTTTAAACCTAATCCTTATAAAGAAGATAATGTGATAGCTGGATTTAAATGAATAAGGATAAGATGTTAGCCATAGTATTCTATTGCCAAGATTATAATGTGGTATGGTTTATAATTGGATTGGTTCCAAATGTGTAATATGCCTTTTTAAAATTGTTAAAACTGTATTTTGTATGAGAAAGATGCGCTCCAATCCTTTTGGGGGAAGCGCACATCATTTATATTGAAAAGGAATAGCGGCAATACATTCTGAACCGAACAGGTTAATAAGAAAGTAAGGACCACGTGACTTGGTGAGGTGAATAAATTACTGACACTCCTAGCCCCGCGCGAGCCCATGAATAAGTCGTAACGACGAAACGCGTTGGGCGGAGCTAAGGAGTGTCACGTGTGTTTCATTTGACGAGCAGCGCCGCATACTACGGCCGGAGGAGGCGGTGAGCTGATACTCGCAAAAGCGCTTTATATTTGATGTGCGGGCCTAAACCGAAGGGGTTGGATGACGCCTGTGGTTCTATTTTTAAAATTGAATGCGTGATTTTTAAAGAAATCTGGTGAGCGGCTTTTTAAAGGGCCAGTGGCCACAAAGTGGATTCCTTTTGTGTGAAACGTTTTTACGCTATGGGAGCAATCTCTGTGTTTGTGTTTATGTTTTTATAATATGTGCAATAAATCCGGAGCAAGCTGATTTTCCTATGTGTGGAGAGTGGAGTTCCTTATCCGTTGTTTAAAGAGGCGGTAAATAAGCACCTTATTTTGAGAAGTGATCAATTTGGCTAAAGGAGGAATTGTGGAGCCTCTAAGATTATAATTGAAATCATATGTGCAAAATACCAAGAATACATCTGGTACGTTATATATAAGAAGGTGGTGGTGGAGTGACGTCACGGAATTTATTTTGAAGAGCACCTGTGGTGTTAACATTTGGTTCGCTGAGCCTTATACACAGCTCTAGGGCAGTGTATTTGTACCTATACCTATATATAGTTATA
The DNA here is from genome assembly GCA_027917425.1 of Gastrophryne carolinensis. NCBI lineage: Eukaryota > Metazoa > Chordata > Amphibia > Anura > Microhylidae > Gastrophryne > Gastrophryne carolinensis. The sequence continues at coordinate 305,529,914 of CM051239.1, read as the reverse complement.
TATAGTTTATATTAGAAGAACAAGAAAAAGATGAGGAGGAAAGGTTAATATTAGTAAAGGATCTGATTAAGGGAGCGAAAGTCTCCATAGTTAGCTACTACACTGCCAAATAGCAAACTTTTTAAAAAAAATGATTGCAAATTTTTCTTATCTGGTGTTGGTGCTCTGGGGCGGAGACACAAATGAGGCACTGGATCCAGTATTAGATAAGTGTGCACCAGGGGAGACTAAAACCTCCTCCAAAAACAAGTAGATAATAGGCTCGATTCAGAGCCACATTTGTCTGCACTTCCGTAGCTGTCTGTGAAAGTTTTTGTGGGTGTTTGTAATTTTTTTGCTTTTTTTCGTTCATTTTTCATTCGTACGAACGTTCGGGCAAATGCGTATATGCGCTTTCGATGAACGAATGCAAATCTGAACATTTTCGTTAGTTCGGGTCATTTTCCAAACCAAACCAAATCTGATATTTTTCGTTCTTTCAGATAACTTACGTTATTGCTATGGGCTTGCTTCTCATTCAGAGAGCTGATTGCCGACGGACCACCACCCTATAAATCCGTTTCCTTTGCGATCCCCTTATCAGACCATTTTGACCTCGAGACTAGCATCTATGGACGAATCTAGTGCATTTGAGGAGCATGAGGATCTGCAGCTCATGGGCATTGAAATTGTCCGGAGGGCTGAGACCAGATTGCACCGGCGGCGACACATGGACATCAATGGCATGCATGACGTTGAGTTGTTCGAGCTCACCAGACTTAATCGCGCTTCCCTCCATAAATTGTATAGTGAGCTGCGGCCATGGTTAGCCCGCACCACAAGGAAGGGGCAAGCAATTTGAGGTATGACCAAGATGCTTGGCTGCCTGCAATTTTTGGCGAACGGCTCGCTCCAGAGGCTGGGGGCCCTCTCCGTGGGGATCTCCCAGCCTACGCTGAGCCGCGCACTATCCACGTTTTTGGAAGGCATGGCTACCATTACTCGCAAATATATTTGTTTTCCTGACGACATGGAAGCCAGAAACGTGATTAAGCTGGCATTTTATAACATCTCCGACATGCCCAACGTCATGGGTGCAATTGACTGCACCCACGTTGCCCTTGTCCCTCCAGCAGTTGACGAGTATATCTACAGGCAGGTTCAATCAATCCTTTTTTTTGTTTTTGTTTTAATGTCCTTCAAAATTCCAAAATACCCTCCTTGTCAAATGTCCCTTCTTCGAATTAGTCCCTCCTTGTAATTAATCCCTTATGAAATCTACATACATATTAAAAACTACATAAACGTACACATTACAAACATATTAAAGACATATTAAAAACCTCCCTTCTGCCCTGGATTATTTCTCTATTATTTCTGTGGCTTAGAATACTGCCTCTATTAATCCCTATAGTACCATAAACTGTCCAATGCTACACTATAATACAATCCCCACACAATGATATAAAAAACCATAAACAAATTTCCTAATTGCAGATTATTTTGTGCCGGCACAAAACCTATTACCTAATCCAAAAATTGATTTAAAAAAAGTGCAAAAAACGCTTTATGTGCAACAAAAAATATACTGAATATAAATGTGTATCACAAATCAATAAGTGTATATTGTGCAAAATATCTACCTATAATACAGAAAAACGGAACAGACCCAAATACAAATTAATTAATTATCACTACAAATTCATATAACCTATGTCATTTTTAAAGTGCATCGTGCCTTGATAATAATGGAGTCAATAAATTAGACAATGGACAGAAAGAGAGAGAAATTCAAGGTATAGATATACACAGAGCAAAAACTGAGCTAGCACACCAGCCGGGGAGAAAGTCCAGGGCAACGGGGGGTCAGCCACCTGCGCTTTGCGGTCGGCTAGACCGCTTCTTGCTAGGGTGAAGGAATGAATAAAATAAAAAGTTCACCTTTTATGTCCCCCCGAGATTGAGCCCGCGTTCGTGACGCCGCACCACATGTAAGGCGATTTCCCAGTGCAGGTGCAGCGCCCGTCCATGGTATGGCCGGAAATGACACGGCGGGGGCGACGCGTCCTTATCCAAGGACACAGCCGCTCATGGCAACGGCGGCGGTGCTGTCAGGGGACAGATCCGCCACCGCCTAATCCGTGTCCCTGGCCAGGGCAGTGGCAGCCGGGACCGCCGTCATGAACCACATGCGGTGGCCCCCCCCCCGCCACCACCCCGGTCATGCAGCCAGACAGGAGCACAGGCATACCGGACCATGCCCGAGAGGGGAACTCTCCGGTCCAGGAGGGGAGGGCACAAAATAGAGAAACTGTCATAATACATCATCAATCATCATGCAAGTTAGAAAGTATATTGTATGTTCTTTAACTATTCGTTATATTTATCAGTAAAAAATGAGGACTACTTAGCAATAACAATCGATAGTCTCCCTGTGGTGCGGTTGGTGAGTGCACACCAAAATGACTTTTAATTTTGAGGACAGAGAAATATCGTGGAATAGTAAATTTCAGAATTTGTTATTGGGACAAACTGTTGGTAATTCCCTGGATACATCGAATGATTTTTTGTTAATCTCTAGGGAGATTAGGCAAGCTCACAAAGATTACATTAGATTATGGTGGAATATAAAAAGCCTGGAAACGTATATTGTACAAAGTATTTGCCCTAGGGGACTATGGGTACAGCTATTCCCAGCATGGGAAGTTGACACAGAGTTTAGAGATACTCGGGAAAAAGGTCTGTTAAAGGCATCACAAGTCTTGATTCAAATGTTGGTTGAACATGATAAAAAACTCCTCGATTCAACGAAAGTGAAACTACAGGAGCTAAAATCCAAATTGGATCAGTTTGACCAACAACATCTGGTCAAACCGTTCTTGGATTCACTTTCAGTGGAATTGGCGAGATATGAGCAGGTTCCTAGAACTCCTCCCGCAGTGACTTACACAATCATTTTTTATCCTCGGGCAGCGAGGCAGACGAAGAACCAGGAGGGGGGGTAGGCAGCGCCCAAAGGTCCCTCAGGAACAGGGAACGTTGGGGCTACAGGCGCCTGACGGTGAGATCGGACGAATCAAATACTCTCCAAGTAGTGAACATTTCCTCACATGCTCTGACTGCAGCTGAGATGTCAGTTTTATCACGTGGTTTATCCTTTGCGCCAACCAAAAACTTGGATAAATTCGCTTTGATCAAGGATGTTTATCTTTTTTGTAGAAAAGAGCTATTAAAGAAATACTTTGACACTCGAAAAACGGAAGGGGACCAGATCACATTGGGTCCGGAAGATCGAGAAGAACTACTGGGACTTCAAGCTTTCCTGCATGAACAGGATCCAACACTACATTTGGACCCCTATATGGTAAGGAGCAACAGTGGTTTAAAATGTCCATCCACCTTTTGCCCTAGCTTTGGATCCTCACCACCTATACAGGTGTTTTTTTGACCAGGTAGTGAGGGAGATCATACAACTTGGTCCAACCTATGGAAAAATGAACCTCACAAAAGCAGAACAACAGGCCCTAAGGGATCTGAGTAGAAATTCTGCAATCACAGTGAAAGAGGCGGACAAAGGGGGTAACGTGGTGGTATGGGGTACCTCAGATTACATTCAAGAGATAAATCGACAAGTATGTGACACACGATATTACCTAAAACTTGTAAACAATCCGATTCGGGATGACAAAGCTGAACTAGATCTATTACTATTAACTGCTAAGGAAGATGGTGTGATTGATTCGCAGGAATTTAAATACCTGACGGTAATACATCCTATTACGCCAACATTTTATGTGTTGCCAAAGATACACAAAAGCTTGTCATCTCCACCCGGGAGACCGATTGTTTCAGGGATAGGGAGTATATTAGAACCCCTGTGCACTTACATAGATCTATTTCTGCAGCCCCACATTACCAGCCTTAATTCCTATATCCGCGACACAGGGGACCTACTACAAAAATTGGACAACATCCAACTGCCTCCAAATACATGCCTAGCAACCTGTGATGTAGAATCGCTATATACGATTATACCACATGAGTTAGCGATCACATCAGTTCGGCATTTCCTGAATAAGGAGTCTAGAGAAAGGGAGCCACTACACAACTTTATTTTGGCTCTTTTGGATTTTGTTTTAAATCACAATACCTTTACTTTCAATGGTCAATTTTTTAGACAAATGTCAGGAGTTGCCATGGGAGCTAGGTGTGCGCCATCAGTAGCGAACCTCTTTTTGGGGTGGTGGGAGGAAAATGTAGTCTTGTCTGAGTTTGAGCGATGCCACCCCAGTATTGTGGGGTGGCATCGTTATATAGATGATATTCTCCTCCTTTGGCAGGGTCCGGAAGAGGATTGTCAGAAATTCCTTGACACACTAAATCAGAATGATATGAGGATTAAACTCACATATGAGATTTCCCGACGGGAGATGACATTTCTGGATCTGGTAATTACCCTCGAACAAAATGGCACATTAACTACGATTGTTTAGAAAAGCAACTGCTGTAAACAGTTTTCTTAACTATGAGAGTGCGCACATTCGACACCTAAAGGATGGTATTCCCACAGGTCAATTTTTGCGGGCACGGAGAAACTGCACGAAAATCGAGGACTTTGAGGAACAGGCCACTGATTTGGCGAAAAGATTTCAGGCCCGCGGATATCCGCGCAGGGTGATAGACCGAGCATACCAGAGAGCAAGGAATACAGAGAGGCGTCAGATCCTATTACCTAAAAACAAGAAGAATGACAAGGTGAATACATCTAGGAAGAATGATGGTAACACCGTAAGATTGGTAATGGATTTCCATAGACAGTGGCATGATGTCAGGGACATTATTTCCACACATTGGGGCATTTTAAGCACGGACCCCACCCTGGCCACAATTGTAGGCACCAGGGCATCAATTACCGCAAGACCGGCCCCTAACCTTAGGGATAGGCTGTGCAGGAGCCATTTTAGCCCTGCAAGGACATGGCTCTCTTTTAAAATTGCAAAATTTGTAAATTGCAGAACACGATCCCTCATATACCAGCTGAGCTGTGGATGCCCAAAGGTATATATAGGGGAGACGAAGAACGCATTGCGTATCCGGATCCAGGCCCACATCTCGAACATTCGTTTGGCTCAATGGGATATTTCAGCAGGTAAGACTGCGTCACCAGTAGCGCGACATTTTTTTGAAGTACATGGGGGTGACATCTCATCACTCCGGGTAGTGGGGATTGAAAGGGTCAATCTGGGTCCCCGTGGAGGTGATTTGAAAAGACTCCTACTCAGGAGGGAACTACGATGGATCTTCCAACTCAGCAGTAGGTCTCCATGGGGACTCAATGAAGATTGGTCCTTTTCCCCATTTTTAGGATAGAGCAGGCCAAGAGATTCATTGTGCCATTTAACATTTAACATTTTGGCGCCTGACCAGCATCTTTGATTACCTCTATAACCTGGGGGGATGGTCTGGGACTATGGTGTGGGTCACACTTATGTTAAGTTCCTATGGGGAATGTAGGGGGTTTAAACAATCTCAATTCACTCACAATTTACTTTACACTTTTTAATCATGGAGATCGGCACCAAGATGGATATCCGATACCCGATCCTCATGTCCTCAGCACACAAGTTTAGAGCTTTTGCGTTTTGTTTTTTGTTAGTTTTCGCATGTTTTTTATTAGGGGTCGAGCCAAGGGTTTATCAATCTTGGGATGGTGGAATCCTGGAGTGGTAAACGTTTGGCTCCATTTTCTCACCATGAATATACATATGATTGCACAGATGCCAGTTTGGACATTGCGTGAATATTAAGGTGTTTTTGTTTGATATTTCTATAGGACTACCTCCATGTATACCAGGGGTTCAACAGGAAGAAGAGGTTGCTGATGAATCTAGGTCATGCAGGCCCTCACCACATGTAAAATGACCAATAGAATATATATGCTGTCTCTGGAGATATCTGTTATCCTTGAACAGGCTCATCCATTGTGGATATTTTATTTTTAGTATGGACTTAGCAATATGTACATGAAATGCACTGGCTTGGATTTAATCCCATAGGCATATAAAGTTCATAATAGTTAGTTGTCTCATCAGGAAGGAACTGTTCATATATACAGAGAAAGGGCTTTAATATGCTTGTAAACCCAATATGTCTCAACATGGCAGCTTGGTGCATAGCCACCATAGGCTCTGTGAATTGTCTATCGATTGTTATTGATAAGTAGTCCTCATTTTTTACTGATAAATATAACCTAACGAATAGTTAAAGAACATACAATATACTTTCTGACTTGCATGATGATTGATGGTGTATTATGACAGTTTCTCTATTTTGTGCCCTCCCCTCCTGGACCGGAGAGTTCCCCTCTCGGGCATGGTCCGGTATGCCTGTGCTCCTGTCTGGCTGCATGACCGGGGTGGTGGCGGGGGGCGCCGCATGTGGTTCATGACGGTGGTCCCGGCTGCCACTGCCCTGGCCAGGGACACGGATTAGGCGGTGGCGGATCTGTCCCTTAACAGCACCGCCGCCGTTGCCATGAGCGGCTGCATCCTTGGATACGGACGCGTCGCCCGCCGTGTCATTTCCGGCCATACCATGTGCCACGTCACATCCGGCCGTGGATGGACGGGCGCTGCACCTGCACGAATGCGGGCTCCATCTCGGGGGGACATAAAAGGTGAACTTTTTATTTTATTCATTCCTTCACCCTAGCAAGAAGTGGTCTAGCCGACCGCGAAGCGCATGTGGCTGACCCCCGCTGCCCTGGACTTTCTCCCCTGCTGGTGTGCTAGCTAATATTTGCTCTGTGTATATCTATACCTTGAATTTCTCTCTCTTTCTGTCCATTGTCTAATTTATTGACTCCATTATTACCAAGGCACGATGCACTTTAAAAATGACATAGGTTATATGAATTTGTAGTGATAATTAATTAATTTGTGTTTGGGTCTGTTCCGTTTTTCTGTATTATAGGTAGATATTTTGTACAATATACACTTATTGATTTGTGATACACATTTATATTCAGTATATTTTTTGTTGCACATAAAGCGTTTTTTGCACTTTTTTTTAAATCAATTTTTGGATTAGGTAATAGGTTTTGTGCCGGCACAAAATAATCTGCAATTAGGAAATTTGTTTATGGTTTTTTATATCATTGTGTGGGGATTGTATTAAATATTGTAGCATTGGACAGTTTATGGTACTATAGGGATTAATAGAGGCAGTATTCTAAGCCACAGCGTTATTATATGGGTCATTGTTTAGAGAAATAATCCAGGGCAGAAGGTTTTTAATATGTCTTTAATATGTTTGTAATGTGTACGTTTATGTTGTTTTTAATATGTATGTAGATTTCATGAATAATAAATGTTTGTGAATTTATTGGTTGTGCTCCTATTTTTGGTGTCCTGTGGGGGATCTCAGTACCCCAGGCTCCATTTTTGTTTTGCATAGTTGATTCGGTTAGTGAGCATGCCCTAATTGGTTGATTGATTAGTGGTGCACCATCTTTTTCTGATTTGTAATTAATCCCTCCTTGTAAGTTATCCATCGTTGCAAATACTTCCCACATTTTATTGATTCCCTCCGTGTAATGTATCCTTCCTTTTTATTTATCCCTCCTTTTACATAATCACTCCTTGTAATTAATCCCTCCTTGTATTTTTTCCTACTTGTAAATATTCCCTCCTTGGAAGCAATCCCTCCATGGAATTATTTACTACTTTAAACTACTACCTCCTTGTAATTATTCCCTGCTTTTAATTATTCCCTCCTTGTAATTATTCTCTCCTTGTAATTTATCCCTCCTTTGAATTTTGCCAACATTTTTATGTATCCCTCCTTTTAAGTATTCCCTCCCTGTGGAACCATGGACCGTATTTTGTTGCATATAAATGTCACATGTGTTCACCAAGGAAAAATTTTAATGTGTACCTGAAATAGACCCAGGAACGTTAATCTTTACTTTATAAAACATACATATGTTTTTTTGGCAAGCCTTGTTTATTGCTAATTTAATTTGCCCACAGCATTTGCTTAGGGTGTGATGAGTTAGTGTTCCCCTAGTTTGCATCCCCTTTATAATGTTTTTGTTGTTTTTTTTATCCCAGGAACCGCAAAATGGGCCACTCAATGAATGTCCAAGCAGTGGTGGCCCCGGACATGCGGTTCCTTAGTCTGCTCGCCGGGTTCCCAGGCTCATCCCATGATGCCTACATTCTTCCCAGATCTGGATTGTACGGTCGGTTTGAGTCTGGGGAATTTTCCGGTGGATGGCTCCTTGGTAAGCTGCCGCCAATAACGTCCTTTTTTTTGGATATGTATGGCTAGGAATGTAATTTTTGTTCCATGTATGAAACTATGACTTTTTGCACACCTTGATTACCTGTGAAACACGACCTTAACCATTAGATTTTTCAAGCAACCAAGCCTTGGTAAATGTTAGTCCTGCATTAGCAAACTGCAGAAATGGAATTTAGATTAAAGTAATAATGAGTCTTACACACACTCTGCTTAAATTATGTCCTTGAATTTATCCTAGGGTCTGTGCCATCTTTGAGTAGATGCATTACACTTACTGAGTAGAGGAGAGCGGGATAAAGTGCAGGGGGCGGTTTAGAGCTGGTTTGTACTCACACCAAGCAACTACAGGGTCCTGAAAAGTTAAGACATCCAAGAATGCTGAGCAGCACAGTCCAAAACCAATACCTGTTAGCAGTCTGGCTGATTGGCCCTCACCCGCCATCTTGGATGTTTAATTTTTTCAAACATCTATTTGATATATTTTTTTTTTTTGAAAGGCCTGTGCACTATGTGTAGCAAATGTGACCTAGGCTCTTAGCAATGTTGATGGCCCGTTTAGGGGATTCCATTTATTGAGGAATGTGTAATTTATGTTTTTCATCATATATTTTGGCAGGTGATTCCGGCTATCCACTTCTTCCGTGGCTGTTGACGCCCGTCCTCCGGCCCCATAATGCAGCCGAGGAGGCATATAATAAGGCGCACAGGAAGACCAGGGCCGTGGTGGAGAGGGCGTTTGGCCTGTTGAAGACCCGCTTCCGATGCTTGGACCATATCGGGGGAGCACTTCAGTGTGACCCCAAAAAGGTTATAGATATTATAATGGCCTGTGCAGTGTTGCATAATTTTGCTATATTGCAGCGTGTCCCCCGGTATGTGGATGTGCCCCCCTCTCCACCCACCGATGACCCAGACGAAGACTATCATGGCCCACCAAGTGCGTCTGCCCAAGCAGTGCGGTCTAATTTAATTGAGACACATTTTGCTCAATTTGGGGTTCCTTTGTTTGTTTTGTCCCTTTTTTCTTAGCTAATTCTGTTTTTGGCCCTTTGTGTTTGTATGTTTGTTTGTTACTTTTACAAACAGTAAAGAAACAATTTAAAACAACCTCACACATGATTGTCATTTGTTTTTTTGGGGATGTTACAAATGTGTCACTGCCTACTTTAACTCATCTTTATTCACCCAAAACTTAAAGGCATAAACTTAGTCCACAACAGGTTAATTACAATTTTATGTAGTTTATTTCAGAAGCAAACATTGCATTTGATGTTCACTCCCATAGTTGCATCAAAAACATGGGCAAAACACAAATGAAAGTTGATCCAAATCAAGCCACATAGCAATTGCCCAGAGGAAGGAGTTTTTAAGTAAGCCACTCCTGTGCAAAGTTAAGGACAAATGAAAATGTTAAAAACATAGGTGACAAGCATTGCCATGTCCACATGTGCATCAAACAAATAGGCCCACAGACACACCCTCTCCTGCTTGGCCACATTTGCTACAGGCACAGGTGTAAAGCAGCCAAACCTATGCCACATCTACACCTGTTACTCAGTGTGACACCCAAACAAGAACCCCCAGTCCCAATCCAAGTCCAGTTCAATCTCAGCCAGGGGTCAAGGTAGTAGTTTGCCAGCCCAGAATGTCCCACAATCATGCCTACAAACAGGAGGAGCCAGAACCAATGTCATGGGCTACAAGCATGCAGCACAACAGCATGAGTGGCAGGTTCATTGAGGCTTCACCTCCGGCATTGGCTAGTGGGCTACCTCAGCACTCTAATGAGCTATATGGGCGCAAATCCAAAGCAAACAAGCAAAGCCATACCAAAAGGGTATATTGGTAGGGCTCACCAGACAGGTCAATACAGTGGGGATGTAGAGCAAAGATGTGGAGCAGATACAGGCCAAATAGGCCTTAAAATGGGGGATGCCCATAAAACCCAGGTGGGCCCTCACGTGGGCCTGTGTGGCATTCAGAATCTGCAACTGGTCCAACATGTGTCTATTAGAAGTTCGAAATTCAGCCATCATGACACTGAGATTGGCAGTTAAGGTGGCCATGTGGCTGTTGCTATTTTGAACTTCCTCAAGCATGCCACTGTAATAATTGGATAAGGTGGCCATGTGGCTGTTGTTGGACCTAAATTCAGTCAGCATGGAGTTTAATGTGTTGTTTAAAGTTTCTAATTGGCCATGAAGATGTTCGTGGTTTTGTTGATTTTGGAGGCGAAATAGCCACCTCTCATGGTGCCATGCTGACTCCATCATCTGCGTACCCCTCCCCTCCCCTGGGCAAGTGGGTGACGTAGTCGACTACGCCTCCCAATTACCCACGTTTGGGGGTATGCAGATGATGTGCCTCTAGGTCCACCAACAGCCACAGGTCTGCTTGGCAAATCCTCAGCAGCAGAGCTAACACTGGAGACTTTTAGGCTCGATTCAGAGACACATTCGACCGGACTTCCGTAGCTGTCTGTGAAAGTTTTGGTGGGTGTTAGTCTTTTTTTTGCTTTTTTTCGTACATTTTTCACTCGCACGAACGTTCGAGAACATGCGTATATGCTCTTTCGATAATGGTGCCAAAATCGGAAGATTTTCGTTACTTCGGGAGCTTTTTCCCTACAAAACGGAAATTTTTCGTCCGTTCAGAAATTTTTCGTTATTGCAATGGGCTTGCGATTAATTCAGAGAGCTGATTGCCGATGGTCCCACACCTCATAAATTCGTTTCAGGGCAAAAACATTCCCGGCACCTTTTTGACTACGGGAGCGCGAGCCATCCATGGACGAGGCTACTGCCTTTGAGGAGCATGAGGATCTGCAACTCATGGGCATTGAGATCGTCCGGAGGGCAGAGACCAGATTGCACCGGCGGCGACGCATGGACATCAATAGCATGCATGACACTGAGCTGTTCGAGCTGACCAGGCTTAATCACGCTTCCCTCCATAAACTGTATAGTGAGCTGCGGCCATGGTTAGCCCGCACCACAAGGAAGGGGCAAGCAATTTCAGGTATGACCAAGATGCTTGGCTGCCTGCAATTTTTGGCGAACGGCTCGTTCCAGAGGCTGGGTGCCCTCTCCGTGGGGATTTCACAGCCTACGCTGAGCCGCGCGCTATCCAAATTTTTGGAAGGCATGGCTACCATAACTCGGAAATATATTTGTTTCCCTGAGGATATGGTAGCCAGAAACGCCATTAAGCTGGCATTTTTTAATATCGCCGACATGCCCAATGTCATGGGTGCTATTGACTGCACCCACGTTGCCCTCGTCCCTCCGTCAAGCGACGAGTATATATACAGGCAAGTTTTGGCTTCCATTGTCTCTAAATATTTGTGTGTCCCTCCTTTGCTCAATCACATTATTAGTTTGCTTCATTGGCAATAGTCCCTCCTTTAATGAAAAGCTTCCTTGTGACTAATCTCGCCATTTGTAGTAACTTTCATTGCCAATAGTCCCTCCTTTAATGAAAAGCTTCCTTGTGACTAATCTCGCCATTTGTAGTAACTTTCATTGCCAATAGTCCCTCCTTTACTGAAAAGCTTCCTTGTGACTAATCTCGCCATTTGTAGTAACTTTCATTGCCAATAGTCCCTCCTTTAATGAAAAGCTTCCTTGTGACTAATCTCGCCATTTGTAGTAACTTTCATTGCCAATAGTCCCTCCTTTAATGAAAAGCTTCCTTGTGACTAATCTCGCCATTTGTAGTAACTTTCATTGCCAATAGTCCCTCCTTTAATGAAAAGCTTCCTTGTGACTAATCTCGCCATTTGTAGTAACTTTCATTGCCAATAGTCCCTCCTTTAATGAAAAGCTTCCTTGTGACTAATCTCGCCATTTGTAGTAACTTTCATTGCCAATAGTCCCTCCTTTAATGAAAAGCTTCCTTGTGACTAATCTCGCCATTTGTAGTAACTTTCATTGCCAATAGTCCCTCCTTTACTGAAAAGCTTCCTTGTGACTAATCTCGCCATTTGTAGTAACTTTCATTGCCAATAGTCCCTCCTTTACTGAAAAGCTTCCTTGTGACTAATCTCGCCATTTGTAGTAACTTTCATTGCCAATAGTCCCTCCTTTTGTTTAGTCCCTCTAGGTTAATATACTCTCTGATTTTACATCTTCCCTCATTGCAATCACTCCCTCCTTGCTAATGCTCCCTCCTTGCCAAGAGTGTATGTGCAACAACGGCCCTTATTTATAAATTAGTTCCAAAGTTAGTTATTTCAAAGTAAAACATTTGTAAGTGTCCTTTTAATAGAACAAGTAAGACTGTCAAGGCTCAAACATTGATATTCTTTTGTTGACCACTTAAATGGAACGTAGTTGTTTAGTGTTATTTGTCTGGATGTTACATTTTGACATAGGCTGTTTGAAGTGTGCGTTGGATTTGTTTACTAAACGTTATTTTTTGGTTGTTTCTGTTTCCTTTTTACACAGAAATCGCAAAATGGGCCATTCGCTGAATGTGCAAGCGGTGGTGGCCCAGGACCTGCGCTTTCTGAGCGTCCTGGCAGGCTACCCTGGCTCAGCCCATGATGCGTATATCCTGCGCAGATCTGGATTATTCCGCCGGTTTGAGTCAGGGGAATTTGCGGGTGCATGGCTCCTTGGTAAGTTGGCTCAAATTATCGATTTGGATTGTATATGTATGGCAAAGTTTTAGGTTGGATTTACCTTTCATAAACGCTGCCTTGCCCCTCACCTTGTGAACATGTGTAAGCACACTGGAACCATTACATTAGACAAACTCCATTGGCTGCAAAATTGTTTTGCCTGCATTGTTTTAATTAATAAGTGTAATGTGAGGCAAAGTCTGAAACAGCCTTCTAAACCATTTTCTTTCCAAATCTGTTATTGACTTTACCAGAGAGTCAGCGCCATCTTTGCTTACATGCATTTAACTTACTGAGTAGAGGTGAGCGGGATAAAGTGCAGGGGCCGGCTTACACCGGTTTTTGAGTAAGCCAAGAATTATAAAGGGTCAGGTCAAGTTAGACCATACTACATTGTTCTGCAGCACAGGCAGGAAACAATAGCTGCTAACAGTCTGCCTGATTGCCCACCATCCCCAGTATTATTTGCCTACTTTTGACCCACATCTATCACATATGTTTAATTCTTGGTTTAGCATCTGCAATCTGTATGCTCATGTTTGTGTGACAATGTCACATACCTCTTTTATTTTTATTGCAGTAGGAATGTTGCGTGGCAATGTATGATTTACTGTTATTAATTTTTTTTTTTGGGGGGTTATTTAGGAGATTTGGGGTATCCACTACTGCCGTGGCTCATGACTCCGGTCCTCCGGCCACAAACTCCAGCACAAGAGGCCTATAACCGTGCACATAGAAAGACCAGGGCAGTGGTGGAGAGGGCCTTTGGACTCCTCAAGACCCGGTTTCGGAGCTTGGACCACACTGGGGGCTCCCTGCAGTATGACCCGAAAAAGGTCATTGACATTATAATGGCATGTGCCGCGCTCCATAATTTAGCCATTATGCAAAGGGTCCCCCGATATCTGGATTGCCCACCCTCTCCACCCTCCGATGAGGCAGACGACGCCTATGTGGGCCAGCCAAGTGCGTCTGGGCAAGCCGTGCGGGCAAATTTAATAGCCACACATTTTTCCAAATTTAGTTTTTATTTTAATTTGTGTAATTTTTTTTTGGTTTGTTTGGCTATGTTTAATTTCATTATGAAGTAAACAATAATGAATTTGTGCAACCCAAAAAAAAATCTATGTTTGAGTATTTATTTGTAAACCTTGGTTATTGTTTGTTTTGGTGCCAACTTGAACTCATATTTCTCTATCAAAACACCACACACATGAGCTTGTTCAAACCAAAATGTTTACTACTTAGTAAAAGGTATATGTGAGACAAACAGAATCGGAGGTGAGTACCCCTCACATACTTTGGGACCACACCTGTACATGCAATTATGTTCAATACATTTGTCCACAAAGGAAATAGCACAAAATTAATCCCTCTCCTGCTTGCCCACATTTTCCACAGACACAGGTTGAAAGCAAACCTAGCTATGCCACATCTACACCTGTAAGTCAGTGGGCCACCCAAACAAGAACACCCAGTCCCAATCCAAATCCAGTACAATCACAGCCAGGGTCCAAGGTCTTCGATGTTAAGGCCAGAATGTCACCCAATCATGCCGCCAAACATGAGGAGCCACCACAAATGTTATTGTGGCCATGGCAGCCGCGCAACACCTTAAGTGGCCGATTCAGTGAGTCTTGGACTCTGGCATTGGCTGCTGGGCTACCTCAGGCCTTGAATGAGCTATATGGTGGGTAATCAAAAGCAACCGAGCAAGAACAGCGCAAAATTGGAGATTTTTAGGCCTCACCAGACAAGTCAATCCAGTGGGTAGGTATCGCAAAGATATGGACCAGATTCATGCCTAACACACCTTAATATGTGTGATGCCCATAGAACCCAGGTTGGGGCCCTTGGTGGGGGGGGGGGCCATAACATGGGCCTGTGTGGCATTCAGAATCTGCAACTGTTCCAAAATGTGTCTTTGGTTATTGTGCATTTCGGCCATGCCTGACCTTATTTCAGAAGTCAAGTTGGCCATGTGGCTGTTATGGGTCCTCAATTCAGTCAGCACGGCACTGAAGGTAGTATTTAGGGTCTCTAATTGGCCCCTAATATGCTCCTGATTTTGTTGGTTTTGGCGGCGAAAAAGGCGCCTCTCATGGTGCCATGCTGACTCCATCATCTGCACGCCCCTCCCCTGGGAAACTGGGCGACGTTGCTGAGTACGCCGCCCAATTCCCCTGGTTGTGGGGCATGCAGATGATGTTGCTCGAGGACCCCCAACAGCCACAGGTGTGCTCGCCAAATCCTCAGCAGCAGATCTGAAACTGGGGACTGGAGGGTCAGTCTCTGCATGCTGCCCACGATGTGCAGGCAGCATGCAGCCAGCTTCACTCTGCTGCTGTGGATTTGGCGGAGACACATTTTGGGACAGTTGCAGATTCTGTCCCAGGGGAAGATCTTCAGAATCTCCTATGAAGCTTCCATCTTCCTCCTGCTCCTGGATTTGCTCCATCAGTGTGTGGCTCTGTTGGGGACATGTAAAAAAAACAGGTTCAGTGTGTGGAATACCTATAAAAACCACACAAGCAAAACATGGCAAGCTACATGCATACACAACAGCATCAAAATACACTTACCGTAGACATCGGATCCTGGGTCCTATGCAGCGCGGAAGAAGACGGACGCGGTAACATGGCAGAGGAGTCCCCACTAGCTGAGGGATGATGCTGGCCTGCTTTAGAAGAAAAAGAGCGATGAATACACACAACTATGCATAGTTTATGTTTAAGAACACATATGGTAATCAAAGAAACGTGGCAAAGCAGTAAGGGCCCCTCCCACAACGTGGCCACTTGCCATTCCCTAGGAATCCCATTACATTAGTACATGGATTGTTAAACCAGACTAGACACATTGGTCACGTGTCTAAAACCAAACATGCAAAGAATGGCTTATGTGTGAGTTGCAACATCCCTTTAAGGCGAGGAAGTTAACACACTAAGGTGGGAAAAAACACTTACAATATGATTCTGGTGGGGAACATTTGTATGGCATAAAACCTTCCTAGAAAACCATCTTAATCAGTTGTGCAACTAAACCAGCTCAAACCAAATTGACCAACAGGCAAAGATGTTATTGTGGCGTGTGCTTGTCAATTAATACATAGCACCCATTCCATTTCTATACTTCTAAGTGACATATTTTTCACAAATTTATTTAAACATCATGTATGTGGCTGTCAATTTGCACATTACCAGGCCACACCCATGACACTCCCTAGTCAAAGTGAGCACTCCTAACAAACCCACCCCCTAGAGCCATGTGCTTAGCTAGCCCTTGCTGACACCCGCTACAGCCATGTGCTTAGCTAGCCCTTGCTGACACCCCCTACAGCCATGTGCTTAGCTAGCCCTTGCTGACACCCCCTACAGCCATGTGCTTAGCTAGCCCTTGCTGACACCCCCTACAGCCATGTGCTTAGCGAGCCCTTGCTGACACCCCCTACAGCCATGTGCTTAGCTAGCCCTTGCTGACACCCCCTAGAGCCACGTGCTTAGCTAGCCCTTGCTGACACCCCCTAGAGCCATGTGCTTAGCTAGCCCTTGCTGACACCCCCTACAGCCATGTGCTTAGCTAGCCCTTGCTGACACCCCCTACAGCCATGTGCTTAGCTAGCCCTTGCTGACACCCCCTACAGCCATGTGCTTAGCTAGCCCTTGCTGACACCCCCTACAGCCATGTGCTTAGCTAGCCCTTGCTGACACCCCCTAGAGCCATGTGCTTAGCTAGCCCTTGCTGACACCCCCTACAGCCATGTGCTTAGCTAGCCCTTGCTGACACCCCCTACAGCCATGTGCTTAGCTAGCCCTTGCTGACACCCCCTACAGCCATGTGCTTAGCTAGCCCTTGCTGCGTATGTGTATGTTTCTATACATTTGTGTGGTCATTCAGACATTACTAACCTGCAGGAATTGGTGGGTTGTCGGTGTCCTGCTGGCCCGAGTGTCCCTCTAAGGCCACGGGATGTAATAAGGACAGCACCATCTCCTCAGCCGGTGTAAATCGCATTTTTGTTGGGAAACCTCCGCCAGTTGTTTCGCTGAAAAACATAGTAAGCATAATTAAGCGCACTGATGGACAGACAAGAATAATAAAAACCCAAACATTAGCTATGTACCTGTGCAACCGCCTTAGATTCTCTTTCTTCCGCACTGCATATTTCAGGTCCGAAATCTTACGTTGAATCTGGTCCATATCTTTACGTTCCTCACCCGCTGCATTGACTTGCCTGGTGAGTTCTTCAAAAATCTCTGTTTTGCGCTGTTTACTGGTGTGTTTTGATCTTCTACCATATAGCTCATCAAAATGTAAGGTGAGCCCAGTAGCCAATGCCAGAGTTTGGGACTCAGCAAAACGGCCACCCAAGTGTCCTCTGCGCAAGTTGCGCCCTCTTCGGGGTGGTTGTGGCTCCTCACTGCTTGGTTGCAAATGGGGTGACATTCTGGCCTGGGGGGATGGAGGAGACCTCAAGGACTGGAGGCTGGCTGTTGATCTTACTGGACTTGGAAAGGGACTGGGTGTTCTTGGCTGGGTGGACCCTGAAGTTGCAGGTGTAGATGTGGCATAGGGGGAATGCATGCCAACCTGTGCCGGAGGATAATGTGGGCGAGCAAGAGAGGGTCTTGGCGAGCTTGAGCTGCTGCTGTGGGTCTGTGGGGCCTTGGAGGTGGTTGGCTGGGTCTGTGGGGCCTTGGAGGTGGTTGGCTGGGTCTGTGGGGCCTTGGAGGTGGTCGGCTGGGTCTGTGGGGCCTTGGAGGTGGTTTGCTTGGCCTTAGTTTTTGAGCCATGTGCGGGGGGGAGGGGGCCGTTGGCCTTTGGCGGCTTTTCGGGCTTCTGGAGCGTGTTCTTGTTTGGCCCCTGCGGCGCCTTGGGCCCCTGCTGCGGCTTCTGGACCGGGAGGTGGTTCGGCCCCTGCTGCGCCTTGGGCCCCTGCTGCGGCTTCTGGACCGGGAGGTGGTTCGGCCCCTGCGGCGCCTTGGGCCCCTGCTGCGGCTTCTGGACCGGGAGGTGGTTCGGCCCCTGCGGCACCTTGGGCCCCTGCTGCGGCTTCTGGACCGGGAGGTGGTTCGGCCCCTGCGGTGCCTTGGGCCCCTGCTGCGGCTTCTGGACCGGGAGGTGGTTCGGCCCCTGCTGCGCCTTGGGCCCCTGCTGCGGCTTCTGGACCGGGAGGTGGTTCGGCCCCTGCTGCGGCTTCTGGCCCTGTGTTTTTGGCCTTTGCCTATGGCCTTGGTGCCACGTGGGGGGGGTGATGTGGGGCAGGGTGGGGTGGGGCTTCGTCTCCTCTTACCCATCTGTGGGACATGAGTTTTAGCAGGCTTGGTTACCTTGCTCCTTGGTTGTGGTGGTGCTGCAACCTCCTTTTTTGCCGCAGCCTTGGTGGTAGCCCTTAGTCGGGCTTTAGGCTCTTGCGACCTTGTTTGCGGACCCTCGCCCTGCTCAGCCTGCTTGCTCTGCTTCTTTGCTGGAAGTTTTCTTTTGGGTGCCATTTTGTGTGGACTCTCAAAGAGAATGAGCTGTGTGTGCAGGGACCTTTAAATAAGGTCTCCGGCGTGTGACGCCTACGCGTTCGCTTACGCGCACGTCCGGCCGTTCGCACGGCCGTGCGAAACCCGGAAACCGCTGGGGCCGTGCTTATCTGCTGCCTAGAAGAAGAAGAAAGATGGCGCCCACTATCTTCACCCGCCAACAAGAAGAGATAATCATGCTTGTAAGTGTCTTTTAACGACTTTGCTTTGATTGTTAATTGTTGCTCTACATGTTAAGGATGCGCAAAAAGTAATATTTTGGTTAAAGCTTTGGTTCGACTACATGCACAACCAAGCGCACGCCACACACGTGCCAAACGACAGTGCTGCCATATTTGAAAGTTAACTTAGCCTAAAAGTGTGTGTGTGTATGTGTTCATGTGATTGAACCAAATAATGTATTGTTGCCTCTTCTACATATGCATTTCTGAGTTCTTGCTATGTTTGTTTTTTGTTTTGTAGACCATGCTGGAGCGCAGGTACGACTACCTGCCCAACTCGTTTGCCAAACGAAACATCGCCCTGGAGATCATCTCGGAGATCCAACACCAGACCGACACCACCTTCACCCACACACAGATCATGCAGCATTGGTCGGACCTGAAGCGACTGCACATGCCCCGGGTGCGGAGGTTTTTTGGAATCCATTTCCCAAGTAAGTACATAGCGCTTGCATGCAAGATGTAACTAGGACAGAATTTAGGCCTTTTATTTATAATGCCTTCTCTTTTGTAGTGTTGGAAATGGATTACAGAATTCGCCGCACCCGGAGGCGCACAGGCCGACCAGTGCTGCATGATTCTGCAGCTGGGAGTGAACGTGGTGGATCTCCAGGGCGACGGGCCGACCCCTCCTCTGTGGCCTCCTCAGACCAGCCCCTGGACCTTACCACAGAGGAGGGGCGGCACAGCGTGGGCAGGCAGTCGTACCCTGCCACGCATGCGGGATCCTCTGGTATGTCACTCTTCATGTCTACACCAAAACTTATAATTGCTAGCTCCTGATATCACCAAACTGAATCCTTTATTCTGTATTTGTAGATGTTTCGGTTGCGGGTGAAGTAGTGGGTGAGGAGGCAGCAGATAGGAGCCCACAAGACCCTGGAGAAGGTGAGTGATGTGACCCAGACTTAGCTACAAACATTTGAGGACTGCGGAATCAGACATCCAAACTAACCATTTGGCCCATGTTTCTACAGGCACTTCTTCACAGCAGAGCCAGGAACCAGGACCTCAGGGTGTTGTCCCCAACGAGCCATCTCTCGGCCACCAACCAAGTAAGTAGTCATGGCATTATAGACATTTCTGTCTAAATTCCCATGAACACCAAAACACATAATGCCCTAGTCAATGCCAATATAAGAGGGACCTGTGTCCACTTAATTAGCTTAATTACTTGCCCAACTGTCCTGTGGCCACTGAATTAGCTTAATTACTTGCCCAACTGTCCTGTGGCCACTGAATTAGCTTAATTACTACCACAAATGTCCTGTGGCCGCTGAATTAGCTTAATTACTTGCCCAACTGTCCTGTGGCCACAGAATTAGCTTAATTACTACCACAACTGTCCTGTGGCCACTGAATTAGCTTAATTACTACCACAAATGTCCTGTGGCCACTTAATTAGCTTAATGACCTGTGGCCACTTCATAACCTTAATTCCTGTCATTAATGACATATGTGCATTATAGTTAATTTGTTTATTAAAATACATTAAATCCACAGGTGATAAACATGTATTGTTCTCCGAATAATTTGTTTTTCTGATTTTTTTGCAGGGACCACAAGACAGCGACTTGCTGATATGAATCGGAGGGTCCTTGAGTTGGTGGCCGATCTGCAGGCGATGCGGGACACGTTGGGGACAACAGAAGAGGAAGACTAGTGTCCTGGTTCCTGGCCCTGTAGATTTGTAAATAGTTTTATTTGTACATAGTTTTATTTGTTAAACACCAAATTTTTTTGTATATAGTTTTATTGTTTTTAAAAAATATTTTATTGTATATAGTTTTTAAAGTTTTTAAAAAAATCTTAGTGTATATATTTTTATTAACCACCCAACAATTTGTATATAGTTTTTAATTTTTTAGGGCCAAAGTTGCCAAAAATATTTTTAAAAAAAATGGCAATTGAGCAATAAAAACCAAAAAAAAAAAGGAAAAATGTTGTCCCATTTATTTGCACAAATACATTTAACAAAAACAAGGGGACAATGACATATTTGAAAATCAAGATTGTGATGTCCGTGAAGTGATTTGGGTACGTTTTAGGGTGTGAAAATGGAAGAAGAACCAAAGCGCTAAGTGATTTGGGTAAGTTTTAGGGACCTAAAATGGAAGAAGAAACAAGGCGCTAAGTGATTTGGGTAAGTTTTAGGGACCTAAAATGGAAGAAGAACCAAAGCGCTAAGTGATTTGGGTAAGTTTTAGGGACCTAAAATGGAAGAAGAAACAAGGCGCTAAGTGATTTGGGTAAGTTTTAGGGTGTGAAAATGGAAGAAGAACCAAAGCGCTAAGTGATTTGGGTAAGTTTTAGGGACCTAAAATGGAAGAAGAACCAAAGCGCTAAGTGATTTGGGTAAGTTTTAGGGACCTAAAATGGAAGAAGAACCAAAGCGCTAAGTGATTTGGGTAAGTTTTAGGGACCTAAAATGGAAGAAGAACCAAAGCGCTAAGTGATTTGGGTAAGTTTTAGGGTGTGAAAATGGAAGAAGAAACAAGGCGCTAAGTGATTTGGGTAAGTTTTGGCCTGATAGCTTTTCCCACGTGGCTGGGGTGATGCTGAGCTCTGGCTGCTTGGGCTTCGGGCCCGGTGGCTTGGCCTCTTGGACTGAGAGCTTTTCCCACGTGGCTGGGGTGATGGTGACCTTTGGGGGCTGGGGCTTTGGGGCTCACCCTCTTGGTGTGCTTTTTATGGGCCATACCTGTGTGTTTGCTGGCCTGGCCCTTCTTCTTTTGTGCTAGCTCCTTTGTTTTTGGGCTTGTGGGTGCCTTTGTGGTCGCCTTCGCCTGCCCACTGCAGGTTCCCGGCCGCTTCACCTTAGGCATTTTGTAGCGAGTGGTGGGGCCTGCTGGAGCCTCCAAACACTTTTTCCGGCTGGCTTCCTTGGCTACTTTGGCCTTTGCTGCTGTTTTTTTTGCTGGCATCATGAAGAGACTCTGAAAGAGAATGAGCTGTGGCTCCAGGCCCCTTTAAATACTAATGCCGGGGTCTGACGTTTACACGTTCGCGTACGCGTTCGTACGGCCGTTCGTGCGGCCGTGCGGAACCCGGAAACCGCAGGGGAATTACTTATCTGCTGCAGACAAGAGGCAAGATGGCGCCCACAATCTTCACCCGCCAACAAGAAGAGATCATCATGCTTGTAAGTGTCTTTTAATGCCTTCGATTTGCCATCTAAATGCATGCCTAGCCCTTAAGGAAGCGCATGAAGAAACGGTTGTTGTAAAAATTGTATCAAACTCCATGCCAAATCGAAGTGAGGGCCCACACGTGTGAACCAACACTGAGGCCAGTTTCAAGGATTGTATTAGGCTACAAATGTGTCTGTTAATGTCATTTAGTCAAATGATCGATTGTTGACAGATATTTGTATGCTGTTTTAACTCAAACCTTGCTTTTTTTTGTGTTTTGTAGACCATGCTGGAGCGCAGGTACGACTACCTGCCCAACTCTTTTGAGAAGTGCACCGTCGCCCTGGAGATCATTGGCAAAATCCAACATCAAATGGACACCACCTTCACCCACACGCAGATCATGCAGCATTGGTCGGACCTGAAACGACTGCACATGCCCCGAGTGCGGAGGTTTTTCAGAATCCATTTCCCAAGTAAGTACATAGCGATTGCATGCAAGATGTAACTAAGACAGAAGGTAGGCCTTTTGTTATAATGCCTTTTCTTTGGTAGTGTTGGAAATGGATGCATTCGCAGCACCCGGAGGCGCACAGGCTGACCAGTGCTGCATGAATCTGCAGCTGGAAGTGAAGGTGGTGTTTCTCCAGGGCGACGGTCCTACCCCTCCTCTGTAGGGTCCCCCGACCAGCCCCTGGACCTTTCCACAGAGGAGGGGCAGCACGGCGTGGGCAGGGAGTCGTATCCAGCGACGCAGCCAGTAGCCTCTGGTATGTGACTATTCATGTAACCGCACACACATACATGCTATTTCAAACAAAGCTGATTCCCTTAATCTCTTTTTCTAGATGTTTCTGGAGGGTGAAGATGTGGAGTCTGCAGCAGATCACGCACAGGAGGCACAGGGAGAAGGTGAGTGATGTGACACACACATTGAAATTGATATTTGCTTACTGTTGATTAAGACATTATAGTGACCCTATTTGCCATGTCTCTACAGCCTCTACTTCACACCAGTGGCATGGCCCAGGACGGAGGGTTGTCCCCAACGAGGCAGGCGTCGGCCACCAACCAAGTAAGTTGCAATGTCATTCTTTGGAGTATGTGGTAATTGACCTGATCACCCAGATACATCAAGCATCTGGCATTAGCAGAATGACATATGCCCACTTCCTTAGATTAATGACTTAGCCGAATGACATATGCCCACTTCCTTAGATTAATGACTTAGCAGAATGACATATGCCCACTTCCTTAGATTAATGACTTAGCAGAATGACATATGTCGTCATGAGTTAGGTTGCCAATTAACAAACATTCCATCCACAGTTGAGAAACATGTATTTATCTTAAAATAATGTTTTTTTTTACATTTTATACAGGGACCACACGGGAAAGAGTGGAAGCAATGAATCGAAGGGTTCTTGAGTTGGTGGCCGAAATGCAGCAGCGGCGTGACTCGTTGGGGACAACAGAAGAAGACTAGTGTTCTTGGTCCTGCCACTGTGTTGTATATATTTTTTTTATGTACATAGTTTTATATTTTTATATTTTTAGATTTTTCACAAGTTTTTTACATTAAACAAAAAAGTGTGTTGAATTTTTGGGAAAAAAAAAAACATAAATGGCCTTGTTGGATAAAAAATCAAAACCAAATAAAAAGTTTCAGTGTCATTTTTTAGAAAACAATACATTAACACCAAACGAAGGGTAAATAAAATATTTAGAGATGAAGATTCAGATGACCACGAAGTGGTTTGGGCAAGTTTTAGGGGGCTAAAATGCAAGAAGAACCTAACCGGGAAGTGGTTTGGGTAAGTTTTAAGGGGATAAAATGTAAGAAGAACCTAACCGGGAAGGGGTTTGGGTAAGTTTTAGGGGAATAAAATGCAAGAGGAACCTAACCAGGAAGTGGTTTGGGTAAGTTTTAGGGGGATAAATTGCAAGAAGAACCTAACCGGGAAGTGGTTTGGGACAGTTTTAGGGGTGAAACATGTAAGATGTAGGAAAGCGCAAAGTGATTTAGGACAGTTTTAGGGGTGAAATATGTAAGATGTAGGAAAGCGCAAAGTGGTTTGGGACAGTCTTAGGGGTGAAACATGGAAGATGTAGGAAAGCGCAAAGTGGTTTGGGACAGTTTTAGGGGTGAAACATGGAACATGTAGGAAAGCGCAAAGTGGTTTGGGACAGCTTTAGGGGTGAAACATGGAAGATGTAGGAAAGCGCAAAGTGGTTTGGGTAAGTTTTAGGGGTGAAACATGAAAGATGTAGGAAAGCGCAAAGTGGTTTAGCGAAGCATTGTAGTAGAAGTGAGTGAGCCAAATATGTAGGCGACCACTTTAATGAGTTAAGTTTGTAGTGCGCAGGCGCAAGATCATAAGGATTTACGTCCGGACGATTATTTATTGAAAAAGAGAAACAGAATCTAACGGGAAACGTAAAGGATTCGTGGAAGGAGACAATGGAAAAAGGGCAAAAACGAAAGCCGACGTTGTAACATGAGAAAATGAAACGGAAAAGTCACGCTGGAAAATTACACCCTCGTACTCGTACTCTGGCACACGAACGGACGAAAACTTTACAGAAGGATAGCATTGCATGCATAAAATCGCTCGCACACTCATACGAGAGCGGGAACATTAAAAAAAAAAAAAAGATTGGAACAAAAACGAAAGTCTTTTTTTGTTTCTCTGAATCAAGTCTATTGTGTGTATAAAATCTGCTATTACCTTGCGCTGGCCCACAAAAAAGCAGATACTGCTAATTTGAAAAATGTTGGTTGTGGGGGTGAAATTGGCAAATAACTTAGAGTAGGGTGACCCTGTTAAGTGAGTATTGTGTAACTTTAATTTAAGGAAACTTTCAAGCCTGCTTGGAACATTCTGGCAGCAGAGTGTCCTCACAATATAGAGGGTCACAGGGATAGCACCGACATTTTATTGCGCCATCTAACAGTGTCATGTACCATCCACTATAGACCCTGGGTCATTGGTATGGCACGCTGTGAATGCTGGTGCACTTGTGCAGCCTGCAAAAGCTGATACTGCGTGGCATGCTATTGCTGGTATGCACGCATGAATGTGCGAACACTGGAATGCATGCTGGTGATGCAAACACTACTATGCATGTGTGAACGTGCAAATGCTGGAATGCATGTCCAGGATGTGAACGTTTGTGTGCATGCAGGGCCGGCAAACACGAACAACCAATCACAATCCCTTATCAACACCTGGTCCTTGTCAGCCATGATCAGTGGATCAATAGCCTGAGTCCTATCCCTATATAAGGAAGCCTATGGCAGTGCTGCAGTACTAGAAGTTTCTCATGCAGTTTCTCCCGTGCAGCATTTTGACCTTGCTGTTACTCGGATCTTTGAAACTTTGTGAACCTTTTGTATATGACCCCAAGGGTCTTACACAGCAATATTAGCAGAGTTAAATAGTGCTCCCTCCAGGTCAGTAACTGTTACATAATATGCTGGCCATAATATGAGCACTGGTGGGGATCCTACAGGACTCTTGGCCCAGATGGCCCAGCAGTAGTAAGCCCTTGTGAAAGCTGTGGAATGCATCTCCAAGTCACCACTTTTGAAGGTGCACTGGAATACTCTCCACTGCCATCTGGAGACAGACGTCAGTTTCGAGCATTTTAGAATAGTTGCCGGCTATTCTTCAGGTTACAGCTTAGTACCTATCCCACAGATTCCCTTCGAGCCAGGCAACTATCGCCTTCCTGCAAGGAAACCCTCAGTCTTGGGCCCATAGGTTTCTGGAAAAAGATGAGTCCGTCTTGAACTCCTTTGAGTGGTTCTTCAAAGCCCTCCCCATTCTGTATGATGACCCTGCTCGGGAAGCATCCACTGAAGCCATGCTCCATAATCTTTGTCAAGGCGGAAGACCAGTTGAGGAATATGTGGGTAGGTTTTGCTGTCATGTTTTAGACACAGACTGGAATGACTTGGCTCCATGCCACCAATTTTGTAAGTCTGGCCTATAGGGTGAAGAATGAGTTGACATGGTCTGAGTTACCCAAGTGGCTGATTTATAGTTCCTAACAGAGCTTACTTAAATGGTTTGCGGGTTTTTTATATCTCCTTTAAAAGACGATTTTTGTATACTCCTCTGTATATGTGTACATTTTGACAGTTCATCATTTTTAGACCATTCGCTAAATTAATAAAAATATGTCATAACTTGTCTGGAATGCCCTGGGGTTATTTTTCTATACAGAACAAATTAATAAAAATCTGGCTCTTAAAATTGAGATAGCAATTACCTGGTGTTCCCCTGCCACCAATCTGTCATAGAAAAGAAAAATATCACTGTATGCATTACTCTGAAGACAAAAGTAAGTTTATTAAGCAAGACAGAATTTATATTAAATTTTAACTTAAATCGACTGATTATTTTTGTGACAACTGTCTCAAGCATGCACTACTATGAGAATTCACGATATTCAAATTTAAAAATAAATAATTCTTGTTATGTCATTCGGTTGAATATCTTTTGATGTTAATATGTTGTTACTGTGAAACTACTACAAAAAAGGAAATAAGCCCAACTGATGGAGCTGAGACCAATCTGGAAAACTATGTGTCTTCAATGATTCCTGGGGGATAATTGTCAGTCTTTTGTCATACACAAAATGCAGCTTTCGTTGTCAGGGAGCACTGTTGCTTGCATATGCCTTTCTTTAGTTCAGATGCATTCAACTACATTCTGCACTATTCATATCTATAGGGAATTGGGTTGGTTTTCTGGTTTTGGAAGTACCATGATGTCTAATATTAAAATGCATGCAGTTCTAGGCAGAAAGATAACATCCGTGGTAGATGAATTGACATGATTGTCATCAGGACAGCCTGTAGTAATCAGGACATCCCACAGTTTCTTGCTGCTAACCGAAGTATTAGTACATAATTCCTATTTGTTTGAGATAAGACTTGGTGGCAACAATTTATGACTAATATGTGCAAGTTACAATGAACGTGGTGATCTCTGGGCCAACTAGTGTAGTGCAACATGCTTTTGTTATGGCTAGGCCCAGCAAGATGGTACTGTAACTTTGCCAAGGAGGTATGTCAGTCATCAAGGAAAAGGCACAGACAAACATGATGCCAGTAAAGGTTTCATTATTTGGGGATGCAGTTGTTTCTAACCAAACAAAAGTTACATTTTTGCAAGATTAAGTTGCTTTAGTTCCTGCTAAGGAATCACCGTTCAGCAGAAAAAATAAACAATTCAATTTGTTAATTGGGAGAATTACTAATGTTTTCATGGTAAAAGAAAATTTCCCAAGGGTGAAATAATATTTTCACCTAAAAATCACCCTACAACACTATGTCCTAAATACTTCGACTTTGAGATCATTGCAAAGAGTAGAAGAGTAGAAGATAAAATTATCAAAACCTGTCCTTCCTTCAACCGGACCTTCATCCTAAATAAGAGCATATCTAATGTTTCCCACACCCTGTACATACAGATTGCCCACATTAGAAATCATCCTACCTGCATCTACTGCATCTTCTGAGCTTTTAAACATCCAAGATGGTGACCCATGGAACCTCAGGCTGCCTGCAGACAGGAAGTGTCTTCTGACTTTGCCACTTTGCATTACGGGATTGCTGTCCTTTTCCTGACCCCAGCTCTGTCTGAGCAAGGTACAGCTATAACCCCGCCCCTACAGTTTTCCATTCTCTCCTCAATATGTCAAGCTCCTGAGGCAAGATGGTGGTTCCTGTATCCGAGACTCCTAAACAGAGTTGCAGCCCAATGGGGGAAAGAATAATATGTAAGTGACTAAAACATAAAATATATTGTGATAAGTGATCTTGGGGAATACCGACTTGGGATGCCTCAATGTGTGAGCCCTCCCAGATCCCAGGCTGCGGTTGCATCCTGGCATCCCTGCAGCTGCACGCGCTCCTGTGCATAGCCAGTCAGATAGGCAGTACATGGGGGGTGCACTCTGCAGGGAAACGCTAAAAGTCGTTAGGCGCTAAAAGTGCCTAAGGCAGTATGAACATTTAATATGGCCCTAACGGCAATCCAAAACAGTGCTTCAGTGACTGAACAGTGCTTTTTGCACTATAGCCTGTTACCATGGCGAATGAACTGCCTACATGTCATCAACAACCAATGATGCCGCTCCAACTTGCAAATTTATATTAGCAGGGATTGTTGAACCAAGTTATAAGTACAAGAATAAGTATAAGAATAAGTTATAAGAATAAAGAGAACTCGGCTATTAGAAGCCAAAGTGCAAGCTGAGGGGAAGATGAGATATCAGAGAGGGGGGGTTGACACAGGAAAATATTTTTTATTACGTTTTTGCAATATACATCAGCGAGCATGGCTTTACTAAACTAGGTCACCTCCTTTTTCTTTTTCTTTTGCCTAATGGAAAAGAATATTAGCTATCTGAACTAAATGTAATGAAATAAAAATATTCTTTTTTAATGGTTGATCATTTATCAAAAGAATTTCAGACGATGTGAAGAAAACACTTGTAGGATAATGCTTTTTCTTGGAGCTTATTAAGCATATGGGTCTGTACAAGATTCACCTTGTAATAGCTCTTGAAATGCAGCAAAAAATTATATGTGAGCATGAGCCATGACAAATTTGAAAAATAAGAGAATATAAAGTGAAATCAGTATTTCAGTAGTAAGTGCAACAGAAAATAAGTTAATTCTAGCTACTGGACATGATCATATAGACCTGAAGAGTTGATGAGCATACACCAAAGATTTAGATTTCAAGATTTTTTTTTCAAATAGTCATATTCACACTTTGCTTTAGTTAATGTGCATCTAAAAGTGGGTCCCTAACAAACAGGCTTTAATAGCCACTTTACCCAAGCTTGAAACATCTATTCACCAATATCAGTCATATTAAAAAAAAACAGCTTGATGATTCCTGTCAGGCATTCCAAGCTTGTTGTAATTATTGATGAGCCAGAGCCGGGTCTTCAGGGTTCAGAAGGCTTCCGGCAAGCTAGTTCAGCTCTCACTACCATGTGAACTGGTATAGGGGTCCCTTGGAAATCACTGAAAGGAAGGGACATGAAGGGGATTTCCTGGGGAATCTCCTACCATGTCCTTCCCCTCCTGTTACATGTGGGGATTCCACAAAGGCTTCACTTCTGAGGTGTAAACAGTACTTTACCCAGGGTTAGCATTAGCATTAGCTTTGCAGGCTGCCAAGGAAGGAGAAGCACTGACGCCTGCTTAAGCAGGATGGAGCCCCTGAGACGGTGGACCTGAGGACAGGAGAACGCCCGATGGGGGACATAGATCAGAAGAATTGCAAAAGCAGTAAGTCATTATTCTAGCACTGGCTAATTTGTTAAGAGAGGAATTCTCCTCTGTAGAAGCAGATTTCACACACGATTTCCAAGGACTCCAAATCGCTTTAAACTTGGGTTCCCTATCAAGAACTATGTTGCCCAGGTTCCCATTTACCCATATCCAAATAAATTTGGATATAAAAAGCATCCATCTGATCTTCCAACATTTCTATTCAGCTGCCATGGTAACCTTAGCCGCCATACACACATAAAACATCAATGTTTGAGCCTCCTTGCTAACAGCCCCAATCCCATCTCCCAGTAGTCCTTTTCTATGGTCTTTGGGCTTCACAACCCCAAACAATGCTGAAAAAAAGATTAAAAACCTTATTCCAAAAGGCATTCGGGCACCCCCACATATGTGAAAATGATCTCCTAAGGAACCACAGCCTCTGAAAAATGTAGGAGGGGGTTATATTCTATGCAAATTTGAAGGAACCAGGTACCACCTGAGAGCAACATTAAAGTTCGCTTCTATGAGGGATATGTTTAACCCTTTAACCGCCAGCCTACCTTGAGATTTTGTCACCCTTTGTTGCCAGACCATTTTGCACTATTTTGCGCTCCCCTTGTTCAACTGTGATTTTTGAGGGGATTTCCAGGGATTTCCCAGGAAAATGATATATTGTTTTTTTCAGCATAGTCTGGGCTTTAACATGAAATGTCTTGTTTGTCATTTGTTAGGTGTATTCTTAATATTTTTGGGTGAAATATGTGCAAAAAAAAAAAAAAAAAAAATTTTTTTACATATTGTAGTTTTTTTTGGAATAAAAAATGTAAGTTTGTCAATAAAATCTTATTGTGTGTGAAATCCCAATTTCTCCCGGTTACAGCGGTACCACATATGTATAGGTAGACACCCTTTCCTGCCCAGGAGACTCCCCCAAACTGAAACAGCGCTTTAGGAGATTTTCAGATAAAATACAACTATGCTATGCAATATGCGCACCTTGCGGTTTTTCCAGAAAAACAACCCTTTACATTTAAAATACCCCCAACAAACTATATATTCTCTGGAAGTACACACCTCAGGCTTTCTAGGCGTACCAGGCTTGTGGATGTGGCCATAGTTTTCTGGAAGTAATCCCTCAACGTAATCTTTGGTTGCAAAGAGTTTCCCTAAAAAAAGGATAAAAAAGCAGAATCAAAGCCACATTTTCCTAAAAAAACTATATACAAACAAGAAAAATCAAGTTTAATCTGAAAAAGCAACATCTCCCGAACAGAACGATACCCAACATGCATAGGTTCTGTCAAGGGAAGAGTTGCCAAACACCCCAAAGTAAAGCATGTGCGTAACGGTAATTCTACTTGAAAATTTCAGCTCTGCAGACAAAGTGCGCACCTTGCGATTTTTCAACCAAAACAACCCTTTACATTTGGAATATCCCCCATAAACCATATATTCCCTGAAAGTACACACGTTAAGCTTTCTAAGGGTACCCAGCTTGCTGTAGTGGGCTCATCTTTCTGGAATTAATTCCTCAAAGAATTCTTTGGTTGCGCAGGGTTTCCCTAAAAAATTTATAAAAAAGCTGAATAAAAAACACCTTTTCCTAAAATATAAATATGCAAACCAGAAAAAACAAGCTAAGTCTGAAAGCGCAAGGTCCCCCGAACAGAACAATACCCAACATGCATAGGTACTATTAACCCTTTTAATTGCCAGCCTACTTGAGATTTTGTCACCCTCTGTTGACAGGCCATTTTTCCCCATTTTGCGTCATGTTTTGCGACATGTTTTGCGCCATTTTTGCTGGAACTTTCAGAAAAATTATATATTTTTTTTTTTGCAGCAGAGTTTAGACTTTAACATGAAATGTCTTGTTTGTAATTTTTTTTTTTTTTTTACAATATTATTAAGTGAAAAAAAAAATAAATAAATAAAATTTTTTTTTTAGAAAATTGACTCCTTTATTTTAAATAAAAAATGTATTTTATTAAGGAAAATCATATTGCATGTGAAAGCCCCATTTCTACCGATTAGAACGGTACCACATATTTATCGGTAGCCCCCCGTTCCTGCCCAGGAGACCCCCCCTAACTGAAACAAGTATTTTATAACATTCACAAAAAAAAACACAAAAACCATCCACACTACAAAGGGTTAAATCGAGAAAAAAAATGACATAGGGTCCCCCCTCCCAGGGGAGGGAGACCCCATTTTTTTTTTGATTTTTAAGGGTTAAAAACCCTTAAAAATCAAAAAAAAAAATGACGTGGGGTCCCCCTTACCCACAGTAACCAGCCCGGGACCAGCTATGGGGGCTTGTAGGCACAGAGTGGGGGGGCCAGCTTTTGTGGCCCCCCCACCCTGCAGCCTACGAGCCCACATAGCCCATGTGGGCCCGGGCTCTTCTGCCCCCCCCTGGCCTTTGGGGAGGCAGGTAATGGGGGTGCCGGGGGTTAATGGCAAGCCACCCGCTAGCGCAGGTGGCTTGCCATCCCCCCAGCCTTGTGAACTGGTATAGGGGTCATGGACCCCTTACCAGTTCACAAGAGGTTAAAAGTAAAAAATGACACAGACACACAAAAGAGAAAAAATATTTTATTAATTTTTTTTTTTTTTTTTTTTACACTGTACTCACCTCCCATCCATCCTGGAGCACTCTGTCCCTCGGCGATCACTGGCTTCTGCTCACTTGCTAGAAGCCTTTTATAGCTGCTGGATGACAGAACACAAAGGGTTAATCAAAAAAAAAAAATGACATAGGGTCCCCCCTCCCAGGGGGGGTGGACCCCATTTTTTTTTTGATTTTTAAGGGTTAAAAACCCTTAAAAATCAAAAAAAAATTGACGTGGGGTCCCCCTTACCCACAGTAACCAGCCCGGGACCAGCTATGGGGGCTTGTAGGCACAGAGTGGGGGGGCCAGCTTATGTGGCCCCCCCACCCTGCAGCCTACGAGCCCACATAGCCCATGTGGGCCCGGGCTCTTCTGCCCCCCCCTGGCCTTTGGGGAGGCAGGTAATGGGGGTGCCAGGGGTTAATGGCAAGCCACCCGCTAGCGCAGGTGGCTTGCCATCTCCCCAGCCTTGTGAACTGGTATAAGGGGTCACATGGACCCCTTACCAGTTCACAAAGGGTTAAATGGTAAAAAAAAAAAGACAAGACACGTTTTTTAAAAAAGTTTATTAAAAAAAAAAAAAAAACTTTTACTTTACTCACCTCCGATCTTCATCTTCTGTGTCCCGCGGCGATCTGCAGTCAGTGACGGCTGGGCAGAGAAGGGGGGAGGCAGGCGATCGGAGGATCGCCTACCTCCCTCCTTCCCCGCCCAGCCGTCACCGGCATCTGAGAAACGAACTGCCGGGTGCCCCGATGACACCCGGCGGTGACGTCATGTGGCCCCGCCCCGTGACGTCACCAAGATGGCGGCCGCCATCGGAAGAGGCAAGGGAGGAGGGCTGTTATGCCCCCTCCAGAAGACAGAAGAGCGGGGGGGGGATCGGAGCCCCCCCCCGTGAAGAGGAGAGCCTGCGGGAGCCGGCGGGGACAAAGGTAGGTGACTGTTTTTTTTTTTTTTGTTTTTTTTTTTACAGTAAACCGGGCGGCTGCTGAAACGGGGGGGGGGCACCCTGTTCCGGGCCCTCCCCTGCAGCCGGAGGAGCCCCGATGGGCGATCGGAGCCCCTCTGGCTGAAGAGGAGACCCGACCGGATCGAACGAGGGGTCAGGTAAGTGTCTTTTATTTTTACTTTTTTTTTTTTTACTGGGGAAAGTCAGGCACGTAAATTTTACGTGGCTGGCGTTTAACTGTTGGAGAGGCAGCCACGTAAAATTTACGTGGCTGGCGTTTAAAGGGTTAAAGAACCCTTAGCTAATGTGCTGGACAGAATACCCCACTCCTTCCTGAAAAGAGACATATCGGGGAGGCTGATTCATCATAAGCGGCAGGTAGCGACAGATGAGCGTCTGTAGCAGGCATTTTCAGAGCGCCCGCTAGTAGTCGCAGTGCTCGGCTGTGAGTCGCTACTTTATAGCGACTCAGTCGCTGTTCAGTAATGTTGAATACATTGTGAAGAGTCGCTATTTGACCAGTACAGCGCTGTATGGGAGCGCATGTTAGCGACTGCTCATAGCGACCGACTCACACCATATTCAGCAAAAAAACAGCCTCGCAAATCTCTGGCGCTGAAAAATATTTGTTTGAAGCCCAGAGCGCAGGAGGCGGTGTGTTTAAAGTGTGTTTTCAAGCATCTATCCACTAGTAACAAAGCGAAAAACATATGGAATTACATTGTAACAACATTGTAACATGAACACTTTAATGCCAGACCTGTAATGTCATTTCTGAGGAAATATATAAAAAATCATGAAAAAACTGCTATTTTAATGCCAGAAGAGGTCACAGAATTATTTGTGATTTTTTGGAAAAAAAAACCTGTTTAAAGAGAATAAAAGGATCGTCCATTGAAATGTATGGGAGAGCGTCAGGTAGCGAGAGGTCATACCTGGCGCTGTGCAAGGCGGAATGCTGGCGCTGGTCGCTGAGGCTGTGAAAATGATGAATCAGATGCTACATGGCGCTATCCCAGTCGCTAAACAGATTCTGCTTGATAAATGTGCAATTGCGTGCCGTGTCCGGCGTTCACCAGTCGCTACCTGTCGCTACCTGTCATTAACCAGCCACTACCTGACGCTATCCCTTCTTAAATAAGGGCCTAAGTCTTCTTCCCAAGAGAACATGTAAGGTAAGTTAGCTGCCTGAGGTGCCAAGAGGTCATAAAGAAGAGTGATTACTCTAAGGCAATAGGTCTTGTATTGAGTTGACACTATGGGTTTTATACGCTGTGAAACAAGAAATTTAAGCACATTC
This sequence comes from Gastrophryne carolinensis, assembly GCA_027917425.1. Classification (NCBI taxonomy): domain Eukaryota; kingdom Metazoa; phylum Chordata; class Amphibia; order Anura; family Microhylidae; genus Gastrophryne; species Gastrophryne carolinensis. Next base: position 305,495,963 of record CM051239.1, on the reverse strand, counting down.
AGTTCCAGCAGATCCACTATACCAAAAAAAAACCCTGCAGGTCCAGCATTGAAACAGCAAGACATTCCAACCTGGAATAAACCTGCGGTCATGCAACAGAGGAGCCACTGGAGCAAATGGGGACATCAGTTTAGCGCCTTTATTAGCCCTGTCCTAAATAACAAGCCACTCAGATAAAGCCGGGAACAGGATCAGTGGCCTCCTGCTCCTGCATCCGCATTAACATTTTCAGTGTTTTAACGGGACAAGCAGTCCTTTCTAAAGAAGGGTTCTTCCATCTGTGAGTAAATGTTGGACAGCTGGGCAATGAATGAGACCTGAAAGTATTTCTTGAAATTTGGAACTCCCGTTCCCCCCACTGCTTCATTGGAGTAAGCATAGTCCTTCTTCCGATCCTACAGTTCTTGTGTCCCCAGATAAAGGTCGTAACCCGGCATTGTAAATATAATATATCCTGTTTAGGGACAGCTATGGGGAAGCACTGAAAAAAGTATAGAATACGAGGTAGGAAGGTCATCTTGATTGCTCTAGCCCCTCCCAGCCAAGACAAATGTATCTGTTGCTACATAGTAAGATCCTGACATAATTTCCTACTGGTTGGTTTATAGTTATCATGGTATAATTTCCTATATTTAGCTGTTAGCTGTACACCAAGGTAAGTTATTGATTTAGCAGCCCACTTGAACTTAAAATGATGCTGTAATAAGAGACCATAGGCTCGATTCAGAGAGACACAAAAAAACTTTCGCTTTGGTGCCGACGTCGTAAGATTTTCAAAATTTCCCGCTCTCGCATGAACGTTCGAGCGATTCTATGCATGCTTCGTAAACCTTCCGTAGCGCGTCCGTGTGCTCGTATGCCAGAGTACGCAGACGAGGCTGTCATTTTCCATCGAAAATGTTCAGATTCATTTTTCACAACTACCAACGTAGCCTTTCGTTTTTGCCCTTTTCCCATCGTATCCTCACACGAATCCTATCATTTTCCCGCTACATCCTGCTTCATTTGTACCTAAAATATCTGGCCAGACGAAATTCTTACGATATTGCGCCTGCGCACTACAAACTTCTCTCATTATAGTGCTCGCCTACATAATTTCACTTCCATCACTAAACTCACCCTAACCACTTCGCGCTATCCTGCCTTTTCCCTTGAGGTCCATTAAAGCTCACCCTAACCACTTCGCGCTATCCTGCCTTTTCCCTTGAGGTCCCTTAAAACTCACCCTAACCACTTCTCGCTATCCTGCCTTTTCCCTTGAGGTCCCTTAAAGCTCACCCTAACCACTTCGCGCTATCCTGCCTTTTCCCTTGAGGTCCCTTAAAGCTCAGCCTAACCACTTCGCGCTATCCTGCCTTTTCCCTTGAGGTCCCTTAAAACTCACCCTAACCACTTCGCGCTATCCTGCCTTTTCCCTTGAGGTCCCTTAAAGCTCACCCTAACCACTTCGCGCTATCCTGCCTTTTCCCTTGAGGTCCCTTAAAGCTCACCCTAACCACTTCGCGCTATCCTGCCTTTTCCCTTGAGGTCCCTTAAAGCTCACCCTAACCACTTCGCGCTATCCTGCCTTTTCCCTTGAGGTCCCTAAAACTTACCCAAATCACTTATCGCCTTGTTTCTTCTTCCATTTTAGGTCCCTAAAACTTACCCAAATCACTTAGCGCCTTGTTTCTTCTTCCATTTTCACACCCTAAAACTTACCCAAATCACTTAGCGCCTTGTTTCTTCTTCCATTTTCACACCCTAAAACTTACCCAAATCACTTAGCGCCTTGTTTCTTCTTCCATTTTAGGTCCCTAAAACTTACCCAAATCACTTATCGCCTTGTTTCTTCTTCCATTTTAGGTCCCTAAAACTTACCCAAATCACTTAGCGCCTTGTTTCTTCTTCCATTTTCACACCCTAAAACTTACCCAAATCACTTAGCGCCTTGTTTCTTCTTCCATTTTCACACCCTAAAACTTACCCAAATCACTTAGCGCCTTGTTTCTTCTTCCATTTTAGGTCCCTAAAACTTACCCAAATCACTTAGCGCCTTGTTTCTTCTTCCAATTTAGGTCCCTAAAACTTACCCAAATCACTTAGCGCCTTGTTTCTTCTTCCATTTTCACACCCTAAAACTTACCCAAATCACTTAGCGCCTTGTTTCTTCTTCCATTTTAGGTCCCTAAAACTTACCCAAATCACTTAGCGCCTTGTTTCTTCTTCCATTTTAGGTCCCTAAAACTTACCCAAATCACTTAGCGCCTTGTTTCTTCTTCCATTTTAGGTCCCTAAAACTTACCCAAATCACTTAGCGCCTTGTTTCTTCTTCCATTTTCACACCCTAAAACTTACCCAAATCACTTAGCGCCTTGTTTCTTCTTCCATTTTCACACCCTAAAACTTACCCAAATCACTTAGCGCCTTGTTTCTTCTTCCATTTTCACACCCTAAAACTTACCCAAATCACTTAGCGCCTTGTTTCTTCTTCCATTTTCACACCCTAAAACTTACCCAAATCACTTAGCGCCTTGTTTCTTCTTCCATTTTAGGTCCCTAAAACTTACCCAAATCACTTAGCGCCTTGTTTCTTCTTCCATTTTCACACCCTAAAACTTACCCAAATCACTTAGCGCCTTGTTTCTTCTTCCATTTTCACACCCTAAAACTTACCCAAATCACTTAGCGCCTTGTTTCTTCTTCCATTTTAGGTCCCTAAAACTTACCCAAATCACTTAGTGCCTTGTTTCTTCTTCCATTTTCACACCCTAAAACTTACCCAAATCACTTCACGGACATCACAATCTGGATTTTCAAATATGTCATTGGCCCCTTGTTTTTGTTAAATGTATGTGTGCAAATAAATGGGACAACATGTTTTTTGTTTTTTTTTGTATTTATTGGTCAATTGCCATTTGTTGTAAAAATTTTTGGCCCAACTTTGGCCCTAAAAAATTAAAAACTATATACAAATTTTTTTTTGCTTAGTAAAAATATATACACTAATTTTTTATAAAAAACTTTAAAAACTATATACAATAAAAACTTTTTTAAAAAAAATGAAACTATATACAAAAAACTTTGGTGTTTAACCAATAAAACTATCTACAAATAAAACTATTTACAAATCTACAGGGCCAGGAACCAGGACACTAGTCTTCCTCTTCTGTTGTCCCCAACGTGTCCCGCATCGCCTGCAGATCGGCCACCAACTCAAGGACCCTCCGATTCATATCAGCAAGTCGCTGTCTTGTGGTCCCTGCCAAAAAAACAGAAAAACAAATTATTCGGAGAACAATACATGTTTCTCACCTGTGGATTTAATGTATTTTAAGAAACAAATTAACTATAATGCACAGATGTCATTAATGACAGGAATTAAGGTTAGGAAGTGGCCACAGGTCATTAAGCTAATTCAGTGGCCACAGGACAGTTGGGCAACTAATTAAGCTAATTCAGTGGCCACAGGACAGTTGGGCAACTAATTAAGCTAATTCAGTGGCCACAGGACAGTTGGGCAACTAATTAAGCTAATTCAGTGGCCACAGGACAGTTGGGCAACTAATTAAGCTAATTCAGTGGCCACAGTACAGTTGGGCAACTAATTAAGCTAATTCAGTGGCCACAGGACAGTTGGGCAACTAATTAAGCTAATTCAGTGGCCACAGGACAGTTGGGCAACTAATTAAGCTAATTCAGTGGCCACAGGACAGTTGGGCAACTAATTAAGCTAATTCAGTGGCCACAGGTCCCTCTTATATTGGCATTGACTAGGGCATTATGTGTTTTGGTGTTCATGGGAATTTAGACAGAAATCTTTATAATGCCATGACTACTTACTTGGTTGGTGGCCGAGAGATGGCTCGTTGGGGACAACACCCTGAGGTCCTGGTTCCTGGCTCTGCTGTGAAGAAGTGCCTGTTGAAACATGGGCCAAATGGTTAGTTTGGATGTCTGATTCCGCAGTCCTCAAATGTTTTTAGCTAAGTCTGGGTCACATCACTCACCTTCTCCAGGGTCTTGTGGGCTCCTATCTGCTGCCTCCTCACCCACTACTTCACCCGCAACAGAAACATCTACAAAGACAGAATAAAGGATTCAGTTTGGTGATATCAGGAGCTAGCAATTAGATGTTTGGGTGTAGACATGAAGAGTGACATACCAGAGGATCCCGCATGCGTGGCAGGGTACGACTGCCTGCCCACGCTGTGCCGCCCCTCCTCTGTGGTAAGGTCCAGGGGCTGGTCTGAGGAGGCCACAGAGGAGGGGTCGGCCCGTCGCCCTGGAGATCCACCACCTTCACTCCCAGCTGCAGAATCATGCAGCACTGGTCGGCCTGGGCGCCTCCGGGTGCGGCGAATTCTGTAATCCATTTCCAACACTACCAAAGAGAAGGCATTATAAATAAAAGGCATAAATTCTGTCCTAGTTACATCTTGCATGCAAGCGCTATGTACTTACTTGGGAAATGGATTGCAAAAAACCTCCGCACCCGGGGCATGTGCAGTCGCTTCAGGTCCGACCAATGCTGCATGATCTGTGTGTGGGTGAAGGTGGTGTCGGTCTGGTGTTGTATCTCCGAGATGATCTCCAGGGTGACGTTTCGTTTGGCAAACGAGTTGGGCAGGTAGTCGTACCTGCGCTCCAGCATGGTCTGCAAAACAAAAAACAAACATAGCAAGAACTCAGAAATGCATATGTAGAAGAGGCAACAATACATTATTTGGTTCAATCACATGAACACATACACACACACACTTTTAGCCTAAGTTAACTTTCAAATATGGCAGCACTGTCGTTTGGCACGTGTGTGGTGTGCGCTTGGTTGTGCATGTAGTCCAACCAAAGCTTTAACAAAAAGATAACTTTTTGCGCATCCTTAACATGTAGAGCAACAATTAACAATCCAAGCAAAGTCGTTAAAAGACACTTACAAGCATGATTATCTCTTCTTGTTGGCGGGTGAAGATAGTGGGCGCCATCTTTCTTCTTCTTCTAGGCAGCAGATAAGCACGGCCCCAGCGGTTTCCGGGTTTCGCACGGCCGTGCGAACGGCCGGACGTGCGCGTAAGCGAACGCGTAGGCGTCACACGCCGGAGACCTTATTTAAAGGTCCCTGCACACACAGCTCATTCTCTTTGAGAGTCCACACAAAATGGCACCAAAAAGAAAAGTTCCAGCTAAGAAGCAGAGCAAGCAGGCTGAGCAGGGCGTGGGTCCGCAAACACGGTCGCAAGAGCCTAAAGCCCGACTAAGGGCTACCACCAAGGCTGCGGCAAAAAAGGAGGTTGCAGCACCACCACAACCAAGGGGCAAGGTAACCAAGGCTGCTAAAACTCCTGGCCCACAGATGGGTAAGAGGGGACGAAGCCCCACCCCACCCTGCCCCACATCACCCCCCCCCCACGTGGCACCAAGGCCATAGGCAAAGGCCAAAAACACCGGGCCAGAGGCCGCAGCAGGGGCCGAACCACCTCCCGGTCCAGAAGCCGCAGCAGGGGCCCAAGGCGCCGCAGGGGCCGAACCACCTCCCGGTCCAGAAGCCGCAGCAGGGGCCCAAGGCGCAGCAGGGGCCGAACCACCTCCCGGTCCAGAAGCCGCAGCAGGGGCCCAAGGCGCCGCAGGGGCCGAACCACCTCCCGGTCCAGAAGCCGCAGCAGGGGCCCAAGGCGCAGCAGGGGCCGAACCACCTCCCGGTCCAGAAGCCGCAGCAGGGGCCCAAGGCGCCGCAGGGGCCGAACCACCTCCCGGTCCAGAAGCCGCAGCAGGGGCCCAAGGCGCCGCAGGGGCCAAACCAGGACACGCTCCAGAAGCCCGAAAAGCCGCCAAAGGCCAACGGCCCCCTCCCCCCCCGCACGTGGCTCAAAAACTAAGGCCAAGCAACCCACCTCCAAGGCCCCACAGACCCAGCCGACCACCTCCAAGGGCCCACAGACCCAGCCAACCACCTCCAAGGCCCCACAGAGCCACAGCAGCAGCTCAAGGTCGCCAACACCCTCTCTTGCTCGCCCACATTATCCTCCGGCACAGGTTGGCATGCATTCACCCTATGCCACATCTACACCTGCAACTTCAGGGTCCACCCAGCCAAGAACACCCAGTCCCTTCCCAAGTCCAGTAAGATCAACAGCCAGCCTCCAGTCCTTGAGGTCTCCTCCATCCCCCCAGGCCAGAATGTCACCCCATTTGCAACCAAGCAGTGAGGAGCCACAACCACCCCGAAGAGGGCGCAACTTGCGCAGAGGACACTTGGGTGGCCGTTTTGCTGAGTCCCAAACTCTGGCATTGGCTACTGGTCTCACCTTACATTTTGATGAGCTATATGGTAGAAGATCAAAACACACCAGTAAACAGCGCAAAACCGAGATTTTTGAAGAACTCACCAGGCAAGTCAATGCAGCGGGTGAGGAACGTAAAGATATGGACCAGATTCAACGGAAGATTTCGGACCTGAAATATGCAGTGCGGAAGAAAGAGAATCTACGGCGGATGCACAGGTACATAGCTAATGTTTGGGTTTTTATTATTCTTGTCTGTCCATCAGTGCGCTTAATTATGCTTACTATGTTTTTCAGCGAAACAACTGGCGGAGGTTTCCCAACCAAAATGCGCTTTACACCGGCTGAGGAGATGGTGCTGTCCTTATTACATCCCGTGGCCTTAGAGGGACACTCAGGCCAGCAGGACACCGACAACCCACCAATTCCTGCAGGTTAGTAATGTCTGAATGACCACACAAATGTATAGAAACATACACATACGCAGCACGGGCTAGCTAAGCACATGGCTGTAGGGGGTGGGAGCAAGGGCTAGCTAAGCACATGGCTGTAGGGGGTGGGAGCAAGGGCTAGCTAAGCACATGGCTGTAGGGGGTGGGAGCAAGGGCTAGCTAAGCACATGGCTGTAGGGGGTGGGAGCAAGGGCTAGCTAAGCACATGGCTGTAGGGGGTGGGAGCAAGGGCTAGCTAAGCACATGGCTGTAGGGGGTGGGAGCAAGGGCTAGCTAAGCACATGGCTCTAGGGGGTGGGAGCAAGGGCTAGCTAAGCACATGGCTGTAGGGGGTGGGAGCAAGGGCTAGCTAAGCACATGGCTGTAGGGGGTGGGAGCAAGGGCTAGCTAAGCACATGGCTCTAGGGGGTGGGAGCAAGGGCTAGCTAAGCACATGGCTGTAGGGGGTGGGAGCAAGGGCTAGCTAAGCACATGGCTGTAGGGGGTGGGAGCAAGGGCTAGCTAAGCACATGGCTGTAGGGGGTGGGAGCAAGGGCTAGCTAAGCACATGGCTCTAGGGGGTGGGAGCAAGGGCTAGCTAAGCACATGGCTCTAGGGGGTGGGTTTGTTAGGAGTGCTCACTTTGACTAGGGAGTGTCATGGGTGTGGCCTGGTAATGTGCAAATTGACATCCACATACATGATGTTTAATGAAATGTGTGACAAATATGTCACTTAGAAGTGTCGAAAAGGAATGGGTGCTATGTATTAATTGAGAAGCACACGCCACAATAACATCTTTGCCTGTTGGTCAATTTGTTTGGAGCTGGTTTAGTTGCACAACTGATTAAGATGGTTTTCTAGGAAGGTTTTATGCCATACAAATGTTCCCCACCAGAATCATATTGTAAGTGTTTTTTCCCACCTTAGTGTGTTAACTTCCTCCCCTTAAAGGGATGTTGCAACTCACACATCAGCCATTCTTTGCATGTTTGGTTTGAGACACGTGATGTGTCTAGTCTGGTTTAACAATCCATGCACTAATGTAATGGGATTCATAGGGAATGCCAAGTGGCCACGTTGTGGGAGGGGCCCTTACTGCTTTGCCACGTTTCTTGGATTACCATATGTGTTCTTAATCATAAACTATGCATAGTTGTGTGTATTAATCGCTGTTTTTCTTCCAAACCAGGCCAGCATCATCCCTCAGCTAGTGGGGACTCCTCTGCCATGTTACCGCGTCCGTCTTCTTCCGCGCTGCATAGGACCCAGGATCCGATGTCTACGGTAAGTGTATTTTGAGGGTGTTGTGTATGCATGTAGCTTGCCATGTTTGGCTTGTGTGGTTTTTATAGGTATTCCACACACTGAACCTGTTTTTTTTTACATGTCCCCAACAGAGCCACACACTGATGGAGCAAATCCAGGAGCAGGAGGAAGATGGAAGCTTCATAGGAGATTCTGAAGATCTTCCCCTGGGACAGAATCTGCAACTGTCCCAAAATGTGTCTCCGCCAAATCCACAGCAGCAGAGTGAAGCTGGCTGCATGCTGCCTGCACATCGTGGGCAGCATGCAGAGACTGACCCTCCAGTCCCCAGTTTCAGATCTGCTGCTGAGGATTTGGCGAGCAGACCTGTGGCTGTTGGGGGTCCTCGAGCCACATCATCTGCACGCCCCACAACCCGGGGAATTGGGCGGCGTACTCAGCAACGTCGCCCAGTTTTCCAGGGGAGGGGCGTGCAGATGATGGAGTCAGCATGGCACCATGAGAGGCGCCTTTTTCGCCGCCAAAACCAACAAAATCAGGAGCATATTAGGGGCCAATTAGAGTCCCTAAATACTACCTTCAGTGCCGTGCTGACTGAATTGAGGACCCATAACAGCCACATGGCCAACTTGACTTCAGAAATTAGGTCAGGCATGGCCGAAATGCACACTAACCAAAGACACATTTTGGAACAGTTGCAGATTCTGAATGCCACACAGGCCCATGTTATGGCCCCCCCCCACCAAGGGCCACAACCTGGGTTCTATGGGCATCACACATATTAAGGTGTGTTAGGCATGAATCTGGTCCATATCTTTGCAAAACCTACCCACTGGATTGACTTGTCTGGTGAGGGCTAAAAATCACACATTTTGCGCTGTTCTTGCTCGGTTGCTTTTGATTATCCACCATATAGCTCATTCAAGGCCTGAGGTAGCCCAGTAGCCAATGCCAGAGTCCCAGACTCAGTGAATCGGCCACTTAAGGTGTTGCGCGCCTGCCCTGGCCACAATAACATTTGTGGTGGCTCCTCATGTTTGGCGGCATGATTGGGTGACATTCTGGCCTCAACATCAAAGACCTTGGACCCTGGCTGTGATTGTACTGGATTTGGATTGGGACTGGGTGTTCTTGTTTGGGTGGCCCACTGACTTACAGGTGTAGATGTGGCATAGCTAGGATTGCTTTCAACCTGTGTCGGTGGAAAATGTGGGCAAGCAGGAGAGGGATTCATTTTGTGCTATTTATTTTGTGTACAAATGTATTGAACATAATTGCATGTACAGGTGTGGTCCCAAAGTATGTGAGGGGCACTCACCTCCGATTCTGTTTGTCTCACATATACCTTTTACTAAGTAGTAAACATTTTGTTTGGAACAAGCTCATGTGTGTGGTGTTTTGATATAGAAATCTGAGTTCAAGTTGGGACGAAAACAAACAAGAACCAAGGTCTCCAAATAAATACTCCAACATATTTTATTTTTTGGGTTGCACAAATTCATTATTGTTTACTTCATAATGAAATTAAACATAGCCAAAATTAAAAAAAAAAAAAAAAAAAAAAAAACTAAATTAGGAAAAATGTGTGGCTATTAAATTTGCCCGCACGGCTTGCCCAGACGCACTTGGCTGGCCCACATAGGCGTCGTCTGCCTCATCGGAGGGTGGAGAGGGTGGGCAATCCAGATATCGGGGGACCCTTTGCATAATGGCTAAATTATGGAGCGCGGCACATGCCATTATAATGTCAATGACCTTTTTCGGGTCATACTGCAGGGAGCCCCCAGTGTGGTCCAAGCACCGAAACCGGGTCTTGAGGAGTCCAAAGGCCCTCTCCACCACTGCCCTGGTCTTTCGATGTGCACGGTTATAGGCCTCTTGTGCTGGAGTTTGTGGCCGGAGGACCGGAGTCATGAGCCACGGCAGTAGTGGATAGCCCAAATCTCCTAAATAAGCCCAAAAAAAACAAAAAAATTAATAACAGGAAATCATACATTGCCACGCAACATTACTACTGCAATAAAAATAAAAGAGGTATGTGACATTGTCACACAAACATGAGCATACAGATTGCAGATGCTAAAACAAGAATTAAACATATGTGATAGATGTGGGTCAAAAGTAGGCAAATAATACTGGGGATGGTGGGCAATCAGGCAGACTGTTAGAAGATATTGTTTCCTGCCTGTGCTGCAGAACAATGTAGTATGGTCTAACTTGACCTGCCCCTTTAGAATTCTTGCCTTACTCCCAAACCGGTGTAAGCCTGCCCCTGCACTTTATCCCGCTCACCTCTACTCAGTAAGTTAAATGCATGTAAGCAAAGATGGCGCTGACTCTCTGGTAAAGTCAATTACAGATTTCGCAAGAAAATGGTTTCGAAGGCTGGTTCAGACTTGGCCTCACATTACACTTATTAATTAAAACAATGCAGGCAAAACAATTTTGCAGCAAATGGAGTTTGTCTAAGCTAATGGTTACAGTGTGCTTACACATGTTCACAAGGTGAGGGCCAAGGCAGCGTTTCTGAAAGGTAAATCCAACATAAAACTTGCCCATACATATACAATCCAAAGCGATAATTTGAGCCAACTTACCAAGGAGCCATGCACCCGCAAATTCCCCTGACTCAAACCGGCGGAATAATCCAGATCTGCGCAGGATATACGCATCATGGGCTGAGCCAGGGTAGCCTGCCAGGACGCTCAGAAAGCGCAGGTCCTGGGCCACCACCGCTTGCACATTCAGCGAATGGCCCATTTTGCGATTTCTGGTGAAAAAGGAAACAGAAACCACCCAAAAATTACGTTTAGTAAACAAATCCAACGCACACTTCAAACAGCCTATGTCAAAATGTAACATGTAAAAGAACAACAATGTTTAAGCCTTGACAGTCTTACTTGTTCTATTAAAAGGACACTTACAAATGTTTTACTTTGAAATAACTAACTTTGGGACTAATTTATAAATAAGGGCCGTTGGTGCACATACACTCTTGGCAAGGAGGGAGCATTAGCAAGGAGGGAGTGATTGCAATGAGTGAAGATGTAAAATCTGAGTGTATATTAACCTAGAGGGACTAAACAAAAGGAGGGACTATTGGCAATGAAAGTTACTACAAATGGCGAGATTAGTCACAAGGAAACTTTTCTGGAAAGGAGGGACTATTGGCAATGAAAGTTACTACAAATGGCGAGATTAGTCACAAGGAAGCTTTTCTGGAAAGGAGGGACTATTGGCAAGGAAAGTTACTACAAATGGCGAGATTAGTCACAAGGAAGCTTTTCTGGAAAGGAGGGACTATTGGCAAGGAAAGTTACTACAAATGGCGAGATTAGTCACAAGGAAACTTTTCTGGAAAGGAGGGACTATTGGCAATGAAAGTTACTACAAATGGCGAGATTAGTCACAAGGAAACTTTTCTGGAAAGGAGGGACTATTGGCAATGAAAGTTACTACAAATGGCGAGATTAGTCACAAGGAAACTTTTCTGGAAAGGAGGGACTATTGGCAATGAAAGTTACTACAAATGGCGAGATTAGTCACAAGGAAGCTTTTCTGGAAAGGAGGGACTATTGCCAATGAACCAAACGAATAATGTGATTGAGCAAAGGAGGGACACACAAATATTTAGAGACAATGGAAGCCAAAACTTGCCTGTATATATACTCGTCGCTTGACGGAGGGACGAGGGCAACGTGGGTGCAGTCAATAGCACCCATGACATTGGGCATGTCGGCGATATTAAAAAATGCCAGCTTAATGGCGTTTCTGGCTACCATATCCTCAGGGAAACAAATATATTTCCGAGTTATGGTAGCCATGCCTTCCAAAAATTGGGATAGCGCGCGGCTCAGCGTAGGCTGTGAAATCCCCACGGAGAGGGCACCCAGCCTCTGGAACGAGCCGTTCACCAAAAATTGCAGGCAGCCAAGCATCTTGGTCATACCTGAAATTGCTTGCCCCTTCCTTGTGGTGCGGGCTAACCATGGCCGCAGCTCACTATATAATTTATGGAGGGAAGCGCGATTAAGCCTGGTCAGCTCGAACAGCTCAGTGTCATGCATGCTATTGATGTCCATGCGTCGCCGCCGGTGCAATCTGGTCTGTGCCCTCCGGACGATCTCAATGCCCATGAGTTGCAGATCCTCATGCTCCTCAAAGGCAGTAGCCTCGTCCATGGCTGGCTCGCGCTCCCGTAGTCAAAAAGGTGCCGGGAATGTTTTTGCCCTGAAACGAATTTATGAGGTGTGGGACCATCGGCAATCAGCTCTCTGAATTAATCGCAAGCCCATTGCAATAACGAAAAAATTCTGAACGGACGAAACATTTCCGATTTGGTGGGAAAAAGCTCCCGAAGTAACGAAAATCTTCCGATTTTGGCACCATTATCGAAAGAGCATATACGCATGTTCTCGAACGTTCGTGCGAGTGGAAAATATACGAAAAAAAGCAAAAAAATGACAAACACCCACCAAAACTTTCACAGACAGCTACGGAAGTCCGGACGAATGTTTCTTTGAATCGAGCCTCATGTCAGCAGACAGACTAATGTTTAAAGGGTTAAAGCATCAGACTTATCGTCATTCAATCCCAGTCCCGAAATACTAGAGAAAGATTGAACAGTCTGGGAGAACAGGGCTGGTAGGGTGCCAACCTGGTCATAGATCAAGGCCAATAGTTCATCCGCAAACATAGCGCATTTATGTACATCACTGCTTGATATCCGGGTTAGGTCCAACTAGTCTGGCCAAGGGCTCAATCGCTAGAACAAAAAGCAAAGGGGATGGGGGCACCCCTGCCTGGTGCCTCTACAGATGTTAAGAGAATCTGACACAAATCCCCCCATATTTAGGAACGTTTCTCCAAATTTTGCTTCTCCAAATTATAAAACAAAAATCTACAGGACAATGCATCAAAAGCTTTATGCTAATCTAAATATAAAACCATGCACTCCCTAATCCCTTAACCATCCAAGCCAGACCCCTCCACAGATATCAAGTCAATCACTCTACTGATCTGATCAGAAGCCTGACAGCCCAGCCCTTGATAAGGATGTATATATTGTGCCAAGAAACAGTTTAATTGTTTTGCTAGAACTTTAGTCATCAGCTTCAAATCCACATTTATAAGTGAGATAGAATGGTAATTCCCACAATTAGACATATCCTCTCCAGGTTTTAGGAATTATGCTTATGGAATTTAGGCTACTCTCACCCAGCCTGGATCACATTAAACAGAGATTTTAAGATTTTAAGTTCAGGAAGGCCATATAGACCGGGAGCCTTGCCATACTTCAAGGTTTTGATACCCCCAGCACCTCCTCCTCCCTGAACTGTGCATCAAGCTGAGCCCTATAAGCAGGGGTCAACTGTGGCAAAGCAACACCCTGAAAAAGTGACTCCATTTCAGAAAACTCGGGGGGCTATCATAGAGGGTTTTGTAAAAATCCAGAAATTCCGAACCACCTTTTGAGGATAGCTAAAGAGAGAGCCCAAAGACAGCCTTTGAGAATAGTAAATATTCTGCTCCTTGTGCTAATTTCCTGTCTAGAAGTGTACCAACTAGTCATGAGTAGAATATTGATGTCAAGACAAAGTCAATTTATTCTAGCCAGGAGATCTTTATTCTGTATTTTTTATGTCCTTTAGAAAGCTGCCTCAAAAAAGCTTCTTTTTTTAATCAAAATACCCATTTTCCTTTGAGCGCTTGGATCTGCTGACGTCACGTCGTCTAAGCCTTTGTCTAAGGTGAGCGGCTCAGCGCACTCTGATGTCCATTCACCAATGCCTGGCGTATCTGCAGTGAGACCGTGAAAGAAGGTAAGTGATGTGCGATCTGGGGGGATTGACACCGCGGGGCATCACGATTTTGGATGCCCCGGGGGGGGGGAATCTTATAGATTACCGATCGCCATGGGTTTTGGCTTTTTTATGTGAATGTGATGCTTGTACCAAGTCCAGTCTCCAGCTGTAAAATAAGATAACGTTTATGGGTTAGGGGTAGGCTTATAGATGCATCCACCTTAAATGTTTCAATCTATCATGCTATGCACCATATAAGAATGATTTAACCAAATGTCTGAAGATCAGATTTTATATACAATCACCATCGGCATCCTATAGATTTACAATAGAATAGATTTAATAGCCATCTTGTGAAAAAGTGTAAAAAAAGAAAAGCTTAACTAGCCATGAAAAAGCTAACATAGGACACAGAACTGTAAGTGTAAGGCTAAAGCATAAAGCAATTGCATGACCACTTAATGATTGCTAGTGGGTTTAGAATATACACTAGTATGTTATTTTTATATACATTACCTTTTTATTTATGCATTTGTTTATTGCTTATTTTCCAGCAATAGAGGATTAAAGTCAAGGACTGTGTTTTCAAAACTGATACCTGTACATTAAAGATTAAAAAAAAAACATTCAATAAAATGACGCAATGTTGGGTTCTTGCAAACAGGACTTCAATTGTTCTCTTAGATAATATGTAAAAATGTTGTTGCGTTGGCATATTGCTTCATTCTTTGTTATTTATTTAGTGCATGCTAATTCTGACCTACTGTAATAGCTTGTATGTGCAGATGGTCAAGCATTACCTTTCTATTCATTCAGAATTGAAGCAACTATAGACACTAAGCACCGGCATAAGTTACTTGCCTGAAGATTGTTGACAGAACAGTTTAGTTTAGAGTTAATTTTATAAGAGAATAACATTTCTATTAACCATAAAGCCATGTAAGATTCATGTAGATCTTCCAGGCAAAAAAAAAACAAAAGTGATACAATCACACCCCCACTACGGGACATCCGGATCATGGATGCCAAACCAATGATAGGGTAAAAGGAAGCTGGAAATAAGGCTAAGTACCTAACCCTTCCCTGGCACCTGTTCTGCGCTCCTGTGCCACTCACATTTCGCTGGGCAGGGATGAGCACAACAATACCTATGCTCTTCTGGTGAACTCAATTTAACTGCTGGCATTTACAATGGACCCAGTAAATTATATTTCACACTTTCATGTTTCCTTTTAAATTATAACTGGCAGGAAATTGCAAATTTGTAGAACTTCAAAATATTTTACAGTTTATATATATTATGTTAGTGGCCTAATTTTAATTGGGCAGTCTTGATCGATCAAGAGCATCCAATGTCATTTTTAATTGTGTGTAGCTGAGTTTGGCTTCCAACAGAGAGATGGGGTCCCCCAGAGCCTCTAAAGTCGCAACTAATTTATTGTGGCATCAAAAATATAAAACAATTATTTTGTGGAGCTTGAGATTAGGCCCCAACTCTGACGCAATTTTGCTTTGGTATTCAGAATCAGTGACCTCCTTTTTCAGCTTTGGTTATTGGTACATTGTTATTTGCCACTATTTATAGGAGCTTTCAGGGATACCTGAACCCATTTTGTTTTATTACCGTATTTATATAATACCTGTGTTAGGAGTGCATTCTGCCCCGTCTGTTTATCTTATAGGTGACTTTTACAATGTAGCAGCAGGACTCAGCAATGAGATCAGCAATGAGTGTCGCTGCCTCTATATATTACCAGGCACACTGTAAGCAGGTTTTAAAAGTGCACATCCACTGTTCATAACACCATTTTATTTCTACCAGTAAACAAAAATGTCTATGTCTATGGGTATTTGAACTGGTGGGGTATATCAGTGCAACTGGAGCCCGAGCACCATATGAAAAGCTGAATCTGTGCTCAAACATATCTCAATAGAGTAAGAGGGTCTAAGGCTTTTAAGCCTACAGTAACCTTTTGAGTTTAGGCACCATCACTACTTAAAATATTTTTCTAGGAAAACAATCTGTAGCAAGTCCATACTTTTCCCAGTGATAAACTTGTCTTTAATGTTTAATCTTCTAAGTCTATGTCTGAACTTTAAACAAAAATAAAATCTACACTTAAATGCGTGTTCTTGGTGAGAAATGTCAGTTCAGAATATGAGAAGATTATCAGTGATTGTCAGTGACATTCATGGACATATTGTGATATGAAATATCAGCTACCTATGTATTAGACAAAATATCATTGTATGTCATTTATGTTTGTGGGACCTCTACACTTTCTAAAGGTTAAATGATGTAAGATTTGTTTTATATTATAAAAAATTAAAAACTGAAAATTTTAATCATTGCAAACTATATTTGATAATATTAAAGGGCTTGTCTTGTATAACTGGTCCCAAGAGGCAAATGATTCTGAAATAAAACCCGGCCATCTCACTGAACTGAAATATAGACAGGCTGTGTCTTGCCTTCTAAAGTTTTTCCCTTATTAATTCATATTTTGTCCAGTCTCAAACAATATTGTTTTAATTATTAAATATTCACTTCTAGAGTCAATGTAATGGCTCACAGCCTTTTGCCATTTTTTACTGAATAAAAGATACCCTGAGATGAGTAGCCCATAACCAATTTAGATGAGGTTGCTTATAATTATGCATTTTAGGCCTCTTTGTTTTCCAGTGGAGACCAGTTGTGACACCTTAGTGGATATAAGGAATTTAGCAGTCCTATGCTGGCTACATGGAGAATATATTTATAAGCTTTAGAGGGGCAAAAACATGTTGCTTAGCTGGCGATTTTTAACAAAAATATGTCACACAGTATCCGTGTTCAGTCTTATTTAATGACATGAGGCCTGATTCATAGCCTCACCATGATTGCTGTTCAGGAGTGACCTTATAACCAGGAATTGGCGAATGCACGTCTGATTCACAGCTGCATCCTGAAATCTTCTAGGTCGCATACGCATATGGCTTAGCTGAGCAATTACAATTTTGCCCTCTGAACTCGTCTCAGCAGCCAAGTTTGTACCCATTTTCATCCGTATGTTGCCAAAGTCCTTCAATCTTGGTGTCCCCTGGCCATCTCACTGGCATTCCGACATATGCATAAAGTGTTTTTTTTTTTTTTTTATCCTCGCTGGCCACCACCTGGGCAGAGATTCTCATGTTTGTGTGCCTCTCTGCAGTGTGACTTACCTTCTTTCAGTTTATTCCATCTGGGGCATCCCCTGTAGTGTTAATGCCTGTTGTGTGACATACCTTCTCCCAGTTGGTTCCTTCTGGGGCATCCAAATGTAGTGTTGAGCCCTGTTGTGTGACTTACTTTCTCCTTGTTGGTTCCTGGAGGGGCATTCCATGTCATCTGCATTCCCACATTCTTCACCCTCATCCACCCCAGCTTGACCTGCTGCACCCTGTCTTAAGCCTGTTTGGATAATAAAGGACACCACACAGCATATTTGTTTCAATTTTTTCTATTAAAATATATATATATATATGTTACATATATATTATTTTTATTTGATGTAAAATAATGCTGTATTTTCACAATATAAGGCGCACCAGTGCATAAGACGCACCTAGGATTTGGAGGAGGAAAATAAGAAAAATAATATTCTGAAACCAAATAATAGGCACGATGTAGAATCCTCCAATTACAGGCAGAGTGGCACCCCTCCTATTCCCAATAGGCAGCGTAGCATTCCCTCTTCCCATAGGCAGTGTGCATTCCCCCCCTTTCCATTCCCATAGGCTGTGTGGCATTCCTCCTCCCATTCCCATAGGCTGTGTGGCATTCATCCAATACCATAGGCAGTGTGGCATTCCCCCCTCCCATTCCCATAGGCAGTGTGGCATTCCTCCTCCCATTCCCATAGGCAGTGTGGCATTCCTCCTCCGATTCCCATAGGCTGTGTGGCATTCATCCAATACCATAGGCAGTGTGGCATTACCCCTCCCATTCCCATAGGCTGTGTGGCATTCCCCCTTCCCATTCCCATAGGCAGTGTGGCATTCCCCCCTCTCATTCTCATAGGCAGTGTGGCATTCCTCCTCCCATCCCCATAGGCTGTGTGGCATTCCCCCCTCCCATTCCCATAGGCTGTGTGGCATTCCCTCCTTTCCATTCACATAGGCTGTGTGGCATTCCCCCCTCACATTCCCATAGGCTGTATGGAATTCCCCCTTCCTATTCCCATAGGCAGTGTGGCATTCCCCCTTCCCATTCCCATAGGCAGTGTGTCATTCCCCCCCCTCCCATTCCCATAGGCAGTGTGGCATCCCCCCTCCTATTCCCATAGGCAGTGTGGCATCCCCCCCTCCCATTTCCATAGGCAGTGTGGCATTCCCCCTCCCATTCCCATAGGCTGTGTGGCATTCCCCCCTTTCTATTCACATAGGCAGTGTGGCATTCCCCCCTCCCATTCCCATAGGCTGTGTGGCATCCCCCCCTTTCCATTCCCATAGGCTGTGTGGAATTTCCCCATCCCATTCCAATAGGCTGTGTGGAATTCCCCCATCCAATTCCCATAGGCTGTGTGGAATTCCCCCTCCCATTCCCATAGGCTGTGTGGCATTCCCCCCTCACATTCCCATAGGCTGTGTGGCATTTCCCCATCCCATTCCCATAAGCTGTGTGGAATCCCCCCTTCCCATTCCCATAGGAAGTGTGGCATTCCCCCTCCCATTCCCATAGGCTGTGTGGCATTCCCCCTCACATTCTCATAGGCTGTGTGGAATTCCCCCCTTCCCATTCCCATAGGCAGTGTGGCATTCCCCCCCTCCCATTCCCATAGGCTGTGTGGAATTCCCCCCTTCCCATTCCCATAGGCTGTGTGGCTTTCCCTATCCCATTCCCATAGGCTGTGTGGCATTCCCCCCTTCCCATTCCCATAAGCTGTGTGGCATTCCCCCCCTTCCCATTCCCATAGGCTGTGTGGCATTCCCCCATCCCATTCCCAAAGACTGTGTGGCATTCCCCCATCACATTCCCATAGGCTGTGTGGCATTCCCCCCTTACCATTCCCATAGGCTGTTTGGCATTCCCCCCCTCCCATTCCCATAGGCTGTGTGCCATTCCCCCCTTCCCATTTCCATAGGCTGTTAGGCATTCCCCCCCTCCCATTCCCATAGGCTGTGTGGCATTCCCCCATCACATTCCCAAAGGCTGTGTGCCATTCCCCCTTCCCATTTCCATAGGCTGTTTGGCATTCCCTCCCTCCCATTCCCATAAGCTGTGTGGCACCCCCCTTCTGTGGCACCCACCCCCCCAAAAAAAAAATAGAAAAAAAATTTCTACTTACATGTTCCTGGCCTCCAGCTGCTGCCGCGGCATGCTTTAGAGCCCTGTCCATGCAGCAGGTGGGTATGGCCTGCACCGGCTTGGAGCAGGCTTCACCCACCCAATGCTCGGACCGGGTGTATGCGTGTGCCCCGGCCTAAAGAAACAGCAGCGGCAGGGATGGAGACAATGCCCGCCGCTCCTCCAGCTGCTGCCACTGGCTCTTCCGGCCGGGGCACACGAAATCACCAGGTCTGAGCAGTGGGTGGGTGTGGCCTGTGTCGGCACTGCTTGGACCGAGTGCTTGCATGTGCCCTGGCCACAAGAGGCAGCGGCTGGAGGCCAGAAGAAGATGGAGGAGCGATGGCGCTGTCTCCGTCCCTGTCGCTTTTTGCTTTTCATTTTTACATTCGGCTGATAAGACACTCTGACATCCCCCCCCCCACACTCTTTTGGGGAAAAATAAGTGCAGCTTATATGGCAAACAATACTGTAAAATGTTTTTTTTCCATCAAATAAATATTCATAATATTTTTGGGGGTAAAATCTCTAAAATTTTTGTCAAACTTTTTGTTAACAGTTGTTTGTCTTGTCTCCATGGTGCCTTTAAAGACAAAAGAAATGCATGTCAACATCTGCTTTAACACATGTGTGCCACTGGCTGTTAGCCTCTGCCTGGGTGCCATCTCTTTGTCTGGGTCTGTAAGGACATGCAAACAGATATGTGTGATGTGCATTCTGCTCATGTAGTGGTCAGCTTGTATTTGTTAGCACCCACTCGAGTCCTGTGCTGGTCTGGCCTCGGATGGCCCCATAGCCACATACTTCCCCGGTTCTGATGAGTCTGTATGAAAAGAGAAGCCCCAAAAAACAGCACTTAGAAGACATGTCATCTGGTAGTTTATTTCCTTCACTAGTGTGTTTTGTCCCTGTTGTCCTAACTGACTGTTTTTGCGCAGGGTGGGACTCCAAGCCCACGCCTGGGCCTCCTCTTCAGCTGGCTCCAGTGGTGGTTGAGGTAAGGCTGAAGAAGAGGATGTTGGCATGGGTGGGGACCGAAGCCTTACACACACACCCTGTCTTCCTTGCCTCACTCGTCAGACCCCTCTGCCCTGGGTGGGCTTGACCCCCACAACCAGAGCCAAGTTCTTCTTTTGAAGTCCAACCAGTGCTGCATTATTTTGGTGTGGTCATAAGAAGTTGGTCTCTTGCCTTTGAAATGCTCTGCCACCTCCAATGCCAACGTCCTCTTGGCATGGGTGTTGGGCCACCACGTTAAATTCCTGTGTCTCACATCTTCCCCCTGTGCAGCAGGCCATTGCAAGTATTGCTCCAACCCTTTGGTCTGGTGAGTGACCTCTCTAGTATATGCATATGCACCACTGAGTCGGTGCATGACATTACTCCCGACCAGCATATGCCTATGCATCTCCAAATCACTCACAGCTCCCCAAGCCAAAAAGATTGGAGTCACTGATGCACCTAGGCTACCTGGTGGACCAAGCTGTTCCATCCATTACTTCTTTCTGCTTGATCTTGCTGACACAGCAAAGTGGTGCAATCAGCTCCCATGTCTGCCGTTAGTGGCAGATTGTAAGGTCCCGGGGGAATCTTCTGTCAGAAGAGTTTCACATACACCACTACCAACACATATCTGAGCCCCCCCAAGCATCCCCTACAAACTAGCAAGGATGGAACATGGGACAGTGGCCGGAACTTATGCCTGACAGCATGTTCACTATGGTAAATGTGGGGTGGAACACAAATGGTGTGGGTCATGTCTGGGCCCTCAACAGGCAACCAGGGTTTGGGACTGGCCTTTTTGGTGCTTGCAATTCAACCCAAACCCTGTTTGTCTTGGAACTCCAGGCCTCCGCCATTACTTTGCATCCCACCATGTGCCTTGGTTCATATGTTTGTTTTCCTCTGTACAGTCCGTCACCCGTCCACCCGTTTGCCTGCTTGTAAAGTGGCAAAAATGTGCAAGTAAAGGATGGCATAGCATGGGTAATTAGCCTTATGATGTATTCCGGCTCTTCGCTGGTGAACAGTGTGGGTGCCATGTTGTTCTCGTCTCTTCCATTGTGAGTCTGCGTGAAGCACTCCAATTTGGTCATACCCTCAATTGCATGCCCCTTTCTTGTGACGGGCCTCACTGATGAGTCAAGAAAAAGGCGGTTCAGTCAGGTCAATTTGAACACCCGTTGATCGGACATTCGATCGTTGTCCAGGTGACGGCGCATTGCCTAAGCTCTGGAAGGTAGATAGCAAGCGTCAAGGCTCAAAATAACACACAAGTGCAGGCAAAATCTGTAAACCTACGCATGCGAGAATGTCAAAGCTTGGAATGACCCGGCGAATACTGGTTAACGCATACGCAAACCAAAATGTCCAGCAAAAAAAGGCAACTTGGACAAAAAAATGTTGCCGTGAATAGCACAACGTAGAAAAAAGCAGAAAACCGAGACTTTTAGGCCATTCCCTCATGTGCGAATGCAGGGAGTCCAAGAAATTATGAAAGAACCAGCACTCCAAAGTTGATCAATCAATCAGTTGTATTCCATAATTATCCAACTAGTCAAAGATGCAAACAAAGTCAAGTTTCGGGGTCCAGGGGGCTCTTATCCTCAGCATCAAGCATTATCAATCAGAAGCCAACAGTATACAGTTATGTAAAATACTCAAAAAAATATCCAGTGAGACTTCTGATGTTACATAATACACTAAATGGCATTTACTGAATAACACACCAAATATCTAATTCAGGGCTGTTCAAAATGTTCATACAAATTAGGGTCCACATTTAAATCTGTAAGGCACCTAAAGCTATTAACAATGATGTATCCACCTGTCACTGCCCAAGTGCCTGATAATTGGTATAATTGGTAATCTTGCCAGATAAAATCTATTGTATTGCTTACTGCACACTGTATGATTCTCTGGCTTAAACACAGATATTAAAATGCATATAAAATTATTTCCTGACCATCTGCAGCCTGGAAGGGGCTCTAGTGCTGGGCTCACCTAGGCTCGTGATGAGTTGTCAATCCTTCCAAAACGACACCATCCTCTGTATTGTGCTCAGGTGTGTGACCTCCCCGGCAAGAGGCTTACTTCCAATGACTTTCACAAACATTAGACATGCAATCTAAATAGCAGCATTGATAAAAAAATGTATATAGGTAAACAATTGATGTTATACATTAATAGCTTAGAATATATTTTCTTTATAATAATTATATTATAGAGTATAGAGTATTGATCTAGTCATCAGATGGTAATTTTACAAATATAGAAGTATATTAAAAATTCATAAGAACTAATTATGAACTATTAAAAACATCTTAATTACTCTGAAAGAAACAGTTTAGGTCAACTTCAATGTTGAGACCTCCAGGATATAATGTATCTAATTGGTAGATCCAAAACATTTCATTTTTTGACATTTCCTCTATGAGATTGGACCCTCTTCAATGTGGAATTATTCTTTCAATGATCTAAAACTTCATGTCTTTAGGGTCTCTATTATGCATATCATTGAAGTGTAGAGAAACGCTATGGGTGGCCAATCCATTTTTTATATTCCTGATATGTTCCGCTAATTGAGGTTTGAATGGGTGTCCTACCCACATATAACAATTGGTATGGGCATTGTATAACATACACAACCCCACTCATGCTGCGTGTATTGAATTGTTTTAGGTTATATAGTACCAGGATACAGTAAAGTATCAGGATACAGTTGTCGGCCCCTTTAATTGAAAGTATAAAGTCTATGATTTCTTTAATGTAGGATGGAAATGATTTAACAACTGGTTGTAAAAACCGATCTATATATTCTGCCAGTCTACTGGTTAAAGATCCAATTCCACTAATAAAAAAGTACAATTACGCTGCACCAACTACAATCCCAAATAATGGGTGTGCACTGTTAAGACTGGCAGCCCCCAAAACCATAATGAATCTACCAAAAAAGGGGGGTGCTGATAACCCCCACCCTGGGCTGCCCTTACACCAAAGACTGACAATTCACTGCCCTCTACCGTGTAAAAATAATAAGCTTTATTAGGCAAAAACAGACAGACACTACATCCTAATAAAAATTCAGATTAAAAAATATATAACACTGTCTGCCACAAGGGGCGCTGAACCTGCTGCCAATACACATATCCTCTAGCAGGACGCGCCCGCACCAAGCATGGTCGACGCGGGCACACTTCCTGTTAGATGGAAGCGGGGGGATGTGGTCGAGCGTGCCGATTGGATGAGCGGCCTCACATGCGTTGGCGATCTGGGGGGTTTCACACAGCGGGACACCCACTGGGGAAAGGACCAAAACCCAGGATAGTCAAAATCCTGGATTTCTGTCCACTTTAACATCCCTATTAACAGGTTAAGCTTTTTACTACACTTTTGTAGATGCAAAAGGGGGCTATCCAAATGATTTTAAGAGCCTTCTCTTAAATTCTATTCTTCAGGAAACCCCTAGCATCCGTGATGGGGCAAATCTACAGAGAAGGAATCGATTGTTACTGTTTACATTTTTTTTTTTTTACAAACTTATAACAAACATGAATGCTGTATAGCTCAGAACCAAGAAGCCATTGAAAATCATTGCATATTTCAAGACAGCATTGTTAACTTAAAGAGAAGTTCCTCTTTCAATTGTATTTTTGTGCTAAATGATTGCCCTCCAATCCAAGTGAGCCCTGTACACACAGAGCGCTATGGCTATGGCGGTCAAGGAGCCCACTTAAAGTGGACCAACACCCAGGATTTTCACTATCCTGGGTGTTGGTCCACTTCCACGGGGCACCCCGATCCACTTCCGCGGGGCACCCCATTCACAAATGGCCGGCGCGGGTGCGCGCTCTGCTAGAGGGATGCGCAAGAGGCGGCAGCGGCCCACGCATGCGGCGTTGGAACGAGGAACAGGAAGGATTTGCGGGCATCCTGGGGGGTTTCACACAACGATAAAAAAAAAGATCAGCTTATCACCTTGAATACATCATTTTGACACTGTAAGCAGTCAGCAGGGTTGGTCCTGGATGGGAGATATGTGCCACTGAGGCTGAGGATTTGAATGGCATAAGTCCCAGGTAAAGCTACTGGCTGGCAACAGTTTGTTTAAATTGGAATTCTTGGTCCGGGATTTAGGAGTGGCTGTAGAGTCTGGATGGGATAGCCACTCCCGTACTCCAGTCCAGGATTCACAAATTGCTTGCTGAACACTCAGGTGTGTACCTGAGTTGATATTTGAACAGCAAAAGCTGTTGGATGTCAGAGAGAAAAAAGAAATGTGAACTGAGCAGCAGTAGGGAGCCAATCCCACTGTTCTGCTGGAAGCTGGATCAAACCAGCATCTGCCTGAAAAGCCTGTTACTGGGTGAGCTCTGGAATTATATGTGCTTGCTTTTTGCTGAAGTTAGCATTATTTGTTTGATGGACTTTTGATGCAATGCTGAACCAGAACTGGTGAGTGTTCCTGAGAATAAAAATCTGGTGTTTGCACAAGAACCTGTTTTTATGCCACTGCACACACAAAATGTACATTCCATCAAAAGTGGACTTGCTATGTAAAAGAGACACCTGCTTTACCTGCATCCATGCATCCCAAATTCTTGGTGAAAATTAACCATGTACAACATGTCTTGGAATTAATGTCCCACTACTAAACTGCAGTTGATGTGTGCAATGTCCAAAAGAAGCAGTCACTGTTTACTGTCTACACAATTTGGAGTTTATTCATCAAGAGATAGCGCCAGGTAGTGCCTCGTAGCGGCAGGCAGCGGCTGGTGAATGCCGGGCGCTGTACACAATACCACATTTATGAAGGTGATTCTGGTGAACGAGTCTAACAGCGTCATGTAGCGTACGATTCATCATTACAGGCGGCTCAGTGTATAGCGCTGGAGCTCTAGCTCTCCCATACATTTCAATGGACATTCCTTTTCTTTTGTTTAAAGAGGTTTTTTTTTTTTTTTCTCTCAAATAATTGTGTCACCTCTGCTGGCCTAGAAAAAGTAATTTTCGAAAACTTTTTTGATTTTTAACGTTTTTATGCAGAAGTGTCATTATAGGTCTGGCATTAAAGTATTAATGTCACAATGTTACAACAATGTAATTCCATGTGTTTTCACTTTGTTATTGGTGGATATGTGTTCAAAACAGACTTTAATCACACAGCGTCTGGGGCCCAATGCTATAGCGACCAGATCCAGAGCGCCGATGCTCTGTGAGTCCGATTTTTTGTTGAATATGGTGTGAGTCGCTGAGATTCTGTCGCAATGAGCTGGTGCTACCTTTTGCTCCTTGCAACGCTGTACTGGTGTTAGAACGCCCAACATACATCACAATCATCAATGCGGGCCAGGTTACTACAGCAACTGAGGTGCTCTGTTACAGCGCCTGATAGCTGACCACAGCATATACTAGCAGTCGCTCTAAGCGCTGCTGTAAAGACGCTCATTTGCTGATACCAGCCACTAGAAACGAATCAGCCACTTTGTCAATTGCTGCATACTAGGGCCCTTATTTTTAGAAAATTGTCTCCTTTTATTTTAAATAAAAAATGTATTTTATTAAAGAAAACCATATTGCATGTGAAATCCCCATTTCTACCGATTAGAACGGTACCACATATTTATCGGTAGCCCCCCGTTCCTGCCCAGGAGACCCCCAAACTGAAACAAGTACTTTATAACATTTACAAACAAAATACAACTACCATCCACACTACAAAGGGTTAAATCGAGAAAAAAAATGACATAGAGTCCCCCCTCCCAAATGGGGGGGGGGGCCTTTTTGGGGGGATTTTTAAGGGTTAAAAACCCTTAAAAATCCCCAAAAAAATTACCCGATGTAACCAGCCCGGGACCAGCTATGCAGGGCTTGTAGAAACAGGGCTACAAGCCCGCATAGCCACGGGCTCTGGGGAGGCAGGTAATGGGGCTCTGGGGAGGCAGGTAATGGGGGTGCTGGGGGGTTAATGGCAAGTCACCCGCTAGCCACAGGTGACTTGCCATCCCCCGACCTTGGGAACTGGTGTAGGGGTCACATGGATCCCTTACCAGTTCACAAGGGGTTAAATGTAAAAAAATAAACACACTGACACAAACACAGAGAAAAAAAATGACATTTATTTATTTATTTTTTTACTTTACTCAACTCCGATCCTCTGTCCCCCGGCGATCTCCAATGACAGCTGACAGTCTGCTCAGGTGTTTGGAGGAGAGAGCCTGGGGAGGGGGGTGTGGTGATCACAGCCCTCTCCTCCTCCCCACCTCTCTGCTCCAAGCACCCGATCAGACTGATTTTTAGTCTCGGGTGCCGGTATTAAGAGGCCGGCTTCTGGTGACATCACAATGATGTCACCTGGCCCTTCCCCAGGGGGCGGGGCTAGCAGACGCGATCCAGGAAGTGGGGGGGTGATTTCTGCCCTCTCCTCACCACAGAAGAGCCTGGGGGGGGCGATCGGAGGCCCCCCAGTGAAGAGGAGACCCGCCGGGAGGCAGCGCGACCGCAGGTAAGTAAATGTCATTTTTATTTTTTTTTTTTACAGTTAGCAGCTGCTGCCAGGGGTGGGCGCTATTCCGGGGGCTTTTCTGGAGCCATCCGAGCCCCCGCAGGCACTTAAGTGGAGTAGAAGCGAGCACATAGAATCTACGTGCTTGCCACTGAAAGGGTTAAAGTGTTCATGTTACAATGTTGTTACAATGTAATTCCATATGTTTTCGCTTTGTTGCTAGTGGATAGATGCTGAAAAACACACTTTAAACATACAGCGCTCTGGGCTTCAAACAAGCATTTTTCAGTCGGTCGCTATGACCAGTCGCTAACATACGCTCCCATACAGTGCTGTACTGGTAAATAGCGACTCCTCACAATGTATTCAACATTACTGGACAGCGACTATAAACTAGCGACCCACGGCCGAGCCCAGCGACTACTAGCTGGCGCTCTAAAAAATGCCTGCTACAGACGCTCATCTGTTGCTACCTGCCACTAATGATGAATCAGCCTGCCCATTTCACAAACAACTTAATTTATTTTGTGTTCTATAAACCCTAATTGGAGATCCTTCTAGGTAGGATCTTATATCTTTGTTTTTTAATTCCTATTAATAATGTTTCTAATTTACAATGGCATTTTATCACCAATGCAAAATATGTTTTACCAGGATCTTCAGCTAAATCAGTTAGCTTCTAAAACATAAACTTGGTTCTCTATGCAACACCTTTACATGTTTTATATATTCTATAATAACACACATAAAATTGTAGTTATGCTATGTTGTAAAACTCACTTAGATAAAGCGTCTGGTGAATCTACAAGTATATGCTAGAGCTCTTTTTGCTTCCACATGAAGTACCTATCAAGTTAAATTGACACAATATGGCACGGCAATATGCATTTTGTTTAAATGAAACCTACAGAACAGTTAAATGTAATTATAAATAGTTGCAACAGCTGTGGGTTTAATAAATACTTTTAAATGCACAGTGTGGATTCTAGGTCATTTTAACTTGAAACTTCTGGAAAATAAAAGCTATGGTTCATCTCTATTCCCATGCTTCCCCAAGGCAAATTAAGCAGCTGTGATGCCTGGATCAGTAACACGCAAAAATATATATATTTTTTAAATAGAATTTTGTATTTGACCTTCTCGGTTGAATGCTGTAAAAGTTCTACATTGCTTTGGGTTATTTATACTCAGTTATCGTTGTTGACTACACACTGAACTAAGTGGTCAGATAACTGTTTTAAGCAACAAAAAAACTGACATGTACAGTAAGTCACAACTCCCTGCAGCTGCTTACAAATGAGAAGCTGGTATTGTAGAGTGTCCATTAGCAGCGTTTTATAATTTACGGTAAATCTTCCCCTCCATTTTCAGTGGATGTTCTTTAGTGTTTACGAACCTGATTTTTGTGACTCTATCTAGTCATGTTCAAATCAAGTATCACCAAAATCATTACTCACTGAAGCAATCATGAAGAAAATATTTCAGTACGCTGAAACAGCACTGAACATTTCCTTCTACATCACTGACTACACAACCATTAACAGAGAACAACTTCGCAAATCACATCTAAACTTTTATATAGACACAAAGCATGAGCACATATACTGTTATCATATTTCTTATTTACCAAATAATGCTACTCACTAGATCGCTATACAATATGTATGAATGTGTGTTTGACTGCATTGGGAGGCCATATTTCTTTAAATACTCTGAAAAAAACAAAACTAACACCCTATATAATTCTCTTCTACTCAGTTATCCCCCCCACCCCGGAACCTGGAGGCAAAACTCTATAATATATATATATATATATATATATATATATATATATATATATATATTTATATTTACAATTTAGATAAATAAAACATTATTAAAATCATAGTTTTGTGTGCAATTAAGTGTTCTTATTGGTCATTGCTCTCAGCTGTAGTTGCATTTTTTTTTTCATTCTCAGTTGTCGCAAGAACATGAGTGAGTTTTGTAGACACGTTTTGTACAAGTAACAAGTGGCTTTTTCAATGTATAGCGTGGGCTATAGGCTATACCACCAGTTTACAAATATGCATTAATAAGAAAAAGTATGAGTTTAGCATTTATACAAATGATACGTTGTATGCACATTGTGCTTAAAGAAAACTAACATGCATAGGCATAGGCATCCTGATTGAATAACCCCGAGTAAAGAGACCACTTGTTATCTGGTTCTCTTGTAGTTCAGATGAGGTATGCATAGGGTCAGGATTAGAATAGAATTTGGGTCAGTATATATAGTTATTTGAGATTATTTGTAATTTTTTCTGGAGTATTTACTATTTATGCTGAATATAGAGAGGAGCTTACCCTTATTAGTAATTACTGGATATTACACCGTGTCTAATATGTATCTCACTAGAATAGTGAATTATATAGTAAGCACTGTAGCTTAGTACTTAAGTAAGTAAATCATATAAGTGTAACTATAATCTTGATAAGAAAATCTTTAAGTAAGAATATATGATAAAGTAGTGGTAGAGTACTTACGATCTGGGGAGGACCTGAGCACCCCCTCCTCGCCATTTTTTTTACTTCCGGTTCCCTATGCATAAAGTAGTCAAGTGCTGCACACTTTTATATTTTTAAAATAAGAGAAAAATAAGAGAAAAAAACCCACAACTGTATACCAAACTTTACCCAAAGACACAACACAAAAAAATCATCTGTGGTGGGTATCACGTGTAAGGGAGAAGCTATAAAGTACAAATGGTCCTACCAAGGGCCAAAGTAAACCGAAACCTGTTTATGCCAACATAGGCCAGAGCTGGCTGATTCCCTGTCCCTGGGACATCCTGAATTGGGATGATCTGCTGTGTGAAACCCCTAGGATTGCCACATATTCTTACCTAAACTGGTGATCCACATGGGTTTTGGTCCATTTTAAAACTATTGCTAGTCAACATAGATTGCTACACACCCCTACACACACACCACACACAGACACCCACATATATATGTCGATGCAGCTGGCCATTGGTTCATCAGCCCACGTGAACAAATTTGTTCCTATGGTGGTCATGTGGAGTAATGAATCGGAGGCCAGAAACAAGGCAATGCATGTATGGGTGTGTGCAGGTATAAAGAGATGACTGTCCAACAAAAAATTTACAGGGAAACTGCATCCTATTACAACTTACCCTACAGCTGCAGTGAGCGATACATATTACCCAAGTTAAAAGGAAAGACTAAAGCGGCCCATACTTCCTACTGCTGCAGTGTACCTTGCAACTTCTGGTCTGCTCATAAATAAAAGTTATCATTCACTGGGAGCAGTAGAAGAGGTGAACTTAATAGGGTGGAGTTCCACTTTGTGATCCTGCAACTTTGTCCAAATGCAACAGGTAAACAAATCTTGATAAGATTACCCACGTGTTTCTGCTATTTACCTGTTCAACTTCAAAATATTGAGGAACATTTTGGTTTATGTAATAAATGTTCATTCTTTTTTAAACGCTGACAGATAATAAACAATCAGTGAGCAATTAACCTAATTAGAATACAGATGGAGTTTTAGTATTCAACATGATAATATTTTTTTGTATTTCTGACGCGATAAGTCTTTTGAAAAGGTTAGAAGAATGAGATTTGATTTCTTCTTGTTACTGATGACTTTGGAACACATTTCTGCTTCAGATTAATTGGAGTTACATTAAGTTCTTAATTGCCACTAGACTACATCATTTATTTTGGGGGAAATAAAATCTCAACTTTGTTACAGAAATCAACACTGTCTCTGTGAAGCAGAGTCCAGAAATGAGCATATTTAGTTTTTAAGGGTATGTAAACTCAAGATAGGAGGCTAATTGTATCTTGGATCATTTGTTTTTCCTTGATTGCTCAGTGAATTCAAGCCTGCTCTTCTGTTTACTCAGTTCAGTAATTAAAAACTTGAATAATGTCCCTTAATATTGGCAGTGATGATTACAGAGAAATATAAATCTTAAGTGCCTAATATTACACCTACACACCTAGAAAACTGGCAGATTTTTAAATGTCAAAATGCTTGCATTTGTAGTAATAAGTTATGCATGCATAACATTTATATAATATAACCACTGAACATTTCAAGCAAATACAGTGTAAAATAATTACTACAAACTAAGGGAATGGACAGCGTTCATCTCATATTTATAGCCATCAGAGGAGGCTCTAGAGGGGTATGACCACTCTCCAGTCATGGAAACACAAATAACCCCCTGGGCAATTATTTCATAGAAATAATAGCTAAAGAATTTTTAAAAAAAGCTTTTTTCATCTTCTAACCCTTTCATTGCCAAGTACATAGTTTCTATGTGCTCGCTTCCATTCTTTTCAAGTGCCAAGCATGTAAAATCTACGTGCCTGGCTTTCCCCCTTGCTACAGTAAAAAAAGGAAAAAAAACTCACCTGACCCCTTATTCAATCCAGTCGGGTCTTCTCTTCACCTGGGGAGCCTCCGTTCCCCCCCTCCAGGGCTCTGCCGGCTTCAGGAGAGGGGCCTCCACTGTTGCGCAGTAGCTGGCCACTGGCTGCCGCCGTATGCAAAACGAAAATTACATTTACTCACCTGCAGCTGCGATCCCAGTTCTCCTCTTCACCCGCTAGGCCTCCGATCCCCCCTCTGATCTCTTCTGGCTTTGGGAAAGGGCCTGTCAAGCTTTCTCCATCCCGCCTATACAGCTCTAGATCTGCCTTCTAGGGGGTGGGCGGATGATGTCATACCACTGACGTAATTCCGCTCCGACCAGACCCTCCGTCAGATGCGATGATCACTGGTCAGAGGGGTGGAGTGCCCTGGGATGCTCTGATCCCCTGCCTCCCCACCCCACCTCCAGCAATCACCGCATCTGTCATTGGATCCTCGAGGGACACAGGAGCTGATGATTGGAGTTAAGTAAAGAAAAAAATGTTTTTAAATAAATGTCATTTTTTAAACTAAGGCGTGTGGTGTATATTTTACATTTTACCGTTTGTTCAGTTCACAAGGCTTAGGGGTCTGGCAAGTCACCTGTGGCTAGCGGGTGACTTGCCATTAACCCCCAGCCCCCCATTACCTGCTTCCCCAAAGCCCAGGGGAGTAGAAGAGCCTGGGACTATTAGTCTGTGGGGTTTGTAGCCTGTAGGGTGGGAGGGAACAGAAGCTGGCCTTTGCATCCTGCATTTGTCATATTTGGGGGGATTTTTAAACCGGATCTTCAGCGTGATTTAATGAAAAGCCCAAACTCTTAAAAAACGGTTCCCCAGCATCTAAAATTAATATATTTTACGTTTTTAGTCACTAACTTATTATTATTTCCCCCACTGGGCTGCAACTCTGTTCAGGAATTTAGGATACGGGCGCCGCCATCTTGACTCAGAAGCATCACACTTACTGAGGACAGGAGAGTGGGATAAGGTACAGGGGGGCGGGTTATAGCTGTGCTTTGCTCAGACAGAGCAGAGCTGGGGTCAGGTAAAGGTAAGCAGTCCCAGAATGCAGAGCAGCACAGTCAGGAGGTACTTCCTGTTTGCAGGCTGCCTGATAAGATGGCGGCTTCCATATGCCAGGGGCCTGGCAAGTCACCTATGTCTAGCGTGTGACTTTCCATTAACCCCCAGCCCCCAATTACCTGGAGAGCAGGAGAGCAGAAACCAGAGTGATCATCGTGGGAGTTTTTGGTGATGGATCGATCGGAGGTAATTATTAAGAAAAGAAAATATTTTTTTTTCTGATGGGGAGAGGGATCCCATACCATTTAATATTTAACCCTTTAAGTGTGGATAATAGTTGTATTTTATTTGTAAATGTTATAAAGTGCTCTTTTCAGTTTGGGGGTCTTCTGGGCAGGATGGGGGGCTATTGATATATATGTGGTAATGTTTTAATCTGGAGAAATGGGGCTTTCACATGCAGTATGGTTTTCTTGAATAAAATATGTTTTTTATTTGAAATAAATGCGATTGTTGCCTTGATAAAGTGACTGTGCACTACGAAACAAGGGCTCTCTTTTGCGATTACTATCCATGCTTTGCTGGTAATTCTTAGCATTTCGTTATAATTATGATGAACATAATGATTACTGTGTATTTACTGTATTATTTTCTGTGATCACTAGTCTTGCTTTTCTGGTATCATGTTACTGATGATTGATAACCACTGACCAGGAAACACCTGCATATATAATACATTGTTTGCTCTTAAGTTATTTTTCTTTGACTTTATGACTTTCTGGTCAGATGCTTTATTGATCCACTCCTCAGGAACCTCCTCATAGACTCATATGATGACATATTTTACCTTTCTATAGTCCTGTAATGTGTCAAAAGGCTAAGTTACATAGTACATTTTCTTTATTGAAGTGGCCGACGATCTTGACAACTGTGCACATTGCATCTTGAGCCAACACTCTGTATCCTTTTTGTTACATGAGCATACTGCACCTATATGTATATGCAGTTTTAATATACTTTTTAAAATTGCAACCTAAGTACTGTGGTGTGTGGTGATCCGTATCCCTTTCAAGTACCACACATATTTTACCCAAAAATATTGAGAATATACTAAAACAAGGCCAAACAAAATATTTCATGTTAAAGCCCAGAACCTTCTGATTAAAACAATATATAGTGTTCCTGGTAAATCCCTGGAAGTCCATTAAAAAACACAGTTGAACATGTATAGCACAAAATATTGGAAAATGAGGGTGACAAAATCTCTAGGCAGGCTGGCAGTGAAAGGGTTAAATAAGCTTTATCTAGTATTCATATCAAATGATTAAACAGAGGGTTAATTTATGTTTCCGTAAAATAATTACTAGTATGCTCATTGGAATTGCAAAATATATACTTGGTCTTTCATAAACAAGGAGGTTAGGTTAAATGAGCCTAGTCCATCTCCAGCTACACAGGCTGTGCATGCCCAGGCTGAAACTTTGGTGACCCGTCTCTCACATGATCCCAACAGGAAGACCAGTTGATGCTGTTGCTGCTGTCACTACTACCTCTATATTACTCATTTCAGCTTGTCTGTATTTATTCTGATTACTTGACTGTCCAGCTTTATCACTGCCTACCTAATAAATTCCAGGCATAACTTGCTTCCCTTTCTTCCAACCCACAATTCCAACCACAAAATAAGCCCAAATAGCAAATTCTCATATTTTGGGGTCCATTCTGCCCCAGTTGAAAAAAGGGTGCTACTCTTGCTAGGAGAAAAAACTGTCATTCGCTTTCATTATATCCCTTGGGAATGATTCAGCACTGAGTGAAAAAAACTTCTTCTATATAGAAGGTGCTGAATCAACCATTAGTGCACTGGCTCCAGGGGCTCTAGCCTTTCCCCTGGCTGGTACCTCCTGCTGTCCCTGCCAGCATGGTGGATTCCACTTCTGGCTATATGTCCTCCAAGCTCACTCCTGATGAGCTAGACCACACCAGCCTAAACAGCTTGCAGCTTTCCCCAGACCCAGAGCCCCTGTCTGATCCCATCACTTCGAGGTACCAAGACCTCCTTAGCAGATTTAAAAATCTGCTCTAGCAGCAACTTGCCGCTACCTCTGCGCAGATTACAGCAGACCTGGCTCATGAACCCCTCTCCTAGAGAGCCAAATGTCCTCCACTAACTCTAAACTGGAGACCCAGAGCACAGAAATATCCAACCTTAAAAAATGTCCTAGAGTTAGCACATTTAAAACTTGACCACTTTAAAAACTGCACCAGACACAGCAATCTCTGGATTTGTGGGATCCCCGAGAATATCCTGGATCTACATTCCACAGTGATGGCTCTTTTTCATGAGCTGATTCCTTCCCTCCCACTTGAACGCTTAGAGATCTGATGGACAGCCCAGAGATGTCCTCGTACAAATGAAATGTTTTTTGCTCCAAAGAGGTAATCATGCAGGCTGCACTGGAGAATGGAGAACTTCGCTGCCAGAGCTGCACCTACCAAACAGCAGATATTGCCCCATAACAATTCCGAAGTGGAGAGTCATGACACCCTCTTGGAGACCATACGGAAGTCACACATAAAATATAGCTGGAGCTTACCCTTTAAATTGCTTTTTTCAAAAGGAGGAAAGCAATATTCGGAGGCCCCCTAGGTAAAGAGGAAAATCGGCTGGAGGGATAGCTGGCGCATGTGAGTGAATTTTTTCTGTAGAGCGATAGTGTCAGCGGCTGCAGAAGTCTAAAACTTGATGAGCCCCTGGGGGGGGGGGGGGAGTCAGATGCCCCCAGGTGAAGAGAAGACCAGGCAGGATCGATCAAAGGGTTAGGTGAGTTTTTAACTTTTTTTTTATTGGGGTTTATTTTTATTGGGGTTTAAAGTCCGTTACATGAGTCTCACATAGCTGGCACTTAACGGTTGGAGAGGCAGCTACATGAGAGTCGTGTAGCTGGATCTTAAAGGGTTAAATCCCTCAGTAAGGGTTGATACATTTTAATCTGATACTCACAGATCCTTTGCACAAATTGACCATATATTTACCACTCCAGGTGTCTTATATTGTGTGATTAACAGCAAGATACTGAGCACACCATGCTCATGATGAAACCACAGCCCAGTGGCCATTATTTGTGCATCTCTTCTACCATTTAGAAATTGGAGATTAAATGAACCATTACTTACAACAATGGATTCTTAAGAAGCAATAAAAACTAGGATTCTGGATTATTTCTTTATAAACGCTAACTCAGTCACCTAAGCGGTATCCCCTTTGGGAGGCTCATAGGTCAACAATTCAAGGCCATATCATACACATCACATCTAAGAATAGGAGGGAGAGATGTACAAAAATAATTGAAATAACTAGACTGCTTGAGTCTACAGAGACAACCTGGAAGGAAAATCCTACTCAACTTAGATAAAATTAGAACAGAACTAAATCAGACTCTCAAGTAGAGAAGCGACTTAGGTGGACAAAGCAAAGATAATACATGAAAGGCAATAAACCTGATACCTTCTAGCTAATCATCTTTGCCCCTTTAGAAATGAAAAACCTTCTATCTTCTCCAGCAATGTCCAGGCCAACTAACGTCCAGTCCCGACAACATTACAAATATTTTCTATTCCTACCTCTCCAGGCTATGCTATGTACCAAGACCGCTAGATACTAAAGCTCTGAAACAATTTTTCAGTGACCTGACACCCCACATTGAATAGTACTCATAGAGATATAATGGAAGACCAAATTACCAATATAGAAGTCCTTAATGGCATTAAATCGATCAAGCCATCTGGATAAATGGGACTCCCCTACCTTCTCATGGATGGGTAGGGTGAATATAATTAAAATGTCGATCCTACCAAAATTACTGTTCCTGTTCCAAGCGCTCCCGATCAAGATACCTACTCGCTTCTTCCAGGAACTGGAGAAAGTTCTAATGGGATTTGTGTGGCAGAAGAAGAGGGCTAGGCTCCGCCGCCAGGTGTTATTTAAGCCCAAAAGCCTGGGTGGTATGGCCATGCCGGATGTCCAGTCGTACTGGGTGGCCTCCCATTTACAAAGAATATGCGAGTGGCACACGTGCAGAGGGACGAAGAGATGGGTACAGCTTGAGCACTCCCTGGCCCCTGCCCCTCTGGATGCCGTGGCTTGGAATAGAGAGACCCTGGTACCAGCCCTGAGATCCCACCCCACTGTGGCGGCCACTCTGGGCGTCCTACGGAGTATTAGGGAACGTTCGGAGGTCTCCCCTTGGCCCTCCCCCATGGTGGCATTATTGGATAACCCGCAGCTCATGCCTGATTGTACTAGAAGAGACCTTAGAGAATGGGGGAGGATAGGCCAGCTAAGAGGGTGTGACCTGTTGTCTGAAAGGGGATGGGCCGCGTTGGGAGAGCTGAGGGAAAAATTTGAGAATGGGGACTTAGACCCCTGGACACTCCTGCGGTTTCAGTTGGTTCTATCTAAAGTAGGCCTCCGCAGGGAGAATTACAGGAATCATACGGATTTTGAGAAACTCTGTATGGCGGGGCAACCACAACCCCATCTAATCTCCGGGTTGTACTCGCTCCTCACCCGAGGGACGGAGTCCCCGCCTGCTTTTTGGGGAGAGTGGGAGTTGGATTTGGGTAGGCCCTTGAGTGAGAGGGAGAGAACTAAGATAGCTATCTTAATACACAAGTCCTCGATGGCCACGAGAATCCAGGAAGTCAATTATAAATTGTTGACTCGCTGGTATTACACCCCTGACAGGCTGGGCAAGATGTATGACACGACGGACGCAAGCTGCTGGAGATGTGGAGAGGAACGTGGGACCCTGTTCCACTTGTTCTGGCAGTGCCCCAAAATCCAGGAGTATTGGGGGGCAGTACTGAGCATAGTGGCACAGCTGACGGGAGCACAGCTGCTGGGAGATCTGGCGCAGGCCCTGCTTCATTCCACGAAGTCCCCGATTGGGAAATATAAAAAAACATTGCTGATTCATTTACTGAACGCTGCCAAACAGGTAATACCCAGATTCTGGAAGCAGAAAAAAGCCCCCTCCGTTAGGGACTGGTTGAAGGAAGTTGCCCATGTTAAAGAAAAGGAGGATTTAACTTTAGCCCTTCATGACAGGGATGAACAATATAAAGTTACTTGGCTACCCTGGCTGATTTTTGAGGAATCAGAAGAGTTCCGTAATCTGTTCTTGTCATTGACCTGGAACAATATCCGCTGTGGCGCCTCCTGCGATCACACTCCACACAAACGAGACGTGCCTTGTCCCATCCCGCGAAGGGCCAGACATGGACGATTGCTGGTCGGTGCCCGGCCTAGAGCTTTGTCCCGCACGCCATACCGATACCAGCCCCCTCCTCTTGCCTCTCGCCCCCCCTCCCCTCCTCTCTGCTTCCTCCCCCACCCTACCCCCCCTTATCCTTTACCCCTCCACCCCCTCTCTGTCCCCCTTGTACGTCTAGTCTCTCCACCCTGGGGAGGGCCAGTGTTCCGACCTGAAATGAGGGAATTGAGATCGTCCCCACATTAAGGCTCCGCGGCTAAATGTATCCGTGGAGGCAGAGATGTAAAAGGATGGATTGACCGGACGGGCGCTGGGCGGCATATGCCGTGTGAAGCTTTCTCGCCTTGCGACTAGAGATGAGCGAACTTTTGAAAAATTCGATTCGACTGATTCGCCGAATTTTCCGACAAAAATCGTTTCGACCCGAATAAATTCGCGACGAATCGCTATTAAAAAAGGCTATTTCTGAGCCTCCTAGAGCCTCAATAGGGTTGTAAACCATTCAGCCTTGCTGTAACACGCACAGGATGCGTGCTGGGTTAGTTAAATAATACTTTGAAGAAATATCACATGCAGATCAGAGGCATCGCTAATAGAATCGCAGAGCGGCACAATTGCAGAGAGTTGAAGTGGCATCACTATGAGGGGCAGAAGGAGCCCAAATATACACTGGAGTTGGCCTCAGGAGCCCAAAAATTGGATGAATCACACCCTGGAGTTGGCAGAAGTTGGCAGCAGCAGCAGCAGGAGCCCAAATATACACTGGAGTTGGCTTCAGGAGCCCAAAAATTGGATGAATCACACCCTGGAGTTGGCAGAAGTTGGCAGCAGCAGCAGCAGGAGCCCAAATATACACTGGAGTTGGCTTCAGGAGCCCAAAAATTGGATGAATCACACCCTGGAGTTGGCAGAAGTTGGAAGCAGCAGCAGCAGGAGCCCAAAAATTGGATGAATCACACCCTGGAGTTGGCAGAAGTTGGCAGCAGCAGCAGCAGGAGCCCAAATATATACTGGAGTTGGCTTCAGGAGCCCAAAAATTGGATGAATCACACCCTGGAGGTGGCAGGAGTTGACAGTAGCAGCAGCAGGAGCCCAAATATACACTGGAGTTGGCTTCAGGAGCCCAGAAATTGGATGAATCACACCCTGGAGTTGGCAGAAGTTGGCAGCAGCAGCAGCAGGAGCCCAAATATATACTGGAGTTGGCTTCAGGAGCCCAAAAATTGGATGAATCACACCCTGGAGTTGGCAGGAGTTGACAGTAGCAGCAGCAGGAGCCCAAATATACACTGGAGTTGGCTTCAGGAGCCCAAAAATTGGATGAATCACACCCTGGAGTTGGCAGAAGTTGGCAGCAGTAGCAGCAGGAGCCCAAATATACACTGGAGTTGGCTTCAGGAGCCCAAAAATTGGATGAATCACACCCTGGAGTTGGCAGGAGTTGACAGTAGCAGCGGCAGGAGCCCAAATATACACTGGAGTTGGCTTCAGGAGCCCAAAAATTGGATGAATCACACCCTGGAGTTGGCAGAAGTTGGCAGCAGCAGCAGCAGGAGCCCAAATATACACTGGAGTTGGCCTCAGGAGCCCAAAAATTGGATGAATCACACCCTGGAGTTGGCAGGAGTTGACAGTAGCAGCAGCAGGAGCCCAAATATACACTGGAGTTGGCTTCAGGAGCCCAAAAATTGGATGAATCACACCCTGGAGTTGGCAGAAGTTGGCAGCAGCAGCAGCAGGAGCCCAAATATACACTGGAGTTGGCTTCAGGAGCCCAAAAATTGGATGAATCACACCCTGGAGTTGGCAGGAGTTGACAGTAGCAGCAGCAGGAGCCCAAATATACACTGGAGTTGGCTTCAGGAGCCCAAAAATTGGATGAATCACACCCTGGAGTTGGCAGGAGTTGACAGTAGCAGCAGCAGGAGCCCAAATATACACTGGAGTTGGCTTCAGGAGCCCAAAAATTGGATGAATCACACCCTGGAGTTGGCAGAAGTTGGCAGCAGCAGCAGCAGGAGCCCAAATATACACTGGACTTGGCCTCAGGAGCCCAAAAATTGGATGAATCACACCCTGGAGTTGGCAGAAGTTGGCAGCAGCAGCAGCAGGAGCCCAAATATACACTGGAGTTGGCCTCAGGAGCCCAAAAATTGGATGAATCACACCCTGGAGTTGGCAGGAGTTGGCAGCAGCAGCAGCAGGAGCCCAAATATATACTGGAGTTGGCTTCAGGAGCCCAAAAATTGGATGAATCACACCCTGGAGTTGGCAGAAGTTGGCAGCAGCAGCAGCAGGAGCCCAAATATACACTGGAGTTGGCTTCAGGAGCCCAAAAATTGGATGAATCACACCCTGGAGTTGGCAGAAGTTGGCAGCAGCAGCAGCAGGAGCCCAAATATACACTGGAGTTGGCCTCAGGAGCCCAAAAATTGGATGAATCACACCCTGGAGTTGGCAGCAGCAGCAGCAGGAGCCCAAATATCAGGAGCCCAAAAATTGGATGAATCACACCCTGGAGTTGGCAGAAGTTGGCAGCAGCAGCAGCAGGAGCCCAAATATACACTGGAGTTGGCCTCAGGAGCCCAAAAATTGGATGAATCACACCCTGGAGTTGGCAGAAGTTGGCAGCAGCAGCAGCAGCAGGAGCCCAAATATACACTGGAGTTGGCTTCAGGAGCCCAAAAATTGGATGAATCACACCCTGGAGTTGGCAGGAGTTGACAGTAGCAGCAGCAGGAGCCCAAATATACACTGGAGTTGGCTTCAGGAGCCCAAAAATTGGATGAATCACACCCTGGAGTTGGCAGAAGTTGGCAGCAGCAGCAGCAGGAGCCCAAATATACACTGGAGTTGGCCTCAGGAGCCCAAAAATTGGATGAATCACACCCTGGAGTTGGCAGGAGTTGACAGTAGCAGCAGCAGGAGCCCAAATATACACTGGAGTTGGCTTCAGGAGCCCAAAAATTGGATGAATCACACCCTGGAGTTGGCAGAAGTTGGCAGCAGCAGGAGCCCAAATATACACTGGAGTTGGCTTCAGGAGCCCAAAAATTGGATGAATCACACCCTGGAGTTGGCAGGAGTTGACAGTAGCAGCAGCAGGAGCCCAAATATACACTGGAGTTGGCTTCAGGAGCCCAAAAATTGGATGAATCACACCCTGGAGTTGGCAGAAGTTGGCAGCAGCAGGAGCCCAAATATACACTGGAGTTGGCTTCAGGAGCCCAAAAATTGGATGAATCACACCCTGGAGTTGGCAGGAGTTGACAGTAGCAGCAGCAGGAGCCCAAATATACACTGGAGTTGGCTTCAGGAGCCCAAAAATTGGATGAATCACACCCTGGAGTTGGCAGAAGTTGGCAGCAGCAGCAGCAGGAGCCCAAATATACACTGGAGTTGGCCTCAGGAGCCCAAAAATTTGATGAATCACACCCTGGAGTTGGCAGGAGTTGACAGTAGCAGCAGCAGGAGCCCAAATATACACTGGAGTTGGCTTCAGGAGCCCAAAAATTGGATGAATCACACCCTGGAGTTGGCAGAAGTTGGCAGCAGCAGCAGCAGGAGCCCAAATATACACTGGAGTTGGCTTCAGGAGCCCAAAAATTGGATGAATCACACCCTGGAGTTGGCAGGAGTTGACAGTAGCAGCAGCAGGAGCCCAAATATACACTGGAGTTGGCTTCAGGAGCCCAAAAATTGGATGAATCACACCCTGGAGTTGGCAGAAGTTGGCAGCAGCAGCAGCAGGAGCCCAAATATACACTGGAGTTGGCTTCAGGAGCCCAAAAATTGGATGAATCACACCCTGGAGTTGGCAGGAGTTGACAGTAGCAGCAGCAGGAGCCCAAATATACACTGGAGTTGGCTTCAGGAGCCCAAAAATTGGATGAATCACACCCTGGAGTTGGCAGAAGTTGGCAGCAGCAGGAGCCCAAATATACACTGGAGTTGGCCTCAGGAGCCCAAAAATTGGATGAATCACACCCTGGAGTTGGCAGGAGTTGACAGTAGCAGCAGCAGGAGCCCAAATATACACTGGAGTTGGCTTCAGGAGCCCAAAAATTGGATGAATCACACCCTGGAGTTGGCAGAAGTTGGCAGCAGCAGCAGCAGGAGCCCAAATATACACTGGAGTTGGCTTCAGGAGCCCAAAAATTGGATGAATCACACCCTGGAGTTGGCAGGAGTTGACAGTAGCAGCAGCAGGAGCCCAAATATACACTGGAGTTGGCTTCAGGAGCCCAAAAATTGGATGAATCACACCCTGGAGTTGGCAGAAGTTGGCAGCAGCAGCAGCAGGAGCCCAAATATACACTGGAGTTGGCCTCAGGAGCCCAAAAATTGGATGAATCACACCCTGGATTTGGCAGGAGTTGACAGTAGCAGCAGCAGGAGCCCAAATATACACTGGAGTTGGCTTCAGGAGCCCAAAAATTGGATGAATCACACCCTGGAGTTGGCAGAAGTTGGCAGCAGCAGCAGCAGGAGCCCAAATATACACTGGAGTTGGCTTCAGGAGCCCAAAAATTGGATGAATCACACCCTGGAGTTGGCAGGAGTTGACAGTAGCAGCAGCAGGAGCCCAAATATACACTGGAGTTGGCTTCAGGAGCCCAAAAATTGGATGAATCACACCCTGGAGTTGGCAGAAGTTGGCAGCAGCAGCAGCAGGAGCCCAAATATACACTGGAGTTGGCCTCAGGAGCCCAAAAATTGGATGAATCACACCCTGGAGTTGGCAGGAGTTGACAGTAGCAGCAGCAGGAGCACAAAAAATGGCCTAAAGACATAAATATGTTTTGCACCATTTGGAAAGTGTAAAACGTGGCACCATGCTGAATCTAGTCGCATGCATCAGGCATTGGTGGGTGGAAATCCTGGCTGATCCATCCCTGATTCATTTTGACAAAGGTGAGTCTCTCCACATTTTTAGTTGACAGACGAGTTCTCCTCGCCGTAACTATGGCCCCCGCCGCACTAAACACCCGCTCAGATGGCACGCTACTTGCCGGGCAGGACAGCTTTTCCAGGGCAAACTCTGCTAGTTGCGGCCACAAATCAAGTTTGGCTGCCCAGAAGTCCAGCGGATCCTCAAGGTGTGTTGGCATGGTCATGTCAAAGTATGACATGACCTGCTGGTTCAGGTCCTGCTCCAGGTCTTCCTGCTGCTCATGAGTAGCCTCACTATGCGGGTGTAGAAAGCTACTCATTAGCGACTGAAGACTGAGGCTGCTGCTGCTGATGGAGCTTCTGCTGCTGCTGCTGCCAACCCCCCCAGCGGCCATGGCAGTGGAAGGTGAGCGCAGAGGTCCCCTCGAGTCAGACCTGCGAGAGTATGGACCATGGCGCAGATAGGCATCGGCCAACTGCCTACGTAGAATGTCTTTGTAGTAGTTGAGTTTGTCCTCCCTCTCGGTGGGTTTAAAAAATGCCCCCATTTTGTGCCGGAAGCGAGGGTCCAATAAGGTGGACAGCCAGAAGTCATCCCGCCGACAGATGGAAACAATTCTGGGGTCACTACGCAAGCATGTGAGCATGCTTCGTGCCATTTGCGCAAGTGACTCGGATGGACTACCTGTCTCCATCTCCACTGCATACTGCCACGGTGTGCCTGGGTCCTCTGTCTCTCCTTCCTCAAAAACCTCTAGCCCCTCTGGCTGCTCCTGCTCCTCCTCTCCTGTCCGCTGACTAGATAAACCAGCCATTTCGCCAAGCCTAAACTGTGTTTCGCTGGGCAACTCCTCCTCCTCCTCTTCCTCCTCCTCCTCCTCCAGTTCAGCTCCAACGGGGTTCATGTGGCCGTAAGATGTAAACGCCATGTCTCCAGTGCCCTGACCAGCCATGGTTTCCAACATGTGCTGTAGTACATGAAGCAGTGGAATCACGTCGTTCATCCCGTAATCCTGCCGACTGACAAATAAAGTGGCTTCCTCAAAGGGCCTGAGCAAACGGCAGGTGTCACGTATGAGCTGCCACTGGTTGACATTGAAGTTACACAGGGGAGTCCCCCTATCTGCTTGGATCATCAGGAAATCCGTGATGGCTTTTCTCTGTTCATATAATCGGTCCAACATGTGAAGGGTGGAATTCCAACGGGTGGAAACATCGCAAATCAGACTATGTTGGGGGATACCATTCTGACGCTGTAGCTCAAGAAGGGTGTGTTTGGCGGTGTAGGAGTGGCTGAAGTGCATGCAAAGTTTCCGTGAAGTTGTTAGGATGTCCTGCAGATGGGGGGAACACTTCAGAAACCGCTTGACAACCAGATTGAAGACGTGAGCCATGCAGGGGGCATGGGTCAGGCTTCCTTGGCGCAGCGCAGACAAAATGTTCTTCCCATTGTCGGTAACCATGATTCCCATTTTAAGTTTTCTCGGAGTAAGCCATGTTTGGATTTCCTGATGAATACATTTAAGCAGTTCCTCCCCTGTGTGACTCCGTTCGCCAAGACAAACCATGTGAAGCACTGCGTGACACCTCCGTGCCCTGCACACATGGTAGACTGGAGGGGCACTGAGACTTGAGCCTACAGTGGAGGGTGAGGAGATGGCGGAGGATGAGGAGGCCGAGTCGCACGGTGTCACAGGCCCAATGGGCAGAGAGCGCGGAGGCCGAAGCGGCGTGACCTGTCCAAGTTGCTGCTGCAAAGGGACCACATTCACCCAGTGGGCCGTAAACGACATGTACTGCCCCTGACCGTAGTTACAGCTCCAGATGTCGGCGCTGCCATGTATTTTGCTACACACCGACAGGCTCAAGGACTGGCCCACCTTCTGTTCAACAAAAGTGTGCAGCGCTGGTACTGCCTTCTTGGCAAAGAAATGACGGCTTGGGACTCTCCACCTCGGCTCGGCACAAGCCATCAGTTCTCTGAAAGGTGCAGATTCCACCACCTGAAAAGGGAGCGACTGCAGCACCAGCAACTTGGACAGGAGCACATTCAGCTTCTGCGCCGTAGGATGAGTGGGCGCATACTGCTGTCTCTTGGACATGGCTTCGCTG
Source organism: Gastrophryne carolinensis (assembly GCA_027917425.1). NCBI lineage: Eukaryota > Metazoa > Chordata > Amphibia > Anura > Microhylidae > Gastrophryne > Gastrophryne carolinensis. The sequence continues at coordinate 305,451,661 of CM051239.1, read as the reverse complement.
ATGGATTGCTGGCGGGATGCATGACTTGGAGGAGGAGGAGGAGGAGCAGGAGCGACAGAGGATGGGTATGACGCACAGCTGCCTTCGGCTGAGGTGCTGGAGCCTTGGCTGGCAGAAATTGGGAGCTCACTTGGTGAGGAAGCAGACTGGACCACCCCTTGGGAGCCTCGGTTCTCCCAGGTCGTTTTATGGTGACGCATCATATGTTGACGCAGGGCCGTGGTGCCAACATTTGGACCCTGGCCACGCTTCACCTTTTGCCTACATATCTTGCATGTGGCCATGTTACCCTCCTGCGGATGCCTCAGGAAAAACTGCCACACTGCCGAGTAGCTACTTTTCCCACCCCCTGGCCTCACTGATTCACTGCTGCTGTTGCCAACTCCAGGAACCCCTGCTCCACTACCTCCCGATAAGGTAGACTGCCGCACAGCAGGTGCTCTACCCCGGCCCCGGCCCCGGCCGGCTCCAGCCTTTGGAATTGTGCCCCCATGCTGACTGCTACCACCTTGCTGCCTCAGCTGCTGACTCCGGGGCAACCTGCGCCCCTCTTCTCCTGATGATGACGATGAAGCCCCTTCATCACCCGGCTCCCAAGTGCGATCGGCTTCATCGTCATCATCATCATCACCGAGTTGTGGCTGTACGTCACTGATGTTCGTGGATTCGTCAACAGTGTCTGGCGCAGGAGCTGGAACGCTCGCAGCACCCACGACACTGTCCACATCACTATCTGTCTGCCTAGCTAGAGAAGCCACCTCCATTTCTTGGCTGGGCAGTAGCTGCTGACTGTCCTCTATCTGATGGTCCTCCTCACTAAAGAGTGGAGCTGAACCCAAAGCATAGGATACGTCGCTGGGGGAGGGAACGGCGTAGGACAGAGGCAATGGGAGGACAGGGACTGCTCTCGGGGCATGCCAACTCAGGGTTGTGTCAGAGGAACCTACCGACCCTAGACTGGGGGTCTCAGACGTAAGTTGTGATGATGTTGTTGATGAGCGCGTCAACCAATCTACCACGGCAGATGAGTTACTGGTGGAGACCCGACCGCTAGCAGATACTGGCAGATTAGGTCTCTCAGCGTGACTCCTGCTGCTACTGGCCCCCAGTCTGATGCGAGCTCTGCCTGCGGAATCTTGGCCTCTGCCACTCCTCTTTTCACTTCCAGGCACTTGTCTGCCCGACATAGTCTAACTGGCGTGGGAGTAGGTGATATTTTAAGATCCCCCGGGCAGCGGTGGGTCTATATGAAACAGAATATAATGCACACTAAAAGTGAGCAGTAACACTCAGCCTCCAACAGGCCTGCTTAGTGTAAATAAGAGAGCTGCTTAGTGTAAATAAAGAGGGGTATGCTATGTTACAGAATGGGATGCCTCAACAGAAGTGCACCTGGCAGGCAGCAGTAAGCCTATGCCCAGCAAAAGTGTCTTATAATATAAATATAATAAGAGCAAATGCTTATATGGTCTTAAACAGAGGCTGCTTTAGTCACAGAATGGGATGCCCCCAAAAAAGATCCAGTAGTACTATGCCCAGCAAAAGTGTCTTTATCAGGCTAATTTCAAATATGATAAGAGCAAATGCTTATATGGTCTTAAACAGAGGCTGCTTTAGTCACAGAATGGGATGCCCTGGCAGGGACAAGTAGTGCTATGCCCAGCAAAAGTGTCTTTATCAGGCTAATTTCAAATATGATAAGAGCAAATGCTTATACGGTCTTAAACAGAGGCTGCTTTAGTCACAGAATGGGATGCCCCCCAAAAAAGATCCAGTAGTACTATGCCCAGCAAAAGTGTCTTTATCAGGCTAATTTCAAATATGATAAGAGCAAATGCTTATACGGTCTTAAACAGAGGCTGCTTTAGTCACAGAATGGGATGCCCCAACAGGAATGGACCTGGCAGGGTCCAGTAGTGCTTTGCCCAGCAAAAGTGTCTTTATCAGGCCTAATTTCAAATATGATAAGAGCAAATGGTTATATGGTCTTAAACAGAGGCTGCTTTAGTCACAGAATGGGATGCCCCAACAGAAGTGGACCTGGCAGGGTCCAGTAGTGCTATGCCCAGCAAAAGTGTCTTTATCAGGCCTAATTTCAAATATGATAAGAGCAAATGGTTATATGGTCTTAAACAGAGGCTGCTTTAGTCACAGAATGGGATGCCCCAACAGAAGTGGACCTGGCAGGGTCCAGTAGTGCTATGCCCAGCAAAAGTGTCTTTATCAGGCCTAATTTCAAATATGATAAGAGCAAATGCTTATATGGTCTTAAACAGAGGCTGCTTTAGTCACAGAATGGGATGCCCCAACAGGAATGGACCTGGCAGGGTCCAGTAGTGCTTTGCCCAGCAAAAGTGTCTTTATCAGGCCTAATTTCAAATATGATAAGTGAAAATGGTTATACGGTCTTAAACAGAGGCTGCTGTAGTCACAGAATGGGATGCCCCAACAGAAGTGCACCTGGCAGGGTCCAGTAGTGCTATGCCCAGCAAAAGTGTCTTTATCAGGCCTAATTTCAAATATGATAAGAGCAAATGCTTATATGGTCTTAAACAGAGGCTGCTTTAGTCACAGAATGGGATGCCCCAACAGGAATGGACCTGGCAGGGTCCAGTAGTGCTTTGCCCAGCAAAAGTGTCTTTATCAGGCCTAATTTCAAATATGATAAGAGCAAATGGTTATATGGTCTTAAACAGAGGCTGCTTTAGTCACAGAATGGGATGCCCCAAATAGGAGTGCACCTGGCAGGGTCCAGTAGTGCTATGCCCAGCAAAAGTGTCTTTATCAGGCCTAATTTCAAATATGATAAGAGCAAATGCTTATATGGTCTTAAACAGAGGCTGCTGTAGTCACAGAATGGGATGCCCCAAATAGGAGTGCACCTGGCAGGGTCCAGTAGTGCTATGCCCAGCAAAAGTGTCTTTATCAGGCCTAATTTCAAATATGATAAGAGCAAATGCTTATATGGTCTTAAACAGAGGCTGCTGTAGTCACAGAATGGGATGCCCCAAATAGGAGTGCACCTGGCAGGGTCCAGTAGTGCTTTGCCCAGCAAAAGTGTCTTTATCAGGCCTAATTTCAAATATGATAAGAGCAAATGCTTATATGGTCTTAAACAGAGGCTGCTGTAGTCACAGAATGGGATGCCCCAAATAGGAGTGCACCTGGCAGGGTCCAGTAGTGCTATGCCCAGCAAAAGTGTCTTTATCAGGCCTAATTTCAAATATGATAAGAGCAAATGCTTATATGGTCTTAAACAGAGGCTGCTTTAGTCACAGAATGGGATGCCCCAAATAGGAGTGCACCTGGCAGGGTCCAGTAGTGCTATGCCCAGCAAAAGTGTCTTTATCAGGCCTAATTTCAAATATGATAAGAGCAAATGCTTATATGGTCTTAAACAGAGGCTGCTGTAGTCACAGAATGGGATGCCCCAAATAGGAGTGCACCTGGCAGGGTCCAGTAGTGCTATGCCCAGCAAAAGTGTCTTTATCAGGCCTAATTTCAAATATGATAAGAGCAAATGCTTATATGGTCTTAAACAGAGGCTGCTGTAGTCACAGAATGGGATGCCCCAAATAGGAGTGCACCTGGCAGGGTCCAGTAGTGCTTTGCCCAGCAAAAGTGTCTTTATCAGGCCTAATTTCAAATATGATAAGAGCAAATGCTTATATGGTCTTAAACAGAGGCTGCTGTAGTCACAGAATGGGATGCCCCAAATAGAAGTGCACCTGGCAGGGTCCAGTAGTGCTATGCCCAGCAAAAGTGTCTTTATCAGGCCTAATTTCAAATATGATAAGAGCAAATGCTTATATGGTCTTAAACAGAGGCTGCTTTAGTCACAGAATGGGATGCCCCAAATAGGAGTGCACCTGGCAGGGTCCAGTAGTGCTATGCCCAGCAAAAGTGTCTTTATCAGGCCTAATTTCAAATATGATAAGAGCAAATGCTTATATGGTCTTAAACAGAGGCTGCTGTAGTCACAGAATGGGATGCCCCAAATAGGAGTGCACCTGGCAGGGTCCAGTAGTGCTATGCCCAGCAAAAGTGAATTTATCAGGCCTAATTTCAAATATGATAAGAGCAAATGCTTATATGGTCTTAAACAGAGGCTGCTGTAGTCACAGAATGGGATGCCCCAAATAGGAGTGCACCTGGCAGGGTCCAGTAGTGCTTTGCCCAGCAAAAGTGTCTTTATCAGGCCTAATTTCAAATATGATAAGAGCAAATGCTTATATGGTCTTAAACAGAGGCTGCTGTAGTCACAGAATGGGATGCCCCAAATAGGAGTGCACCTGGCAGGGTCCAGTAGTGCTATGCCCAGCAAAAGTGTCTTTATCAGGCCTAATTTCAAATATGATAAGAGCAAATGCTTATATGGTCTTAAACAGAGGCTGCTTTAGTCACAGAATGGGATGCCCCAAATAGGAGTGCACCTGGCAGGGTCCAGTAGTGCTTTGCCCAGCAAAAGTGTCTTTATCAGGCCTAATTTCAAATATGATAAGAGCAAATGCTTATATGGTCTTAAACAGAGGCTGCTGTAGTCACAGAATGGGATGCCCCAAATAGGAGTGCACCTGGCAGGGTCCAGTAGTGCTATGCCCAGCAAAAGTGTCTTTATCAGGCCTAATTTCAAATATGATAAGAGCAAATGCTTATATGGTCTTAAACAGAGGCTGCTGTAGTCACAGAATGGGATGCCCCAAATAGGAGTGCACCTGGCAGGGTCCAGTAGTGCTATGCCCAGCAAAAGTGTCTTTATCAGGCCTAATTTCAAATATGATAAGAGCAAATGCTTATATGGTCTTAAACAGAGGCTGCTGTAGTCACAGAATGGGATGCCCCAAATAGGAGTGCACCTGGCAGGGTCCAGTAGTGCTTTGCCCAGCAAAAGTGTCTTTATCAGGCCTAATTTCAAATATGATAAGAGCAAATGCTTATATGGTCTTAAACAGAGGCTGCTGTAGTCACAGAATGGGATGCCCCAAATAGGAGTGCACCTGGCAGGGTCCAGTAGTGCTTTGCCCAGCAAAAGTGTCTTTATCAGGCCTAATTTCAAATATGATAAGAGCAAATGCTTATATGGTCTTAAACAGAGGCTGCTTTAGTCACAGAATGGGATGCCCCAAATAGGAGTGCACCTGGCAGGGTCCAGTAGTGCTATGCCCAGCAAAAGTGTCTTTATCAGGCCTAATTTCAAATATGATAAGAGCAAATGCTTATATGGTCTTAAACAGAGGCTGCTGTAGTCACAGAATGGGATGCCCCAAATAGGAGTGCACCTGGCAGGGTCCAGTAGTGCTATGCCCAGCAAAAGTGTCTTTATCAGGCCTAATTTCAAATATGATAAGAGCAAATGCTTATATGGTCTTAAACAGAGGCTGCTGTAGTCACAGAATGGGATGCCCCAAATAGGAGTGCACCTGGCAGGGTCCAGTAGTGCTATGCCCAGCAAAAGTGTCTTTATCAGGCCTAATTTCAAATATGATAAGAGCAAATGCTTATATGGTCTTAAACAGAGGCTGCTGTAGTCACAGAATGGGATGCCCCAAATAGGAGTGCACCTGGCAGGGTCCAGTAGTGCTATGCCCAGCAAAAGTGTCTTTATCAGGCCTAATTTCAAATATGATAAGAGCAAATGCTTATATGGTCTTAAACAGAGGCTGCTGTAGTCACAGAATGGGATGCCCCAAATAGGAGTGCACCTGGCAGGGTCCAGTAGTGCTTTGCCCAGCAAAAGTGTCTTTATCAGGCCTAATTTCAAATATGATAAGAGCAAATGCTTATATGGTCTTAAACAGAGGCTGCTGTAGTCACAGAATGGGATGCCCCAAATAGGAGTGCACCTGGCAGGGTCCAGTAGTGCTATGCCCAGCAAAAGTGTCTTTATCAGGCCTAATTTCAAATATGATAAGAGCAAATGCTTATATGGTCTTAAACAGAGGCTGCTGTAGTCACAGAATGGGATGCCCCAAATAGGAGTGCACCTGGCAGGGTCCAGTAGTGCTATGCCCAGCAAAAGTGTCTTTATCAGGCCTAATTTCAAATATGATAAGAGCAAATGCTTATATGGTCTTAAACAGAGGCTGCTGTAGTCACAGAATGGGATGCCCCAAATAGGAGTGCACCTGGCAGGGTCCAGTAGTGCTTTGCCCAGCAAAAGTGTCTTTATCAGGCCTAATTTCAAATATGATAAGAGCAAATGCTTATATGGTCTTAAACAGAGGCTGGTGTAGTCACAGAATGGGATGCCCCAAATAGGAGTGCACCTGGCAGGGTCCAGTAGTGCTTTGCCCAGCAAAAGTGTCTTTATCAGGCCTAATTTCAAATATGATAAGAGCAAATGCTTATATGGTCTTAAACAGAGGCTGCTGTAGTCACAGAATGGGATGCCCCAAATAGGAGTGCACCTGGCAGGGTCCAGTAGTGCTTTGCCCAGCAAAAGTGTCTTTATCAGGCCTAATTTCAAATATGATAAGAGCAAATGCTTATATGGTCTTAAACAGAGGCTGCTTTAGTCACAGAATGGGATGCCCCAAATAGGAGTGCACCTGGCAGGGTCCAGTAGTGCTATGCCCAGCAAAAGTGTCTTTATCAGGCCTAATTTCAAATATGATAAGAGCAAATGCTTATATGGTCTTAAACAGAGGCTGCTGTAGTCACAGAATGGGATGCCCCAAATAGGAGTGCACCTGGCAGGGTCCAGTAGTGCTATGCCCAGCAAAAGTGTCTTTATCAGGCCTAATTTCAAATATGATAAGAGCAAATGCTTATATGGTCTTAAACAGAGGCTGCTGTAGTCACAGAATGGGATGCCCCAAATAGGAGTGCACCTGGCAGGGTCCAGTAGTGCTTTGCCCAGCAAAAGTGTCTTTATCAGGCCTAATTTCAAATATGATAAGAGCAAATGCTTATATGGTCTTAAACAGAGGCTGGTGTAGTCACAGAATGGGATGCCCCAAATAGGAGTGCACCTGGCAGGGTCCAGTAGTGCTTTGCCCAGCAAAAGTGTCTTTATCAGGCCTAATTTCAAATATGATAAGAGCAAATGCTTATATGGTCTTAAACAGAGGCTGCTTTAGTCACAGAATGGGATGCCCCAAATAGGAGTGCACCTGGCAGGGTCCAGTAGTGCTATGCCCAGCAAAAGTGTCTTTATCAGGCCTAATTTCAAATATGATAAGAGCAAATGCTTATATGGTCTTAAACAGAGGCTGCTTTAGTCACAGAATGGGATGCCCCAAATAGGAGTGCACCTGGCAGGGTCCAGTAGTGCTATGCCCAGCAAAAGTGTCTTTATCAGGCCTAATTTCAAATATGATAAGAGCAAATGCTTATATGGTCTTAAACAGAGGCTGCTGTAGTCACAGAATGGGATGCCCCAAATAGGAGTGCACCTGGCAGGGTCCAGTAGTGCTTTGCCCAGCAAAAGTGTCTTTATCAGGCCTAATTTCAAATATGATAAGAGCAAATGCTTATATGGTCTTAAACAGAGGCTGCTGTAGTCACAGAATGGGATGCCCCAAATAGGAGTGCACCTGGCATGGTCCAGTAGTGCTTTGCCCAGCAAAAGTGTCTTTATCAGGCCTAATTTCAAATATGATAAGAGCAAATGCTTATATGGTCTTAAACAGAGGCTGCTTTAGTCACAGAATGGGATGCCCCAAATAGGAGTGCACCTGGCAGGGTCCAGTAGTGCTATGCCCAGCAAAAGTGTCTTTATCAGGCCTAATTTCAAATATGATAAGAGCAAATGCTTATATGGTCTTAAACAGAGGCTGCTGTAGTCACAGAATGGGATGCCCCAAATAGGAGTGCACCTGGCAGGGTCCAGTAGTGCTATGCCCAGCAAAAGTGTCTTTATCAGGCCTAATTTCAAATATGATAAGAGCAAATGCTTATATGGTCTTAAACAGAGGCTGCTGTAGTCACAGAATGGGATGCCCCAAATAGGAGTGCACCTGGCAGGGTCCAGTAGTGCTTTGCCCAGCAAAAGTGTCTTTATCAGGCCTAATTTCAAATATGATAAGAGCAAATGCTTATATGGTCTTAAACAGAGGCTGGTGTAGTCACAGAATGGGATGCCTCACAGCAGACTTAAGATCAGTTCAGTATATATGCACAGTTAGTTACTATAAGCAGCCTGAAAACGCTAACAAAGCCTGTCAGCCAGCTAGTAACACTCAGGCTGGATGAAAAAAAAAAAAAATCTCCCTGTCACAGCCTCCGTTTTTTCCTACCTTTCCCTGGCTTTCTGTCTGTCTCCTGTCTGTCTCCTGCCTGTCTCCAGCCTGTCCCTGTCTGTCCCTGCCTGTCTAACTGTCTGTCCCTCAGCTACACAGCGTTCTGTCTCTCACGAATGCAATAGAGAAATGAGGAAAAGCAAGATGGCCGCCGTTAAATACCGCTGTGTGACGTCACCGGGCTTGCTGGCTGCTGATAGGCTGCATGTGACTGCCCCAGCTTGCACTGGCGCGGGATACATGTCCAGACATGTCCCGTCCGCCATCTTAGAATGCCTGTAAATGTAAATGAATGGATGTTAAAGGAAAACTTCGAGTGATCGAATCGCGGGGAAATTCGGATTCGATCCGAATCGAATTTTTCCTGAAATTCGGATCGAATCCGGGTTCGTCCGGATCGATTCGCTCATCCCTACTTGCGACCCTCGGTAGTCGGCAATCGCACTATATTACGTTATGCAATATTATCTGTTATCATTACTCAGCTGCTATTTGCTACCTCTGTTATGTTACTGGCCCGCAAGAACCCCCCCATTCCTTTTATGTCCCCTGTACTGTTGACTCTACTGTATGTATGTTTGTTATAAAACTGCAAAATCTTTAAATAAAGAATTAAAAAAAAAAAAATCGATCAAGCCAGCAAAATCTCCTTGACCAGAGGGGTTTTCCGGTCTTTACTAAAAAAAGTAAGCTGCACTTTTAAATCCATATTTAAGTTATTTAACACTCTACGCAAAGTTAATAGTTTGAGCCCATCATCATTAGCAAGTAATATTAGCAAGATTCACAAACCTACATAACCCATCTAACTATAGACCAATTTCACTTCTCAAAATTAGCAAAACTCTTAGCTGCAAGACTGAATACTTTTCTAAATACCCTAAAGTTTAAAGATCAAACGAGATTTGTACCCTGTAGGCGAATGGGAAACAACATTAAACATGTGATACATTTGACCTACTTAGTCCATCAAAGAGGAATACCTACTTTTCTTTTATCATTAGACAGCTACAAAGCATTTTATACTCTCTTTGGGGAATTTCTGCAATATGCATTTAGGAAAAGGTGCTTTTGGGATCACATTCTTTCTTGGGTTAAAGCTCTGCATAACAATCCATTGGCAAGAGTGCAGTATGCCGGCCATCTCTGACCCCTTTCCAATCATCAGGGGAACCAAGCAGGGGTATCCCTCACTCATCATCTTCACGCTTGCCTAGGAACCATTAGCAATAGTTATTTGGCAAAATAGCAATATTCGTGGTTTGGAACTGGCAGGTGTGTAGCACAAACTTAGCCTATTTGCAGATGATGTCCTTATCTTAATAACTCAACCAACAGTAACCCTTCCTAATCTATTTAGCACCCTAAAATCATTTAGAGAAATTTTAGGCCTCACCATCAATAATGACAAGGCAAAAGTACTGAGCTTCACCCTTCCTAGGCAATCCCTTTATGATGGGTATCTCATTCACTAGATTATTTGGGAAACAGCCTTACCCCTACATAGGGTTTTTTTCCAAGCAAACTACCCCCCCTTTAATTGAGAAAAGGTATTCCCTCTTAGACATGTGGTCGAAATTTGAAATCTCATGGATTAGCTCCATAACAGCAATCATCATCCCTTACGCAAACTTGCTCACAACGACTTAAGCAAACATCCCGTATGCAAACTCGCGCATCTACTACGTTGAACATGAGCAACACCAACATACTAAGGCACACCAAACAAAGCAAAGAAAATTAAAGAGACTAGTTCCTGATCCACCGAACATTATATACCAACTGATGACCCCCACCGGTCTGCCCGCAAACAACACAAGACCCTCGCAAGCCTCCCATCACCAACCTCCAGCACACAATTCATCACTAACCCCCACCCCCGGTCACTTACCCACATCCTCCATCCACTCAGTCACCACCCACAACCCTCACTAACACTCTTCCCCATCCATCCCCAACACTCACCCCCATCCATATACCCACAACCACCACAAACCCCCCAATCAGACCAATCCGGGTAACAAACTCAAAACGCCCACCCCACTGGGACACACTTCCAATCTCCTGAACCACAAGTATACTCAATCTAGCCCAACCTACAATCCCATTCCACCGGCGTCCTGTTCCCAACCAAAATGTGCCTCACATACTCCAGGGAAACACTTCTAAATACATCTGTTCCCGGGCCATCCTTTTCTGCTCTAAGAATCCTTGTTACAGACCACATTGCCAAGGTTAACAAGCTTAGTGCCAAACGGAGACGGAGGGGAAGAAGGGCAGGTGTCTTGGTAAGACTAAAAAGGAGAGGTCTGCGTTTGGCACTTCCGTCGATACACCTGGCAAACCTGCGTTCACTTCCAAATGAAATGGAAGAATTGCAAATTTTATGCAGGAATTATACAGAATTCTCAAACTCAGCTATCCTCTGCTTCACTGAGACTTGGCTCAATGATCGCATCCCAGATACAGCCCTGGAACTCCCAAACTTCAACATCATCCGCCCAGACAGGAATTGTGTCCTAGCACAAAAGTCGCGAGGAGGCGGCGTCTGTTTCTTTGTGAACTCCAATTGGTGTAAAGACACAAATATCCTGGCTCAGAGTTGCTCCACATACCTTGAAATACTAGCAATCAACTGCAGACCCTTCTACGCCCCACGGGAATTCTCCTCGTTCATACTGATTGGTGTTTAGGTTTCTTTCAGCACATCACCTGCCCCACCAGAGGAACAAACTCCTTAGACCACTGCTACACCACCATCAAAGGTACCTATAAACCTGTAGTCAAAGCCGCTCTTGGCCATTCAGATCACGCCCTCATACATCTAGTCCCATCATACAGGCAGCAACTGAAATCCTGCAGACCCTCTCTCATCACCACAAAAAGATGGACAGCTGAAGCGATATCCGATCTACAAGCATGCTTCGACACAACGAACTGGGAGATCTTTGAGAACGTCGAGAACATCAATGACTGGACCGATAAGGTCACGTCATACATAAAATTCTGCAAAGACATGCTGATCCCAACCAGGACCTATAAGAAACAACCACAGAACAAACCATGGTTCAACAACACGATTAAAAACCTAAGGAAGAAAAAAGAGACAGCACACAAACAGGGTAACCTCACTGAGTACAGAAAATATAGGAATCGCCTTACTAAGGAGATAAAAGCTGCAAAAAGATCATACTCACTCAAATTAGAGAATACATTTTCGAAATCCAACTTCAGAGCACTATGGGCGGGTGTTAAGCAAGTAACGAACTTCAAAGGCTCCGCCCCTACCATCAACCCAAGCATGGATCTCGCTGAAGAACTGAACCAGTTCTATTGCAGATTCGACACAATGAAGCTCAGCAAAAGTCCAGTGAGCCCCCCTCCAATGTCAAGTAGTACATCCCACAGGATGGCTACGCCCGAACCAAACTTTGAAGTGTCAGACATAAGGAAGATCCTACTCACGCTCAGCACCAAGAAAGCTTCTGGCCCTGATGGGATCTCCCCAACATGCCTAAAAGTGTGTGCTGATCAACTGGCCCCAATCCTTACCGGTATCTTCAAGGGCTCACTGAAGGCGGTTATAGTCCCTGACTGCCTGAAGAACTCAGTCATCATCCCAGTTCCTAAAACGTCATCTGCCACAGCCTTGAATGACTACAGACCCATCGCTCTGACCCCAGTGGTGATGAAAGTCTTCGAGCGACTGATAATACCAGTCCTTAATGAGGCTATCGGCTCAAAGTGGGATCCACTGCAGTTCGCGTATAAAGCGAACAGATCTGCAGAAGACGCTGTCAACCATGCAATGCAACTTACATTAAACCATGTGGATCAACCCAGCTCATACGCCAGACTCTTATTCGTAGACTTCTCTTCAGCCTTCAACACTATAGATCCCCAAATTCTGAATAGGAAACTGCTCTCACTGGGCATCTCACTGACTGGATCACCAACTTCCTCACAAACAGAACCCAGAGAGTCAAACTAGGCCCCTTTATCTCTTCATCCAGAACTACCAATATAGGCGCACCACAAGGTTGCGTTCTGTCCCCCCTCCTCTTCTCCATATACACAAATGACTTCACGTCAACAGACCCATCAATCAAAATCATCAAGTTTGCGGACGACACAACTCTAGTAGGCCTTATCAACAACACAGACGAAACTCCCTACCGTACACAAATAAAAAATCTGGTAACCTGGTGTGAGGAGAATAACCTCATCCTGAACACCCAGAAAACGGTCGAGCTGATTGTCGACTTCAGGTGGTCCCACCCAGCGCACCGTCCCATCACCATGGGTAAGGATGAGGTCAATATCGCTACCAGCGCAAAATTCCTCAGCACAGTGACAACTAATGACTTGAAGTGGAGTAGGCAAGCCACCGTTGTCCTAAAGAAGAGACTGTATTTCCTAAGACAACTTGTGAAATTCGGAATGTCTAAAAGGATCCTGAAGACCTTCTACATCGGCGCAGTAGGCTCACTCCTGAGCTCCTCCTTCACTACTTGGTATTGTGGGATCACGGCCAAAGACAAGATCAGACTGAAGAGGATCACCAGGACCGCTGAGCGGATCATAGGATGTCCCCTACCTGACCTAGATGAACAATTCAAGGAAAGGATCTGCTCAAGGGCAAAAAGAATAGTAGGTGACCCCACACACCCTGGTCACCCCTTCTTCAATCTCCTACCATCTGGACGAAGGTATCGGGCTCTCTCGTCCAAAACCTCTCGGTATAAAAACAGTTTCTTCCCACTTGCTGTTAAAGCACTGAATAATAAACAAATGTAACAAAATCCTTTGTAAATATGTATAACTAGCGAATGTTTATACCCCCATTGATATATATAGTATGTGTGTTGATGTATAGTTGTGTGTCTAGCAAATGTTCAAGCTCTATGGAGAACCCCTCTTCCAAAAAGTATTCCTTGTTTGTATTCTGTACATACTTGGCGACCAATAAAAGTATTTGTATTCGTAGTATTCGTATCAAAATTAGTTTATTACCAAAAAGAATGTATTTTTTTTTAGAAGTATTCCCAGTCCCACCCCATCCCATACACTGAGAATTATCCAAAATAGAATCTGTAGTTTCATTTGGAAATCTACTTGCACTAGGGTTCCCTGGGTAACTTTATTCACCCATAAATTACAGGGGGGATTGGATGTCCCTAATATTTAAACATATACTAATAGATCAAAATTGATCTATAAAATATTAAGCGGGATAAAAAGATAAAATTAATGTGCACGTATCCAGCCACCAAAATCAATATACACATACCAGAATAAACCAAAGCGCTTTGAATCCAGCTCATTGCTTGTAGGTCAGCTTTAATCCAACCTCGAGACTCATTATTTTATTCACAAACGCCTCCAAAAACTCAATTTTTCATAAGCACTTTCAATAGATGTTATCATAAGATGCCTATACATGAAAAGATAAAAATAAGCCAACAGCATAATATTGTTTTTAATGAGAGAGGCAATCCTGGCCCTCCTCACTCTTTATTGTGCTTACCAAAGCAAAGTAAATAAATCATAATGATTCAACAGTGCAGGGAGCCAGCAAGGTGAAACTTGAATATCCAACCTTACCCTCTGTGCAAACAATTCACCCTCCATTTTCCCCAGCCGTGGGAACTGGCAGTGTACCCAGTCGGAGTGCTCTGAAAACAAAAGCGAAAGTGAAACCGTGCGTGTAGCTTAGCTCCTCCCCAGATGCATTTCGTCATCAAGACTTCCTCGCTGCAACACATAGTAGATAAAATCAGGCACTCATCACATGCTTATAGGAACTCATTCACTGCAACGACAATTATTATATTAAAATACAAATACATTTAGCACCAACAAAACTTTCCCTACAATTGCCTTAAATCTGATCCTTACTAAAGAACACCCAAACCTAATGACTAACCAGCAACTAATGATAAACAGCATAATCTACAATAACCCATCAGACATAATTTCTAGAAAGTCACCCCGATCCAACAAAACTATTAACATTGTACACATTATTAACACCCCTTGGGTAAAAAGCGTGCATTTTAAAAATCCATTTTGACTCCAATTGTATTCCTACCCCTCCAATTTTGATTCAATATGGTAAATTCCCACAAACAGCAGACCCACGAATCACTACTGTGTACAGATTTGAAATGGGCTGAGAGGCTAGGCTTCTCATATCCCCATTTAATATTATAAATATTTTTATAATTATTATTATTATTATATAATTATTATATTTTTATGGACCTTAAAACTCCTGATAGTCCTCCCTATATATATCTTTCAATATTAGCTACCTTATCAATCAGTTTTCCTAATAAAAACTGGATCATATCCTTTTGCTATAAATCTATCACCAATTTCCCCAGCCTCTTGAAGACCTCAATGCCAGTGCAGTTTCGTCTAACTTCCCTTTAGGGATGTTTTTCAACCTCTATGGTGGCAACTCCTTTTGGGGAGTCGTGATCTGTGTGTTTGAAAAACATTTGTGTTATCAATTTTCTTTCCCTCTTCTCTATTTTCAAATCCAGAAAGTGTATTAAACTATCATTAATATCTCTAGAGATCCCCAATCATTATCATTGATAAATGTGAAAAAAATGTTCCAGTGATCTCCTTTACCTGTCCCATAATACCAGGCATTCATCAAAAAAAGCCATCAAAATCTTAATTGAGGGATGATTAATACTATAAATATATGAATCTTCCCACAAACCCCTAAATTAATTTGCCAAACTGGGGGCAAATTTCACCCCCAAAGCAACACCCTTTGTCTGTTAGTAAAAACAACATTCAAATAATTAGGAAGAAGTGCAAAATGAAAACAATCTAAAAGAAAATCAATTTGAATCAATTGATTATGAATCAATTAATAATAAGTCAGAGAAGTGCATGAGATAGTCGCTAAAAGCCCCTTCTCATGTGGTATACTAGTGTAGAGAGCAGTAACATGAATAGTGGCTAAAATAGTGTGATCGGAAAATATGATAGTATCCAAAAGATTTAGAAAATGTTGGCTGTCCCTAAAATATAATGGTAGTCTCACAACCAAAGGTTGTAATGATCAAAAGATTTCCCTAGGTTGTAAGTGACAGAGCCTATCCCGCTAATAATAGGGCGATGTGGTGGATTTTCTTGAACCTTATGAACTTTTGGGAGTCCACAGATGGTAGGAATTCTTGGATTCTCTCCTTCCGAGTCAAGATCTGCAACTGTTTACCCATATTAATTAAAACTGATAATTTACCCTTATAGGATTTTAAAAATCAATTTTGATCTATTAGTATATGTTTGTGTTTAACCTTTGACATGGGTTCAATGTTACTCGAGAGTAGAGTTTTATGATTTTTTGTCTAAAGGATTCATTATTTTGTAGCTAGTACGATTTTATGTGATCACGCGATCAATTTTTCATTTTAATGTCATCCAATTCCTCTAGACTCTATTATTTGAACAAAACCGATAGACTGCCCCTCCACATTTAGGCCTTTATTGAGTCATCTTCTAAAGGTACGGGCCTTGGTCAAATATTCAGGGGTCAACCACGTGCCCCCCTCTTGGCTTTTGCGCCCCCCCTAACTGTGGACTTGTGGGGATGAGCAGGGAAGGGCTGATACGCCCTGCAAAGTGGTTTTGGACTTACCTTGAAGTTACAGCGGGCTGGAGTACCCAGCCCTGGACTTACATTTGTTTGGTGAAGTAACCACTTTTGATTTACTGAGTTTATGCTGCAATCTATGGACTGAGCGATAATTTGCTAACTAAAGCCGTTTTGCTGTTTAAAAACTGTTGTCCGTGTCACTACTGATCGCCCAACCGCTCACACATGGCTCACATATGGTGGACTTGTCTTTTACTAACCTTATTCTGGACTAAAGTGTTTGGCCTGTACAGAAGTGGCCAGCACATAGGGACCCAAAGGGCAAGCAGCTGGCCACTGGTGGACAATGCGTTGCTATTGCCAGAAGCAGAAAGTGAGGCACAGATGAACAGGTGGGGGACACTTATGTGCTACTAGTTTGCTGTTTGTGTTGGGTGTGTCTGAGGATGCCTATGTAGATTCTTCCTAGCACTACCTGACTCACCCCCACTCACCTCTGTTCACTTCACCTCTGCTTACCTCTTCCACAGCCCATCACTTTTCTTCCTGTCTCACTTCTGTTAACCTTTCCTTATCTCAGCTAACTTTATTACTGCCCAGCTGACTTCTGTCCAAAAGACCTCTGCCTTTCTTGCTTTCCTTACTCTGCCCACTTAAGCCTACCTCTGCTTGCCTCACCCTCTAAACCCACCTCCCCTGCCTCATATATGTCCACTTCTGCTCACCACACCTCTTCTCGCCTTTTCATATACATAGAAGAATATGCAATGCTTTAAGGTTAATGTTTACCTACAGTAAACTGTTTGCGTTTTTGCAGCTTACATCTTACTGTGGTACCTTGAAGTAAAACAGTACAGGATGGTGCATTCATCATGAAAACAAAATACACTTTTTTAGTTCATATTGTTTTGTTTATTTTGTCCTTCACGCTGTAACGATTTCTGATGACTTAAAATTGTTGCAAAGCTCTGAGGAGATTTGTTGGACTAACTGGTATTTAGCTCAAATGCAACACTTATTTATATGAATGTATAAGTCATAAATAAAACAACATTAAACTTAGAACTGAATCAAATAAGGTCGACTTTTAAATATTTCTGTAAATGTAAAACTTTCTGAAAGTACTATGCCCTAAAGCTGGTGAATTTGCATTTCAGTTTTATCATCTTTATAGGTAAATCATCTTTATAGGTAATATATTATACAAGATTTAAAAAGGTGAAAGGTAGCTAGTCTAGTCATACTTTACCGAACATTAGTTTAGATCATACTCTCATATTGGATCACATACATTCACACTCTCGTTATAGTCCCTGTCCAGGCACACATTAACTTCCTTCCACCGTATCCTTGAGAACAGTGTAAAAAAACAATTTCAAAGCATCTCAGATTATATGTAAAAACACAGTGTATTCTATGCAAAGCTGCTTTCTTTGCATACATTTCTGTGCCTGATCGTGCTGGGATGGGAATGTCTTTGCACAGCTTTTAAGTCTTGAGTGTGGCTTGCCATGCTTGCTTGCACTGTAAGCACCAAGGCACAATGTAGCTGGTAGACTAATTTTTTTAGTGGTTCAAGAGACAAAGAATTGGAGAAAAATGAAGTGGCATATGGGACAGGCCTCAGGTGAGATGCTTGTTGCTTTGTTATTGCTGTTAGGTTAACAATTCCTTTTGCCAGACCATGTTTCCCTGCTTTGCACTATACATGTTGAACTGTGATTTTTGGAGGGATTTTTAGGGGTTGTTTGTCTTGTCTTGTCATTTTTGTAGGGTATTCTCAATATTTTTGGGTGAAATATATTCAAAGAAAATCATCTCTCTACAATTTGTAGTGTTTTTTCTATATAAAATATAAGATCATATTAAGATTAAAAGCCACATTTCTCCTGGTTTCAACAGTACCGTGCCATATAGACACCCTTTTCTGCCCAGGCAACTCCCCCAAACTGAACCAGCGCTTTCCAGAGATTTCCAGATAAATTACAACTGATATGTGCACCTTCCAGGCTTTCAAGAAAAACAACCCTTTTCATTTGAAATATCCCCACAAACATGATTTATTAATACTTACCTCCTATCAAACCATCCCTGAGCAGTGTGTGCCATGCCAATTACTCCGGCTCGTGCTTTCCTGCTGCTGCTGGAAACCTTTTATACCTGCTGATGGAACATCTAGGGATGGGACATGAAAGGTTCATTTGAAAAAAATTAAATAGGGTCCCCCCTACCCAGCATAACCAGCCCAGGGACCAGCTATGGGGGCTTGTAGAACATGGCGCAGGGGCCAGCCGCGGTGGCCTCTCACCCTGCATGCTATAAGCTGTACAGCCAAAATGGCTCCAGACACTTCTGCCCTTTCCCCCCGGGCATTGTGCAGGCAGGTAATGGGGAGGGCTGGGGGTTCATGGCAAGTCACCTGCTAGCTTCAGGTAACTTGCCAGCCCCTTAAGCCTTTTGAACTGGTATTGGGGTCTCATGAATCCCTTACCAGTTCACAAAGGGTAAAATGTAAAATAAACACAATGATACCAGAGAAAAAAATTACATTTATTATTTTTTTTTTCTCTACTTACCCTGTGTCCCACACTCCTGTCCCACGCCAATGACGGGTCTCGCTGGTGATTGGTCCAGGGTGGGTGGGGACTCAGGATCAAAGCCCCCTGACCTCCCACCCCCTCTGCACCATTACTACTGGCATCTGTCAGAGCCAAAGATGGGCCGGAAACTAAGCGGGATGACATCACAAAATGTGTGACTAAAGGCGGTAGCCAGTGCCATCAGAAGTGGTTGGGGGCCCTGTTCTTGGCCCTCAACTGAAGCCTGTGGAGCCTGGGGGAAGATCAGAGGCTCTCCTGTGAAGTGAAAAACTGACCTGATGAATCAAGTAACGAGGTGAATTTTTTTACAGCCGCAAGTGTCAGTGGTGGTGGGCTTGCTTCCTGAAACCAGGACACCCAGGGGGGATCAGATACTCCCCGGGGGAAGAGCAGACCCAGCCAGATCGATTAAGGGGTCAGGTGAATTTTTAACTTTTGCACTTTTTGGGGGGCTTTAAAGTAAGCTATATAAGTCTCACGTAGTTGACACTTAACAGTTGGAGACACACTCTATGAGGGCCAAGGCTGTAGATGGTGGCATACGTATACACCCTATCACCCATGATGTTTATTATGTAGGCAATACCAGAACTGGGGGGCTGGGGTGGAAGAGGATGGCTGTACCCACCCTGTAAGCCACATGTGGAATGCCCTGACATTTGTATACATGTGCCTTCCTCTTCCCCCTCCTCTGCCACCATTTCATTACCTGAAGTGTTTTTTGTAGCAGGCAAAAAATTGGGATGTAGCACTGATAATGGCATCATCAGCACTCATATTGGCGGTGTACTGGAAAAACTGCAGCATGGCACCAATGTATCTGATGGAAGTGCTGTTGGTCTGTACTTCGACTCACCCATGAATTCTGTAGCTAGAACTCCACTATTGCCTTCTGCTACTCACACACACTTTAAAGCATACGTAAAGTGGAATTCCATCTGGTTGGCAAATCACCTATGAGGCGGTGGGTGGGAAGGTCAAAGTTCATCTGCAGTGCAGTGGTTTAAATGCTGAAAGTGCACATATACAGCACACACTTAATGCGTAATTGGCCAGGAAACTTGAAACAACAAGCTGAGCACATGCACCAGGAAACAGATGTGCATTAACATGGCTCGGCCCAAGGATGCTACTAGGTTTAGCCCGTTGTAGCACACCACCTTTCCAGGCTTCAGGTTCAGCGTCAGCTACCACTCATGTGTCTGCTCCTAGGTCTCATGACTGTATGATAAGGCAGAAAAAAGGAGGCGGAGTAGGATGCTACAGAAGGCAATGAGTGGAGGCATATAATAATATTAACAAAGTTTTTCTGTTTGCTTTGCAGGATAGGTTCCTGGCCATGGATGTGGTGAAGATTATTCAGTGTTCCACCCTCCTGTAAATTTTAGTTTGTACAGCACCACAGAATATGATAGCACTCTATAAGTAAACAATAATAATAATAACAATGTTTGTTTGCTTTGCAGGTACCTGGTGATGGATGTTGTGCAAAGATTATTGACAATTACCCCTCTTCAGTGACTGGTAGCACAGCATGCAAATGACCGGAGACTTGTCTTTGCCCTGTTTGAAAAAAATGCCATGCTGGTGAGATCATTTGAGCCAGCTTTTTCAGTGATCAGTCACTGGTGGGCAGTAGTAGCAAGGGGCTGACTGCTGATGGTTTTGCACTTCTCCCTCTTCTGGGGCTGCATGACCACTACTTCTTCCACCGAAATCTGAATGCCTTCAGTCCATGTTGGGTCTAGGACTTTATCACCCCTCTGATCTTCTTCACCAATTTCTTCTCACTACCCTTCTTCTCAGCCTCCACATTGCAGAAAGCAGAAGTAGACGGCACTTGGGTTTCATCCACATTGTAGCTGTACTGATCACATCCTCATCCTTGAACACAAGTTGTTGGGCATCTGGAAACCCCTATGTCTGCAACTGGGGCAGGGGCAGATGGTTGGCCCATGGAATCCCAGCTAGGAGTGTCATCAGAGCATTAGTGACTTGCTCCATGACTTGCTGCTGATTTGAAGGGGGTGAGGTGGAGGTCTCTGCAGAGGTGAAGTGTGTAAAAGACAAAAAAGGAGGGAAGAGGAATTGGATGGAATGTGGTAAAGATTGTTATTCTGTGTCCCACCCTCCAGCACTATTTAGTTTTTGCAGTGCCCCAAAATACAACAGCGCTCTATAAATAAAGAATAATAATTACTTGATAATAAACTGCATTGACAGCGAACGACAACACATTGGCCTGAGCAAGGGTATGCTCCAGTATTACTTGATATTAAACTGCAATGACAGCACAGTGGCCAGAACAAGGGTGTGCTCCAGTATTACTTGATATTAAACTGCAATGACAACACAGTGGCCAGAACAAGGGTGTGCTCCAGAATTACTTGATATTAAACTGCAATGACAGCAATGACAGCAGAGTGTGCTGAGCAAGGGTATGCTCCAGTATTACTTGATTTTAAACTGCAATGACAGCACAGTGGCCAGAACAAGGGTGTGCTTCACTATTACTTGATATTAAACTGCATTGACAGCACTGTCAATTAAATATCTATTCTCTAATTTTTTAGTTTTCTGTTATTGTTTTGTGTACTTTTCCTAGCCCATTTTGTGTAACGCCATCACCCAGGTGCCACCCCAAATTGGCCTCTGAGTTTGACACCTGTGAACCTGTCACCTGTTAAAAAAACCTAATTATTTTGTTTCATTTTTTTCATTGTATGTATTTCTGAAATTTTTTGTTTTCTGCTATTGTTTTGAGTATTTTTCATAGCCCTTTTTGTGCAGGGCAATCTTGCCGATGTTCCCTTCGATTTGCAGCCCTCTAACCCTTGTTACTCCCATTTTAAAATCATTGGATTTGGTTTTCCTCTATTGACGTTCTGTGATTTAGAGGTGCTCTTTCAGTTTTGAAATGTCCTAACAAAGCAATGGTTGTTGATTCACACATCATGGGGTCTGAGGTTTAGGGGTGCAACAGAGTACAGAGCTAGTGTGTAATGGTAGTACAAGGATGAAGAATCTGTGTGGCATATGAGGACAAGTTGAGAAGCAGTTTCAGAACGTCAGAGAGAAATCTGATGATCTGATAATCTGTGAAGCATTGGATTCTGCCTGGGAATGTGTGTGTAGTAGTAGTAGTAGGGAAAGTCGTAAGAGAGGGGTAGTGAAAACCAAAAGGAGTTTGATGCTGAGCAGAGATTACAGAGACGGGTGTCCTGAGTATTGTACTTCTTGCGGGTGGGACCAGCGGACTACTGAGGAGGTAAGTGAGAGTGGTCTGGTGGCAGCATAATAGCTGGTGCCAACAGGTATGGTAAGGTCTCCCATGATTCCAAAGATATAATTGGAGAGAAACTGGAGTAGCCAGATTAAGATGTTGTCTTGAATCGGAGTGGTGATAGGGCAATACATGACTGCAGGAGTAAAGGTAAACATGGTGAACTTCAACAGAAGAAGAGGCTATTGAAGGGAAGTTAGGGATTGGGTTAAAAGACCAATGCTCAGATAGTAAGATACCAACACACCTGTCAGGGACCGCTGGACACCCTTCTCTCGTGAGCCAACAATCCCCAATCTCCACCGCCTCTTGTGCCTATAGACAAGCCCCCGCTTGCTGGAGACACGGGTTATGCCTCTCCAGACTCGGTTGCCCCCAGGTCTTACTGGCGCAAAGATTGCTGGCTTACGATAAAGACGGATGAACTGCGGGGTATCCCAAATCAGGATTTCATGCACCAAAGTCTGTAAACGTCAAAACCAAGGGGCAAGGCAAAGAGTAGTCGGGACTGGCAAGGGTCAAGGCCGGGTGATCACAGAAGCGCGGTATCCAAGGGGTTAAGCAGAGACGAAGTCAGACAGGCAGAAGGTCGGTTCAGGCAGCGAGCAGGAGTAGTCAAGGACGAAGCCGGATCAAACACACTAAGACGAGATTCAGAAGCACACCCAAGCTAGTAAATGGCTATAACAGGCACTGGTGGTTCGGGCGGGAAAATATTTAAATGGTGACTGACCAATGGGAAGGGGAATGTGCTGATTGGTGCAACACACGATCTCACCCCTGATAGGAGAAACTCCAGGGACTGGACCGCCCTGGCCAGTCAGGCTGTCCATTCCCTGACCTTCCCAGAGCAGAGGATTCCTGGGTCAGGATTGGTCCTTTTAAATCTGCCCCCGGCGAATGCGCTGGGAGCAACGCCGCCGGGGGACATAAAGGGAACGTGCTAGCACGCGGGCACGTGCACGGCCGTCGGCTGCTGGTGCGCCCGACGCTGGAGGGGCGGCTGCCTGGCGCGGCCGCCGGAGGGGCCGCGCCACCAGTGAGCGTGCGGAGGCACCGCGGGACAGACTCCCAGGTAAGTTCCTTACATTACCCCCCCCTTGAGGAGGGGCCTCTGGACCCTCCAAGCTGGGTTTCTGAGGGTTCTCTCTGTGAAACTTCCTAACCAACCTCCCCGCGTGGACATCTCTGGCCGGGACCCAAGACCTCTCTTCTGGACCGTATCCCTTCCAATCTACTAGGTACTGGAGAGAGTTTCGGAAGAAACGTGAGTCCAATATCCGGGCTACCTCAAATTCTTGCTGCCCGTCTACCAGGATGGCAGCAGGGGAAGTATCTGGCTCAATACCCTTGGCAGATTTTAAAAGGGAAACATGAAAAGAATTGCAAATTTTCATGGAGGGAGGGAGATCAAGGCGATAAGTAACTCGATTAATCTTCCGTAGTATAGGAAAAGGGCCAATAAACCTTGGACCTAGCTTGGCAGAGGGTTGACGTAATGCCAAATTTTTGGTGGAAAGCCAAACTAACTCCCCCACCTCATAATCAGGGTCACTAGACCGACCGTGATCGGCAAAAGTTTTCTGCTGGCCGACAGCCCTGGTCAAGTTTTGCTGGATCTTTGCCCATAAGTCCGGCCATTGGGACAACCATTCCTCAAGCGAGGGCACACTAGAGGGTTCTTCGGACAAAGCAGAAAACTTGAGGTCCCTACCAAAGACACAGCGAAACGGGGAAACCCCTGTGGAAGTATGGGTGGCATTATTTAGAGCAAACTCTGCAAACGGAAGGTACAGTAACCAATCTGTCTGGACATCGGAAACAAAACATCGAAGGTACTGCTCCAGTGATTGGTTGGTTCTCTCTGTCTGTCCATTTGATTGGGGATGAAATGCAGAGGACAGCGAGACAGAGAACCCCAACCTGGCACAAAATGCCCTCCAAAACTGAGAGACAAACTGTACCCCCCTGTCAGAGACCACATCCTCCGGGATTCCATGGAGTCTGAATATATGTGTTAAAAAATGTTGTGCAAGGTCTTGAGCGGTTGGTAACTTTTTTAACGGGATAAAGTGTGCCATCTTACTGAACCGATCTACCACCACCCAGATGACGGTAAACCCCTGCGATGATGGAAGATCGGTGATGAAATCCATGGCAAGGTGTGTCCATGGTCGGGAAGGAATGGATAAGGGCAACAGTGAACCTTCAGGAGAATGTCTAGAGGTTTTACTCCGGGCACAAATCTTACAGGCTCGAACATAATCCTGAGCATCTTTTTTAATAGAGGGCCACCAAACATGACGTGACAACATGGAAATGGTTTTCTTAACTCCAGGATGGCCTACAGTTTTAGAGGCATGAAATTGCTGTAGGATGGCCGAGCGATGTGACGCAGGTACAAACTGGACATGAGGCGGTTTACCAGGCGGAGATTCAGACTGAAACTGATTCAGGTCAGAGAGGTTCGGCTGAATCACAGCTACCACCATGTGTTGTGGCAGTATGGGCAAATTCTTCCCCTCAGGTAAGTTAGTCGTGGAAAAGCTTCGAGACAAGGCATCAGCTTTTACGTTCTTTGACCCTGGTTTGTAAGTAATTGTAAAGTTAAATCGGGAAAAGAACAGGGACCACCGAGCTTGCCTAGGGGTTAACCTCTTTGCAGACTGAATATATTCTAAATTTTTATGGTCCGTGAAGACCGTAACAGGGAACTGGGCCCCTTCTAACCAGTGTCTCCATTCTTGAAAGGCTAGTTTAACCGCCAAGAGCTCCCGATTCCCAATGTCATAATTCCGCTCAGCGGGATTGAATTTTTTCGAGAAAAAAGCACAAGGGTGAAGTCGTTCCGGGGAACCGCTGTACTGCGAGAGAACTGCCCCAACGCCAAGCTCGGAAGCGTCAACTTCGACTATAAAAGCTCGTTGACATTCTGGGTGAACTAATACTGGGGCAGAGCTAAAGACTTCTTTTAACTTTCTAAAGGCTTGAAAGGATCGTTCCGGCCAGGGTGATGGGAAGCTCCCCTTCTTGGTGAGATCTGTGAGAGGTGCTACTAGGGTGGAGAAGTTCTTAATAAATCTCCTATAAAAGTTGGCGAATCCCAGGAATCTTTGTAGCCCCTTTAAATCTCTAGGTTGCTCCCACTCAAGTACAGCTTTGACCTTAGCCTGATCCATAGATAACCCAGTGTTAGAAATTATATACCCTAAAAAAGGGACCTCAGGAACCTCGAATACACATTTCTTGAGTTTAGCGTATAAGCAATTTTCTCTTAATTTTTGTAAGACAAGGCGAACATGTTCACGATGTTCCATTAAAGAGGAAGAAAAAATCAAAATATCATCGAGGTACACTACTACAAAGCGACCCAAATACTCTCTAAAAATTTCGTTTACAAAGTCCTGGAAGACGGCCGGGGCGTTACACAAACCAAAGGGCATCACAAGGTACTCGTAATGCCCATCTTGGGTGTTGAAGGCGGTCTTCCATTCATCACCCTGACGGATCCTTATCAAGTTATAGGCCCCTCGTAGATCCAACTTGGTAAAGACTTGGGCCCCGATGATCTGTGTAAATAACCCATCAATCAGAGGAAGGGGGTATTTATTTTTAATGGTTATTTTATTCAAACCCCGGTAATCTATACAGGGGCGGAGCCCCCCATCTTTTTTTTCAACAAAGAAAAAACCCGCCCCAGCCGGAGAAGTGGATGCCCGGATGAACCCCTTCTGTAAATTCTCAGCTATGTAATCTTTCATAGCTTTGTTTTCCGCCCGGGTCAAATTATAGATTTTTCCCCTGGGTGGCATAGTCCCCGGAAGAAGTTCTATGGGGCAGTCAAAGGACCTATGAGGCGGAAGAACATCCGCCGCTTTTTCCGAAAATACATCGAGAAAATCATGATAAGGGCCTGGAACCCCATCGGGGAGTAGCTGTGTGGTACGCACCGGGACTTCCAAACAGGACTGGAAACATGACGGGCCCCATTTAGTAATCTGCCTCGCAGCCCAGTCAATCTGAGGGTTATGCTTTTGTAACCAAGGCAACCCGAGTACTAATGGAGTTAAGGGCATTTTTAAGACAAAAAAGCAAATCCATTCAGAATGCCCTGCTCCCACTCTAAGAAACACTGGTGGGGTCTTAAAGTGTATGAGGCCCCCCGCAATAGGTGTGTCATCAATGGCTAAAACCCGGATAACCTTAGACAGAGGTTGGAGCGGAATCTTCAAACTTTGAGCTAGCTCTAAGTCAAGAAAATTCCCTGCAGCCCCACAATCAAGAAGGGCCTCCAAATTTTTAAATTCAAGGTCCACTTTAATCTGGACTGGGACCATAAATTGGGAATAAATCTGAGGAAATACCTTGCAGCCTAGGTGGGTTCCCTCGACCCCACCTAGGCTCTGAAGTTTCCCGGCTGCTTCTTGGGGCAGACTCTGACCAGGTGACCGGTCCCCCCACAGTAGAGACACAGTCCTTCTGTCAATCGCCGACGCCTCTCAGCCTCAGAAAGCTTGGTAGCTCCCAGCTGCATAGGTTCCTCGAATGGTAAGGGGGCTGGAGCTCCAGCTTTCCAGCTGGTATCGGGATGCGCCCCTCTTTCAAGGCGTCTCTCCCGTAAACGCCGGTCGATTCGGATAGCGAGTTGCATGGTTTCGTCCAAAGACTGAGGTACAGGGTGATTCACAAAAATGTCCTTAATGGCGTCAGATAGGCCAAACCGGAATTGACCACACAGGGCAGGGTCATTCCACCGAGAGTCCACAGCCCACCGACGGAATTCGGAACAATACTCCTCGGCCTGCCGGCGACCCTGTCGCAAGGAACGCAGTTTGGCATCAGCAGTGGCACCCCTATCTGGGTCATCATAAAGAATTTCCATAGCTGAAAAAAACACATCGACCGATTGCCGTGCTGGGTCCTGAGGTGACAGGCCGAATGCCCAGGACTGTGGGTCCCCTTGCAGGAGGGAGATGACCAGGCCCACACGTTGTTCTTGGGAGCCAGAGGAGTGTGGGCAGAGTTGAAAATAAAGTTTGCAGGCATCCTGAAAGTTGGAAAACTTGCTTCTGTCCCCAGTGAACTTATCGGGGAGTGGGATCTTGGGTTCCACAGGATGGACGGCCGGTGCCCCCAAAGGGACTGGGTTGATAGGAGTTGGACGGCTCTCCTGGGCCGCCACTCGATGAGCCAGGTGCTCAACAGCCGCAGTCAAGGCCTGCACCTGCTCCAAAATTTGGTCCATAGTTCTGGCCTGTTATACTGTCAGGGACCGCTGGACACCCTTCTCTCGTGAGCCAACAATCCCCAATCTCCACCGCCTCTTGTGCCTATAGACAAGCCCCCGCTTGCTGGAGACACGGGTTATGCCTCTCCAGACTCGGTTGCCCCCAGGTCTTACTGGCGCAAAGATTGCTGGCTTACGATAAAGACGGATGAACTGCGGGGTATCCCAAATCAGGATTTCATGCACCAAAGTCTGTAAACGTCAAAACCAAGGGGCAAGGCAAAGAGTAGTCGGGACTGGCAAGGGTCAAGGCCGGGTGATCACAGAAGCGCGGTATCCAAGGGGTTAAGCAGAGACGAAGTCAGACAGGCAGAAGGTCGGTTCAGGCAGCGAGCAGGAGTAGTCAAGGACGAAGCCGGATCAAACACACTAAGACGAGATTCAGAAGCACACCCAAGCTAGTAAATGGCTATAACAGGCACTGGTGGTTCGGGCGGGAAAATATTTAAATGGTGACTGACCAATGGGAAGGGGAATGTGCTGATTGGTGCAACACACGATCTCACCCCTGATAGGAGAAACTCCAGGGACTGGACCGCCCTGGCCAGTCAGGCTGTCCATTCCCTGACCTTCCCAGAGCAGAGGATTCCTGGGTCAGGATTGGTCCTTTTAAATCTGCCCCCGGCGAATGCGCTGGGAGCAACGCCGCCGGGGGACATAAAGGGAACGTGCTAGCACGCGGGCACGTGCACGGCCGTCGGCTGCCGGTGCGCCCGACGCTGGAGGGGCGGCTGCCTGGCGCGGCCGCCGGAGGGGCCGCGCCACCAGTGAGCGTGCGGAGGCACCGCGGGACAGACTCCCAGGTAAGTTCCTTACAACACCTATCTTGTTTGTTTCTTGGTCTTGGAGTGTGGCTGATCTCCCCATATGAAATGACAACAGGTAAATGGTCTTGGGGGTCTTGGGGGTTTCGTCATGTCTCGGTTAAGCACATGATTGCAGTAGAGATTGTGATGAATACATTGTGAATGGATACAAAGCAAGGGGTTGGAATTAAGTGTGGAATTATGTGTTTGAGGTTTGTAAGGTTAAGGGTTTAAGCAGGTTTGTTGCAGCAGTGAGCATTATTAGTTGTAGTTGGGGTTAAATGGTGGATGAGACAAGAAAGCTGAACCAGGTGTAGCACTTACAGTACCATAAATAAAACACCCCAAAAATACAAATGCATCACATGGATCACATGGCTGTGATGGTAAATCTAACAAATTATTGGAACCACACAGACTGTATTAAATTACTAAATGTATTGTTAACATACCTGTAAGCCATAACATTTATGTGACCTGGAGCTATTGCAGCACTGATTTAGATAGAGAGAGGTTCCTGCTGCAGCAGTAAGGGACAGATGTACTGTACTGTTAAAACTGCCTTTTTCAGGGTAAACTACCCTGCCCTATTCAGGGATAGCAGCTGTAGTGAGGGCTAGAGAAGGGTGGACTCACTAGCCACTACTACTGCACTAATACTACTGGCTTGTCACTATCGGGGTTATGGTGCCCCTTTAACCCACATCTTCATTTCAGCACTGGTGTTTTGGGTGCCCCTTTAACCCACATCTTTATTTCAGCACTGGGGTACACCCTTATACCACAAGAAGCTCTAGGTATTGGAGTCTGTCCCACTGTAATACCAATTGTTTGGGGACACCTATGATCTTTAATTTTGGCATTTTTGGTTAGATCCAATTTTTGTCTAATGATGAATATTATTTATCTTTTAATTATATATTTTTTTTCAGGTTCTAACTCTTATTAAATGTGGCTTTTAAAACCATGCCATCTAACATGGAAACTGTTGGTTTATTTTTTTATATTTTTTGGTAATTTTTTTTGTTATTTTACATTATAAATAACTTTTATCTAATGAACAATAGCCCAACTTTTATGTTTTAATTGTATTGTTTCATGTTAACTTTTATACTAAATGCTGTTTTAAAGGCATCCTGTTTAACATTAAAACTGCCTGTGGGTTTATTTTTTATATGTTTTGGTAATTTTTGGTTAGATCCAATTTGTATCTAAGTAAATATTTTTCTAAATGTTTTTTGTCACTTTACCTTGTTTTATTGAAATCCAGGAAAGTGACAATGGGGACCTTATTTTTTAAATGTTTCTTACATTAAAGAAAATGTGGGGTGCCCCCCCAAAGTCTACCAGCCCGGGCACCAAGCACACTATTGGTGGCCCCTGTCCCTGCAAGTTACAAGCCCTTGTGCACTTTGTTTTGGGCTCTGGGCTCTTCCAGGGGTGCATTGGGCAATCCTGGAAGAACCCAGTGCCCACACCAATGGGCACTGGGCTCTTCCACACGCAGGATGCTCCAAATGGGGGTGCAGGTAACATAGTAACATAGTAACATAGTAACATAGTATGTAAGGCTGAATAAAGACTTTAGTCCATCCAGTTCAGCCTGTTTAACTCCTTCCAGTGGTCTAGTAGCCATAGCCGGAAATGTTATTACATGCCAGGAAGGCATCAAGGCCACTTTTGAACATTTTTAATGTATCCCTCATTACTACCTCCTCTGGCAGCGAGTTCCATAGTCTCACTGCTCTTACAGAGAAGAATCCCCTCCTATGTCGGTGGAGAAAGCACCTTTCCTCTAACCTTAGTGGATGCCCCCGGGTTATGGTTACACTCCGGGGTATAAATAGATTGTGGGACAGATCCTTGTATTGACCCCTAATATATTTATACATAGTTATTAGATCACCCCTCAATCGTCTTTTTTCTAGACTAAATAAGCCTAACTTGGACAATCTTTCCGGGTACTCTAGCCCCCGCACTCCTTTTATTAACTTTGTTGCCCTTCTTTGAACGCGCTCCAGTTCTGATATGTCCTTCTTAAGCACAGGTGCCCAGAACTGTACACAGTATTCCATATGGGGTCTGACCAGTGACTTGTACAGGGGTAAAATGATGTTCTGGTCATGAGCACCTATGCCCCTCCTGATGCACCCCATGATCCTGTTTGCCTTGGCAGCAGCTGCCTGGCATTGATTACTACAGTTGAGCTTATTGTCAACTAAAACCCCTAGGTCCTTTTCCATTGTTGTTTTACCAAGTGTTTCTTTATTTAGTGTGTAATCATGACACAGATTTCTCCTTCCCATGTGCATAACCTTACATTTATCAAACTTCATTTGCCATTTAACTGCCCATGCTTCCAATTTATCTAAATCTGTTTGTAGTTGCCTGTTGTCCTCCTTTGTTTTAATTACTTTACTCAGCTTAGTATCATCTGCAAAGATTGAGACTTTACTGTTTAATCCATACCCACTGTCATTTATATATATATTGAAGAGAATTGGTCCCAGAACTGACCCTTGTGGTACTCCACTAGTAACAGTGACCCAATCTGAGTGTGTACCATTGATAACCACCCTCTGCTTCCGATCACTAAGCCAATTTCCCACCCATCTGCACACGTTTTCCCCCAGTCCAAGCATTCTCATCTTTTGTACCAGCCTTTTATGTGGCACAGTATCAAATGCTTTAGAAAAGTCAAGATATATGATATCCAATGACTCCCCCTGATCCAATCTTGAACTTACCTCCTCATAAAAGCTGATCAGGTTTGTCTGGCAGGAGCGATTCCTCATAAATCCATGCTGATATGGAGTAATAAGGTTTTCCCCAAGCTGCTCCAGGATAGTATCCCTTAAGAAACCTTCAAACAGCTTGCCCACCACAGATGTTAAGCTTACCGGTCTGTAGTTCCCAGGTTCCCCCCTAGATCCCTATTGGCACCACATTTGCCAAGCGCCAATCCATCGGAACAAACCCTGTAGTTATGGAATCCACAAATATTAGAAATAATGGCTTGTCTATTAGTGTACATAACTCCCTTAAAACACGAGGATGTATGTCATCTGGTCCCGGTGATTTATCGATTTTCATCTGTTTGAGACGGTGCCGGACTTCTTCCTTGGTTAGACCAGTGACATTTAATGGAGGGTTTCGGTTATTCCCCTGCATTTCACTGGGCATGTCAAATTCTTTTGTGAATATAGAAGCAAAGAAGTTGTTAAGCAAATTAGCTTTCTCCTCATTTCCCTCTATAGGGGTCCCATCCTTGCTTTTCAGGGGGCCCACACCCTCAGGTTTGTACCTTTTACGGTTTATGTAGCTAAAGAATAATTTGGGGTTAGTTTTACTCTCTTTCGCGACCAGTCTTTCTGTCTCCAGCTTAGCTGCCCTTATCTGTTGTTTACATTGTTTATTTTCTTCTTTATAGTTTTTTAACGCTTCCGCTGTCCCTTCCTGCTTTAAACGTTTAAATGCCTTTTTTTTGTTGTTTATTGCCCCCTTAACCTTTTTATTTAGCCACATCGGTTTACATGTGTGTCTAATAGTTTTATTCCTGTAAGGTATATATCTGTCACACTGAAAATTAAGTATTCCTTTGAAAGTATCCCATTTAGCGTCCATGCTTTTGTTCTTAAGGACATTTTCCCAGTCAATGCAGTGTAGGGCATCTCTAAGTTGGTCAAACTTTGCCTTTTTGAAGTCCCGCGTTTTTGTGACTCCTTGATAAGGCACCCTAGTGACTGCTAATTGGAAATTAATGATATTATGATCACTGCTTCCAAGGTGTCCCCCAACCTGTACCTTTATTACTTTGTCTGGTACATTGGTTAGTATTAGGTCCAATATAGCTTTCCCCCTTGTTGGAGCTTGTACTTGTTGGGAAAGGTAGCCATCTTTTGTTTTAGATAAAAAACTATTACTTTTCTGCGAAACACATGTTTCAGCATCCCAGTCTATATCTGGGTAGTTAAAGTCCCCCATAATCACTACCTCATTTATTTTAGCGGCTATATCTATTTGCCTTAGCATCATATTTTCTATGGATTCGGATATATCTGGAGGTTTATAGCAAACCCCCATCAGTATTTTATTTTTGTTTCTCCCTCCATGTATTTCTACCCATACCGACTCCACATGGTCATTCCCCTCACATATATCCTCCCGCAGAGCAGGCTGTAGAGAGGATTTTACAATTAAGCAGACTCCACCCCCTTTGCGTTTGTTACGGTCCCTCCTAAACACACAGTATCCCTGTAAATTTACTGCCCAGTCATAGCTTTCATCCAGCCAGGTCTCTGTTACCCCCACTATATCATATTGTTCTTCTGTTATTATCAGTTCTAGTTCATCCATTTTATTAGTCAAGCTTCTAGCATTTGTAAGCATGCATTTCAAATGCTTATGACAATTTTGATAATTTTGTATATTGCCCTTATTCCTGCTAGATGTGCTAACCCCTCCCCCCTCTCCACCCCCAGTTTCATGTCTACACCCACTGTCACTTTCTTTCCTAACTTCCCCTTTGTAATAGCTTTTACCCTCCCCCCCAATGCTCAGTTTAAACACTCCTCTAACCTTTTAGCCATCCTCTCCCCCAGAACAGATGCACCCTCCCCATTGAGGTGCAACCCATCCCTGCCAAAGAACCTGTAGCCCACTGTGAAGTCGGCCCAGTTCTCTAAGAACCCAAACCCCTCCTTTTTACTCCAATTTTTAAGCCACCTGTTTACATCTCTAATCTCCCGCTGCCTCTCTGGTGTGGCTCTTGGTACTGGTAGTATTTTTGAGAATACTACAGTTGAGGTCCTTGCCTTAAGCTTACGGCCTAAGTCCCTGAAATCATTTTTTAGGACCTTCCACCTACTTCTTCCTATGTCATTAGTGCCAATATGCACCATGACCGCTGGGTTCACGCCAGCCCCTCCCAACAATCTGTCAGCCCGCTCCGCTACATGCCGTACTCTTGCCCCAGGAAGGCAACACACTGTTCGGCAATCCCGGTCTTTGTGACAGATTGCCCTGTCTGTTCCCCTAATAATAGAGTCACCCACTACCAGCACCTGTCTTGCCTGCCCTGTTCTCCCATTTCCCCTCCCTTCCTTACTGGAGCCGACAGATGTGTCTTGCTGCAGCTCTGCCATCCCTGAGCTAACATCCTCCTCATCTGCCAACCGGGCAAACTTGTTTGGAGGTGCCTGTTCAGGGCTAGCCTCCCTGTAACTTTTACCCCTACCCCGCCTTCTAACTGTTATCCAGCTAGCTGCCTCATTTTCCTGCTTTTCCTCTCCCCCCCATACTACCACCCTCCCCTGACCCTGAGCCATGTAGTGCCAGATCAGTGAGATCCAGACTCTTTTGCATGATAACAATTTCTCTCAGTGTTGCCAATCGCTTATTTAGATCGTGAATCACGGCTTCCAAATCAGAGATTCGCAGGCATCCGGGGCATATATTCACCATCGACCGATTGATCAAGAAGTGCATACATAGCACAAGATGTACACTGAACAGCATTGTTAGGCATGGAACCCATTGTATGAATTTGTGGGAACACCAAGTGTAGAATTTACAACACTTAAAATAACAATATGAAATCAAGGCAGATACTTACAGCTTCCGAACTTCTGCTTGTAACTTCTTCTTTTAACTCCTGCTTTAACTCACCACTTCCAAGCAGCCACTTACAGAGACAGCCAAAAGTGCAAGCTACAAGAGCTGTGTGTGTGGCCTTATAACACACCTGCTTCAATTAGGCCTCAATTAGGCCTCAACAGGAATCCAGGAAAGAGAAGAAAAAAAAAACTTTTTTTTTTTCTTTGGTTTAAATTTGTGCCAGCATTAACACACTGATTCACAAAAATAAAACAAACACAGTTTACTATATTTTACTTACCCAATGAGCTCAGTTTCCCAAAACTTACCACAGGAGATCCTGCTTTAACTCACCACTTCCAAGCAGCCACTTACAGAGACAGCCAAAAGAGCAAGCTACAAGAGCTGTGTGTGTGGCCTTATAACACACCTGCTTCAATTAGGCCTCAATTAGGCCTCAGCAGGAATCCAGGAAAGAGAAAAAAAAAAAACTTTTTTTTTTTCTTTGGTTTAAATTTGTGCCAGCATTAACACACTGATTCACAAAAATAAAACAAACAGTTTACTATATTTTACTTACCCAATGAGCTCAGTTTCCCAAAACTTACCACAGGAGATCCTGCTTTAACTCACCACTTCCAAGCAGCCACTTACAGAGACAGCCAAAAGAGCAAGCTACAAGAGCTGTGTGTGTGGCCTTATAACACACCTGCTTCAATTAGGCCTCAATTAGGCTTCAGCAGGAATCCAGGAAAGAGAAAAAAAAAAAAAACTTTTTTTTTTCTTTGGTTTAAATTTGTGCCAGCATTAACACACTGATTCACAAAAATAAAACAAACACAGTTTACTATATTTTACTTACCCAATGAGCTCAGTTTCCCAAAACTTACCACAGGAGATCCTGCTTTAACTCACCACTTCCAAGCAGCCACTTACAGAGACAGCCAAAAGAGCAAGCTACAAGAGCTGTGTGTGTGGCCTTATAACACACCTGCTTCAATTAGGCCTCAATTAGGCCTCAGCAGGAATCCAGGAAAGAGAAAAAAAAAAAACTTTTTTTTTTTCTTTGGTTTAAATTTGTGCCAGCATTAACACACTGATTCACAAAAATAAAACAAACACAGTTTACTATATTTTACTTACCCAATGAGCTCAGTTTCCCAAAACTTACCACAGGAGATCCTGCTTTAACTCACCACTTCCAAGCAGCCACTTACAGAGACAGCCAAAAGAGCAAGCTACAAGAGCTGTGTGTGTGGCCTTATAACACACCTGCTTCAATTAGGCCTCAATTAGGCCTCAGCAGGAATCCAGGAAAGAGAAAAAAAAAAAAAAACTTTTTTTTTTTTCTTTGGTTTAAATTTGTGCCAGCATTAACACACTGGTTCACAAAAATAAAACAAACACAGTTTACTATATTTTACTTACCCAATGAGCTCAGTTTCCCAAAACTTACCACAGGAGATCCTGCTTTAACTCACCACTTCCAAGCAGCCACTTACAGTGTCATTTGCTGGCAGGGCACCCACCGAGGTCCCCTGGACCCATTACCAGTTAACCCCGAGTGAAGAAGAAATAAGACACCACACAAAATATATTTTTATTGTTCTTAATTTAAATTGTACTCATCCATCCCAGTCTTCCAATTTCTGTCCCTTTCAGGGCGCTGTCTTCCTCCAGTCCAGCGGGTCTTCTTTGTCCCACGCCATCTCCTCTTCCTTCTTCGGGGCTCTTCATGGCCCCCTCCAGCATGTAGATGAGGCAGCGCCAGCCCTCCAATGGTGACAACTGCGCTGCCATGTGGATGTAGGGGGAACATGGGTTTCCCCTTCTTTTATCCTTGCTAACCAGTGAGGGACTGAAGTAAGGGACAGGGGAGGCTTTTTGACTGGGAGGCGTGGCCTCCATGGAATCTCCCTGATGTAATTGCAGAGGGGGACGGGCCTAGATTGTCTTTTTCTCATGCCACCCCCTCTAGGTCCCTACCCATTTGTGATGTCATAAGTGATGCCGGAGAGTTTCCAGAGATGCCCCACCTCTTTATATAAAAGCCACTCCCTAGCGGCTCATAATGGTGTCCCCCAGCCAGGAGCCGGGATGAACAGAGAGGAAGCCGTGTTTCCCTCCTTGCTAAATGCTGCAACAGCATCCTTAGATGCCACATAAGTATACATTTAAAGGAGCCTGCTTGGGAGCCCGGAGGAGGAAGATAAGTATATGTTTATTAAGATTAAATATAAATAAAGTAAATAAAAAATAGTTTTTTTTATCAAACTTGTGTGTTTTGGTTTCCACTTTCACTTGGAAAGTGAATATGGACCCCTATACCAGTTCATACTACATTACCCACATCACCAATGGGAATGGGCCAGGTGGGGCACCGGACTGGTACTAGGGATGTAATGGTCAGGGCCAGGGGCCTGCTGGGTGGCCCTGGAGCCTTGAAATCCCCCCCCCCCCATGCATGGTTCATCGGATCGGTAATGCTTAGAGGGGGGAAAACTATGCATTTTTCTTACATTTTTGGCTGGAAAATTATTTGAAATGTATCCCCACTCCCAACAAGTTTAGGGGGCATCAGGGGTGCGGAGGAGACCTGAGCTCATACCAAAGGGTATAAGAGCGTGTAACTTGCAGGGACAGGTGCTGCCAATAGTTTTGCCTCTGAGCCATGGGTTACAAGTCCTTATGCTTGGTGCCCGAGCTGGTAGCTTTTGGGGGGGGGGAGGGGCAGAGCCCCACTTTTTGAAGTAAAAATGTAAGAAACATTAAAAAAATAATAATAAGGTCCCCACTTTCACTTTCCTGGCTTTAATTGTTGTGAGTTACATGGCATTCAATAAATCAAGGGAGAACAAATAAAGCAAAAAAAAAAATTCCACCAATCACCCTATAACAGGCAATGTGCAGAATTCCCCAATCGCCCCATATCAGGCAGCATGCAGACCTCGCCCCATAACTTCATAACTGGCAGTATGCAGAATATCACACATCACCACATAGCATGCAGCATGACACATCTCCTTGAATAACCCCATAACTTTTAGTTTGCAGAATCTCCCTATGACCCCATAACATGCACTATGCAGAATCCCCTTAATCCTTCCATAACAGGTAGTGTGCAAAATCCACCCAATCACCAAATAAAATGCAATATGCAAAATAACCCCCCAATCACCCATAAAAGGCAGTGTAGTGGATCCCCTCCCATTACCCGATCCCAACCAATCATCCCATAACGGTTCCCCCAATCTCCTTATATCAGGCAATGTGGAAGAATCCCCACAATAAAAATACGTAAATTACTAAGATGAAATAGATACTTAATGTATAGAATCCAGTTTTAATGTATGGAATCCAGTTTTACCCAAATACATTAGTATTTTATAACAAAACATAATCATTCAGTAATATACATATAATATATGCATTCAGTAATTAACCAAGTCTTGCTAGCTGGTGGATGGGGGTGGGGTCAAGTGTAGGTGTAGTGATCACAGAAAACTGCTAAGTGAAAATGAAAACAAATAAAAGGGTTGTAAAAAACATGATTCTTTGAATTACAGGAGATTGATTTCTCTTTGATTAAGGCATGTATACATAAACATTGACTGATTAAATATAGTTTACACATAAATAATGTAGCATAAAAAATTGTTTGTATACTCAGAATACAGTTAAAGAATAAAAAAAAAGGCAGGGAGCAGAGATTGTTAAACTGAGAAAAAAACAATCAGATTCGACTTTTTTAATGTATTTCCTAGGGATGAGCGAATCGATCCGGACGAACCCGGATTCGATCCGAATTTCAGGAAAAATTCGATTCGGATCGAATCCGAATTTCCCCGCGATTCGATCACTCGAAGTTTTCCTTTAACATCCATTCATTTACATTACAGGCATTCTAAGATGGCGGGCGGGACATGTCTGGACATGTATCCCGCGCCAGTGCAAGCTGGGGCAGTCACATGCAGCCTATCAGCAGCCAGCAAGCCCGGTGACGTCACACAGCGGTATTTAACGGCGGCCATCTTGCTTTTCCTCATTTCTCTATTGCATTCGTGACAGACAGACAGAACGCTGTGTAGCTGAGGCAGTTAGACAGGCTGGAGACAGGCTGGAGACAGGGACAGACAGGGACAGGCTGGAGACAGGCAGGAGACAGGCAGGAGACAGACAGGAGACAGACAGAAAGCCAGGGAAAGGTAGGAAAAACGGAGCTGGCTGACAGGGAGAATTTTTTTTTTTCATCCAGCCTTTGTTAGCGTTTTCAGGCTGCTTATAGTAACTAACTGTGCATATATACTGAACTGATCTTAAGTCTGCTGTGAGGCATCCCATTCTGTGACTAAAGCAGCCTCTATTTAATAGCATAATAAACATTTGCACTTATTCTCATAGAAATCAGGCCTGATAAAGACACTTTTGCTGTGCATGCTCTCTGGTTTTTGTGGCACTGGCATCCCATTCTGTGACTAAAGCAGCCTCTATTTAATAGCATAATAAACATTTGCACTTATTCTCATAGAAATCAGGCCTGATAAAGACACTTTTGCTGTGCATGCTCTCTGGTTTTTGTGGCACTGGCATCCCATTCTGTGACTAAAGCAGCCTCTATTTAATAGCATAATAAACATTTGCACTTATTCTCATAGAAATCAGGCCTGATAAAGACACTTTTGCTGTGCATGCTCTCTGGTTTTTGTGGCACTGGCATCCCATTCTGTGACTAAAGCAGCCTCTATTTAATAGCATAATAAACATTTGCACTTATTCTCATAGAAATCAGGCCTGATAAAGACACTTTTGCTGTGCATGCTCTCTGGTTTTTGTGGCACTGGCATCCCATTCTGTGACTAAAGCAGCCTCTATTTAATAGCATAATAAACATTTGCACTTATTCTCATAGAAATCAGGCCTGATAAAGACACTTTTGCTGTGCATGCTCTCTGGTTTTTGTGGCACTGGCATCCCATTCTGTGACTAAAGCAGCCTCTATTTAATAGCATAATAAACATTTGCACTTATTCTCATAGAAATCAGGCCTGATAAAGACACTTTTGCTGTGCATGCTCTCTGGTTTTTGTGGCACTGGCATCCCATTCTGTGACTAAAGCAGCCTCTATTTAATAGCACAATAAACATTTGCACTTATTCTCATAGAAATCAGGCCTGATAAAGACACTTTTGCTGTGCATGCTCTCTGGTTTTTGTGGCACTGGCATCCCATTCTGTGACTAAAGCAGCCTCTATTTAATAGCATAATAAACATTTGCACTTATTCTCATAGAAATCAGGCCTGATAAAGACACTTTTGCTGTGCATGCTCTCTGGTTTTTGTGGCACTGGCATCCCATTCTGTGACTAAAGCAGCCTCTATTTAATAGCACAATAAACATTTGCACTTATTCTCATAGAAATCAGGCCTGATAAAGACACTTTTGCTGTGCATGCTCTCTGGTTTTTGTGGCACTGGCATCCCATTCTGTGACTAAAGCAGCCTCTATTTAATAGCATAATAAACATTTGCACTTATTCTCATAGAAATCAGGCCTGATAAAGACACTTTTGCTGTGCATGCTCTCTGGTTTTTGTGGCACTGGCATCCCATTCTGTGACTAAAGCAGCCTCTATTTAATAGCATAATAAACATTTGCACTTATTCTCATAGAAATCAGGCCTGATAAAGACACTTTTGCTGTGCATGCTCTCTGGTTTTTGTGGCACTGGCATCCCATTCTGTGACTAAAGCAGCCTCTATTTAATAGCACAATAAACATTTGCACTTATTCTCATAGAAATCAGGCCTGATAAAGACACTTTTGCTGTGCATGCTCTCTGGTTTTTGTGGCACTGGCATCCCATTCTGTGACTAAAGCAGCCTCTATTTAATAGCATAATAAACATTTGCACTTATTCTCATAGAAATCAGGCCTGATAAAGACACTTTTGCTGTGCATGCTCTCTGGTTTTTGTGGCACTGGCATCCCATTCTGTGACTAAAGCAGCCTCTATTTAATAGCATAATAAACATTTGCACTTATTCTCATAGAAATCAGGCCTGATAAAGACACTTTTGCTGTGCATGCTCTCTGGTTTTTGTGGCACTGGCATCCCATTCTGTGACTAAAGCAGCCTCTATTTAATAGCACAATAAACATTTGCACTTATTCTCATAGAAATCAGGCCTGATAAAGACACTTTTGCTGTGCATGCTCTCTGGTTTTTGTGGCACTGGCATCCCATTCTGTGACTAAAGCAGCCTCTATTTAATAGCATAATAAACATTTGCACTTATTCTCATAGAAATCAGGCCTGATAAAGACACTTTTGCTGTGCATGCTCTCTGGTTTTTGTGGCACTGGCATCCCATTCTGTGACTAAAGCAGCCTCTATTTAATAGCACAATAAACATTTGCACTTATTCTCATAGAAATCAGGCCTGATAAAGACACTTTTGCTGTGCATGCTCTCTGGTTTTTGTGGCACTGGCATCCCATTCTGTGACTAAAGCAGCCTCTATTTAATAGCATAATAAACATTTGCACTTATTCTCATAGAAATCAGGCCTGATAAAGACACTTTTGCTGTGCATGCTCTCTGGTTTTTGTGGCACTGGCATCCCATTCTGTGACTAAAGCAGCCTCTATTTAATAGCACAATAAACATTTGCACTTATTCTCATAGAAATCAGGCCTGATAAAGACACTTTTGCTGTGCATGCTCTCTGGTTTTTGTGGCACTGGCATCCCATTCTGTGACTAAAGCAGCCTCTATTTAATAGCATAATAAACATTTGCACTTATTCTCATAGAAATCAGGCCTGATAAAGACACTTTTGCTGTGCATGCTCTCTGGTTTTTGTGGCACTGGCATCCCATTCTGTGACTAAAGCAGCCTCTATTTAATAGCACAATAAACATTTGCACTTATTCTCATAGAAATCAGGCCTGATAAAGACACTTTTGCTGTGCATGCTCTCTGGTTTTTGTGGCACTGGCATCCCATTCTGTGACTAAAGCAGCCTCTATTTAATAGCATAATAAACATTTGCACTTATTCTCATAGAAATCAGGCCTGATAAAGACACTTTTGCTGTGCATGCTCTCTGGTTTTTGTGGCACTGGCATCCCATTCTGTGACTAAAGCAGCCTCTATTTAATAGCACAATAAACATTTGCACTTATTCTCATAGAAATCAGGCCTGATAAAGACACTTTTGCTGTGCATGCTCTCTGGTTTTTGTGGCACTGGCATCCCATTCTGTGACTAAAGCAGCCTCTATTTAATAGCATAATAAACATTTGCACTTATTCTCATAGAAATCAGGCCTGATAAAGACACTTTTGCTGTGCATGCTCTCTGGTTTTTGTGGCACTGGCATCCCATTCTGTGACTAAAGCAGCCTCTATTTAATAGCATAATAAACATTTGCACTTATTCTCATAGAAATCAGGCCTGATAAAGACACTTTTGCTGTGCATGCTCTCTGGTTTTTGTGGCACTGGCATCCCATTCTGTGACTAAAGCAGCCTCTATTTAATAGCACAATAAACATTTGCACTTATTCTCATAGAAATCAGGCCTGATAAAGACACTTTTGCTGTGCATGCTCTCTGGTTTTTGTGGCACTGGCATCCCATTCTGTGACTAAAGCAGCCTCTATTTAATAGCATAATAAACATTTGCACTTATTCTCATAGAAATCAGGCCTGATAAAGACACTTTTGCTGTGCATGCTCTCTGGTTTTTGTGGCACTGGCATCCCATTCTGTGACTAAAGCAGCCTCTATTTAATAGCACAATAAACATTTGCACTTATTCTCATAGAAATCAGGCCTGATAAAGACACTTTTGCTGTGCATGCTCTCTGGTTTTTGTGGCACTGGCATCCCATTCTGTGACTAAAGCAGCCTCTATTTAATAGCATAATAAACATTTGCACTTATTCTCATAGAAATCAGGCCTGATAAAGACACTTTTGCTGTGCATGCTCTCTGGTTTTTGTGGCACTGGCATCCCATTCTGTGACTAAAGCAGCCTCTATTTAATAGCATAATAAACATTTGCACTTATTCTCATAGAAATCAGGCCTGATAAAGACACTTTTGCTGTGCATGCTCTCTGGTTTTTGTGGCACTGGCATCCCATTCTGTGACTAAAGCAGCCTCTATTTAATAGCATAATAAACATTTGCACTTATTCTCATAGAAATCAGGCCTGATAAAGACACTTTTGCTGTGCATGCTCTCTGGTTTTTGTGGCACTGGCATCCCATTCTGTGACTAAAGCAGCCTCTATTTAATAGCATAATAAACATTTGCACTTATTCTCATAGAAATCAGGCCTGATAAAGACACTTTTGCTGTGCATGCTCTCTGGTTTTTGTGGCACTGGCATCCCATTCTGTGACTAAAGCAGCCTCTATTTAATAGCATAATAAACATTTGCACTTATTCTCATAGAAATCAGGCCTGATAAAGACACTTTTGCTGTGCATGCTCTCTGGTTTTTGTGGCACTGGCATCCCATTCTGTGACTAAAGCAGCCTCTATTTAATAGCATAATAAACATTTGCACTTATTCTCATAGAAATCAGGCCTGATAAAGACACTTTTGCTGTGCATGCTCTCTGGTTTTTGTGGCACTGGCATCCCATTCTGTGACTAAAGCAGCCTCTATTTAATAGCATAATAAACATTTGCACTTATTCTCATAGAAATCAGGCCTGATAAAGACACTTTTGCTGTGCATGCTCTCTGGTTTTTGTGGCACTGGCATCCCATTCTGTGACTAAAGCAGCCTCTATTTAATAGCATAATAAACATTTGCAC
Organism: Gastrophryne carolinensis; assembly: GCA_027917425.1. Classification (NCBI taxonomy): domain Eukaryota; kingdom Metazoa; phylum Chordata; class Amphibia; order Anura; family Microhylidae; genus Gastrophryne; species Gastrophryne carolinensis. Next base: position 305,409,398 of record CM051239.1, on the reverse strand, counting down.
TTATTCTCATAGAAATCAGGCCTGATAAAGACACTTTTGCTGTGCATGCTCTCTGGTTTTTGTGGCACTGGCATCCCATTCTGTGACTAAAGCAGCCTCTATTTAATAGCATAATAAACATTTGCACTTATTCTCATAGAAATCAGGCCTGATAAAGACACTTTTGCTGGCCAAAGCCCTACTGGACCCTGCCAGGTCGATTCCTGCCCGGGGCATCCCATTCTGTGACTACAGCAGCCTCTGTTTAAGACCATATAAGCATTTGCTCTTATCATATTTGAAATTAGCCTGATAAAGACACTTTTGCTGGCCAAAGCCCTACTGGACCCTGCCAGGTCCATTCCTGCCCAGGGCATCCCATTCTGTGACTAAAGCAGCCTCTGTTTAAGACCATATAAGCATTTGCTCTTATTATATTTATATTATAAGACACTTTTGCTGGGCATAGGCTTACTGCTGCCTGCCAGGGGCACTTCTGTTGAGGCATCCCATTCTGTAACATAGCATACCCCTCTTTATTTACACTAAGCAGCTCTCTTATTTACACTAAGCAGGCCTGTTGGAGGCTGAGTGTTACTGCTCACTTTTGGTGTGCATTATATTCTGTTTTATATAGACCCACTGCTGCCTGGGGGTTCTTAAAATATCACCTACTACCACGCCAGTTAGACTATGTCGGGCAGACAAGTGCCTGGAAGTGAAAAGAGGAGTGGCAGAGGCCAAGATTCCGCAGGCAGAGCTCGCATCAGACTGGGGGCCAGTAGCAGCAGGAGTCACGCTGAGAGACCTAATCTGCCAGTATCTGCTAGCGGTCGGGTCTCCACCAGTAACGCATCTGCCGTGGTAGATTGGCTGACGCGCTCATCAACAACATCATCACAACTTACATCTGAGACCCCCAGTCTAGGGTCGGTAGGTTCCTCTGACACAACCCTGAGTTGGCATGCCCCGAGAGCAGTCCCTGTCCTCCCATTGCCTCTGTCCTACGCCGTTCCCTCCCCCAGCGACGTATCCTATGCTTTGGGTTCAGCTCCACTCTTTAGTGAGGAGGACGATCAGATACAGGAGGACAGTCAGCAGCTACTGCCCAGCCAAGAAATGGAGGTGGCTTCTTTAGCTAGGCAGACAAATAGTGATGTGGACAGTGTCGTGGGTGCTGCGAGCGTTCCAGCTCCTGCGCCAGACACTGTTGACGAATCCACGAACATCAGTGACGTACAGCCACAACCCGGTGATGATGATGATGATGACGATGAAGCCGATCGCACTTGGGAGCCGGGTGATGAAGGGGCTTCATCGTCATCATCAGGAGAAGAGGGGCGCAGGTTGCCCCGGAGTCAGCAGCTGAGGCAGCAAGGTGGTAGCAGTCAGCATGGGGGCACAATTCCAAAGGCTGGAGCCGGCCGGGGCCGGGGCCGGGGTAGAGCACCTGCTGTGCGGCAGTCTACCTTATCGGGAGGTAGTGGAGCAGGGGTTCCTGGAGTTGGCAACAGCAGCAGTGAATCAGTGAGGCCAGGGGGTGGGAAAAGTAGCTACTCGGCAGTGTGGCAGTTTTTCCTGAGGCATCCGCAGGAGGGTAACATGGCCACATGCAAGATATGTAGGCAAAAGGTGAAGCGTGGCCAGGGTCCAAATGTTGGCACCACGGCCCTGCGTCAACATATGATGCGTCACCATAAAACGACCTGGGAGAACCGAGGCTCCCAAGGGGTGGTCCAGTCTGCTTCCTCACCAAGTGAGCTCCCAATTTCTGCCAGCCAAGGCTCCAGCACCTCAGCCGAAGGCAGCTGTGCGTCACACCCATCCTCTGTCGCTCCTGCTCCTCCTCCTCCTCCTCCAAGTCATGCATCCCGCCAGCAATCCATCAGCGAAGCCATGTCCAAGAGACAGCAGTATGCGCCCACTCATCCTACGGCGCAGAAGCTGAATGTGCTCCTGTCCAAGTTGCTGGTGCTGCAGTCGCTCCCTTTTCAGGTGGTGGAATCTGCACCTTTCAGAGAACTGATGGCTTGTGCCGAGCCGAGGTGGAGAGTCCCAAGCCGTCATTTCTTTGCCAAGAAGGCAGTACCAGCGCTGCACACTTTTGTTGAACAGAAGGTGGGCCAGTCCTTGAGCCTGTCGGTGTGTAGCAAAATACATGGCAGCGCCGACATCTGGAGCTGTAACTACGGTCAGGGGCAGTACATGTCGTTTACGGCCCACTGGGTGAATGTGGTCCCTTTGCAGCAGCAACTTGGACAGGTCACGCCGCTTCGGCCTCCGCGCTCTCTGCCCATTGGGCCTGTGACACCGTGCGACTCGGCCTCCTCATCCTCCGCCATCTCCTCACCCTCCACTGTAGGCTCAAGTCTCAGTGCCCCTCCAGTCTACCATGTGTGCAGGGCACGGAGGTGTCACGCAGTGCTTCACATGGTTTGTCTTGGCGAACGGAGTCACACAGGGGAGGAACTGCTTAAATGTATTCATCAGGAAATCCAAACATGGCTTACTCCGAGAAAACTTAAAATGGGAATCATGGTTACCGACAATGGGAAGAACATTTTGTCTGCGCTGCGCCAAGGAAGCCTGACCCATGCCCCCTGCATGGCTCACGTCTTCAATCTGGTTGTCAAGCGGTTTCTGAAGTGTTCCCCCCATCTGCAGGACATCCTAACAACTTCACGGAAACTTTGCATGCACTTCAGCCACTCCTACACCGCCAAACACACCCTTCTTGAGCTACAGCGTCAGAATGGTATCCCCCAACATAGTCTGATTTGCGATGTTTCCACCCGTTGGAATTCCACCCTTCACATGTTGGACCGATTATATGAACAGAGAAAAGCCATCACGGATTTCCTGATGATCCAAGCAGATAGGGGGACTCCCCTGTGTAACTTCAATGTCAACCAGTGGCAGCTCATACGTGACACCTGCCGTTTGCTCAGGCCCTTTGAGGAAGCCACTTTATTTGTCAGTCGGCAGGATTACGGGATGAACGACGTGATTCCACTGCTTCATGTACTACAGCACATGTTGGAAACCATGGCTGGTCAGGGCACTGGAGACATGGCGTTTACATCTTACGGCCACATGAACCCCGTTGGAGCTGAACTGGAGGAGGAGGAGGAGGAAGAGGAGGAGGAGGAGTTGCCCAGCGAAACACAGTTTAGGCTTGGCGAAATGGCTGGTTTATCTAGTCAGCGGACAGGAGAGGAGGAGCAGGAGCAGCCAGAGGAGCTAGAGGTTTTTGAGGAAGGAGAGACAGAGGACCCGGGCACACCGTGGCAGTATGAAGTGGAGATGGAGACAGGTAGTCCATCCGAGTCACTTGCGCAAATGGCACGAAGCATGCTCACATGCTTGCGTAGTGACCCCAGAATTGTTTCCATCTGTCGGCGGGATGACTTCTGGCTGTCCACCTTATTGGACCCTCGCTTCCGGCACAAAATGGGGGCATTTTTTAAACCCACCGAGAGGGAGGACAAACTCAACTACTACAAAGACATTCTACGTAGGCAGTTGGCCGATGCCTATCTGCGCCATGGTCCATACTCTCGCAGGTCTGACTCGAGGGGACCTCTGCGCTCACCTTCCACTGCCATGGCCGCTGGGGGGGTTGGCAGCAGCAGCAGCAGAAGCTCCATCAGCAGCAGCAGCCTCAGTCTTCAGTCGCTAATGAGTAGCTTTCTACACCCGCATAGTGAGGCTACTCATGAGCAGCAGGAAGACCTGGAGCAGGACCTCAACCAGCAGGTCATGTCATACTTTGACATGACCATGCCAACACACCTTGAGGATCCGCTGGACTTCTGGGCAGCCAAACTTGATTTGTGGCCGCAACTAGCAGAGTTTGCCCTGGAAAAGCTGTCCTGCCCGGCAAGTAGCGTGCCATCTGAGCGGGTGTTTAGTGCGGCGGGGGCCATAGTTACGGCGAGGAGAACTCGTCTGTCAACTAAAAATGTGGAGAGACTCACCTTTGTCAAAATGAATCAGGGATGGATCAGCCAGGATTTCCACCCACCAATGCCTGATGCATGTGACTAGATTCAGCATGGTGCCACGTTTTACACTTTACAAATGGTGCAAAACATATTTATGTCTTTAGGCCATTTTTTGGGCTCCTGCTGCTGCTACTGCCAACTTCTGCCAACTCCAGGGTGTGATTCATCCAATTTTTGGGCTCCTGAAGCCAACTCCAGTGTATATTTGGGCTCCTGCTGCTACTACTGTCAACTCCTGCCAACTCCAGGGTGTGATTCATCCAATTTTTGGGCTCCTGAGGCCAACTCCAGTGTATATTTGGGCTCCTGCTGCTGCTACTGTCAACTCCTGCCAACTCCAGGGTGTGATTCATCCAATTTTTGGGCTCCTGAAGCCAACTCCAGTGTATATTTGGGCTCCTGCTGCTACTACTGCCAACTTCTGCCAACTCCAGGGTGTGATTCATCCAATTTTTGGGCTCCTGAAGCCAACTCCAGTGTATATTTGGGCTCCTGCTGCTGCTACTGTCAACTCCTGCCAACTCCAGGGTGTGATTCATCCAATTTTTGGGCTCCTGAAGCCAACTCCAGTGTATATTTGGGCTCCTGCTGCTGCTACTGTCAACTCCTGCCAACTCCAGGGTGTGATTCATCCAATTTTTGGGCTCCTGAAGCCAACTCCAGTGTATATTTGGGCTCCTGCTGCTGCTACTGTCAACTCCTGCCAACTCCAGGGTGTGATTCATCCAATTTTTGGGCTCCTGAAGCCAACTCCAGTGTATATTTGGGCTCCTGCTGCTGCTACTGCCAACTTCTGCCAACTCCAGGGTGTGATTCATCCAATTTTTGGGCTCCTGAAGCCAACTCCAGTGTATATTTGGGCTCCTGCTGCTGCTGCTGCTGCCAACTTCTGCCAACTCCAGGGTGTGATTCATCCAATTTTTGGGCTCCTGAAGCCAACTCCAGTGTATATTTGGGCTCCTGCTGCTGCTGCTGCTGCCAACTTCTGCCAACTCCAGGGTGTGATTCATCCAATTTTTGGGCTCCTGAGGCCAACTCCAGTGTATATTTGGGCTCCTTCTGCCCCTCATAGTGATGCCACTTCAACTCTCTGCAATTGTGCCGCTCTGCGATTCTATTAGCGATGCCTCTGATCTGCATGTGATATTTCTTCAAAGTATTATTTAACAAACCCAGCACGCATCCTGTGCGTGTTACAGCAAGGCTGAATGGTTTACAACCCTATTGAGGCTGTAGGAGGCTCAGAAATAGCCGTTTTTAATAGCGATTCGTCGCGAATTTATTCGGGTCGAAACGATTTTTGTCGGAAAATTCGGCGAATCAGTCGAATCGAATTTTTCAAAAGTTCGCTCATCTCTAGTATTTCCATTCCAATGCCTGTTTTTTATACTATTTGTAAAACCAAGAAAAAATCTTACAATGCAAAATGTAAAAGTAAACACATCTGTATTCTTTTTTTTTTTTTTTAGAGATTTCTCTAGGGGGCTACAGTAGGTACAGTGTCATTTGTTTTAGAACTCCTTCAGCTAGCCAGTGGGCGCTGTGTCATTTTTTACAATGACAGTGGGGTATCTGGTAATATGCAGCTAGGTTAATGCAAGAGATAAAACATGCAGTGTGGGTTTTATCCCCCAACAAAAAATCTTTTGTTGTCAGTCCTCTTTAGGCAACAATGCCAGTTCCAGCTACCAAGAGGGCAGTAGGTCCAATACCAGAGGCCTGGCTTGAGGGGTAAGGCACTGGATGTTTTCAAAGCTCCCGCAACACATTGTTTTTTCAACTTTGCCTTCAAAGACCCTGGATCTGTCATATTTTGTGAATCTCTACATAGTTTGTGATACTGGTACTTTACTTGTGTATCTCTCTGGACAGCCATGGCCTATTGGGAGGTACTTGAGGACAGGATTGTCCAAACAGGCTATGACAAGGAATATGATTAAAAAATATCAGGTTATCAGAAGCATCTCCCAGCTCTGCATATTGATCCCAAAAGTTATGTTGATGTTTAGAGCAGATTGAGGATTTTCTATCAGAGAACTGTCGATATTCTCCTTTACTGACCTTGCAAACCTCACGATCAACTAATTCATAATTGCTCCACTGAGGTTTTGGCCAGGGAACCCAAAACTGCTGATCAGGCTACACAGTGTGACCTATTTATGGCCAGCCAAGTACCAGATAGCAGATGGTCACTCTAGATGGAAATGAGGGTGGTCCAGTTACCATCCACAACTATCTGTCAACTAGATTCCCCAATCCTTCCAACCCTTCTGGAGAGAAAACTGTGGCAACTGCACCCATACTACTTTGTGTGACATAAGGCTATCTGAGCCTTTATAGGACCTGCATTAGCTATAATACTGCATCTGTAATGGCGCATGTGTACCAGAACTGGAGCAAAGGATGTAGCATACGTGGGTGTGTCTGACACCATCCCTGCACAGATCTTTTTGGAAACTGGGCGAGATGTCTTCACCTGCCACAACCGCCTTAGATTATTCTTGACCACCTAAAATACATTTAAAAAAAGTACATTTCAGTTGCCAGTTCAGATTGTCCAGGGTGCCCTGGGGGCAAGGACCAAAGCCCACGATCCTGGGTTTTGGGCCAAGGTGCGACAAAGCACAGAACACTGCAGAGATAAAAATGTAATTAAAGCGGTCCCACACCATTTTCAAACTAATGGATGTGGGGTCACATGGTGACAGGCTCAGGGGGATCCAGATTGCTGGAGCCCCTCTTGCAATGCTCCTGCTAATGTGGGCCGAAAGATGTCCCACGTTTCCACTGCCAGCCAATTGGAGGACCCCATTTCAGCCAAATATTGAGGTTAAGATAAGAATTTCAGGGTGTTGCAGAGGGCATTGTGGGTGGGAGGCTCCAGTCGAGACATGATGTGGCCTAACACCCATTAGTTAGAAAAGGGGCATGAGACCAATTTAATAATAATGACCAAATATTTTCCATCTTTTTGGGTATGAGTTGTACCACGTTACAAATGACCTCACAACAACGTACGTTCAACAGGGTCTATGATTTAGGAAAGGCATTTTAAATATTATTACTATTAACCAACTGTTTTTTGACCAGAATGGCTTCTGGTGATCCTCCGCTTGCCTAAGAAGGCTGAAGAGGGGCACACACACAGCATCAAGATTGACTAAGGACTAAACATGAGCATGTAGCTTTGGTTATGATTTGCAATATCACATCAAATTGCGAATATTTCTTTTAAAGAGGACAATTAACCATTTAAAGTATGTTATTGAATTGTAAGTTCATAATACTAGAATGCCATGAGAATATTAATACACTAGCACACTTAAGGGGGTTATTTAAGAATGGATAGCACCAGGTAGTGCTTCGTAGCGGCAGGCAGCATCTGGTAAACGCCGGGCGGTGTACGCAAAACCACATTTAAGAAAGCAAATCTGGTGAGTGCCAGAGAGGCACTAGAGGTGGCTCAGTGTATAGCGCCAGCGCTCTAGGCTCAGGAGTACCATGTAGTACCTGTCACTCTGTAGCATTCTCCCATACATTTTTTTTGTTTTGTTTTCCTCAGATCATTGTGTGACCTCTCCTGGCTGCAAACAAACACTTTTATAAATTTGTACTTTTTTTTTTATGCAGAATTGCATTTACAGGTCTGGCACTAAAGTGTTATTGTCCCAGTGTTAAAACAATGTCATTCAATATGTTTTCGCTTTGTTACTGGTGGATATGTGTTCAAAAACAGCCTTAGAATGCTGACGCTGTGTGTGTTAGTTTTTTGTTAAATATGGTGTGGAGCACCCTCTCCCTGGCTGCAGCGCTGTAATAATTAAAGTGGGATGCACTACCAATCAAATTGCTTGTGCTCACACCCGCTATGGATAGTGTAACTCTGTATGGAGTGGACGTGAGAGACCACACCTCCCTCCCTATGTGGAGCACCAAAAATCATTTACATGTATATCCTTAAAAATATTTCATTTATTTATACCATTTTATTTATACATCACTGATCATAAAAAACATCTAGACAACTATACTACACAAGACATGTTAAAAACAAGGCAAGTCCCCCTCCATATCTTTTCTAGTAAATACAACCATCATAATTCAAGTAATAAAGATAATATTATAATCCGCTCTCCAGGCCAGCCCCACCATACACACGTGCATGGCCAGGAAGTGAAACCGCGTCCGCCGTTGATGACGTCACCGGGCCTCCCGCTCACGTGACCGTCATCCCCTGGTATACGAGGCCATCAAGAGTTCCTATGCTAATGAGCCAGAGAGGAAGCGCCCAATCACACGCCAGAACGCACACACACAATATTGTTGTGCTAAACGGGGGCTGGCATGCCGAGTGTTGGGGGGGGGGTTGCAGTGGGAGAGAGGGTGCTCTGCAGGGACACGCAGCTGGATATTAAAAGCTCCGATTTCTGCCAAACATACATCAAGCCTTTATCATAAGACAACTATTTACAAAAAATACTGTATATACAAAGAATGGTCAGTGTATATAGTAGTTTGTGGCAAACATTAAATTCTTTTGTAAATAGTTGTCTTATGATAAAGGCTTGATGTATGTATTGGCAGAAATCTGAGCTTTTAATATCCAGCTGCGTGTCCCTGCAGCGCACCCTCTCTCCCACTCCAACCCCCCCTAACACTCGGCATGTCAGCCCCCGTTTAGCACAACAATATTGTGTGTGTGCATTCTGGCGTGTGATTGGGCGCTTCCTCTCTGGCTCATTAGCATAGGAACTCTTGATGGCCTCGTATACCAGGGGATGACGGTCACGTGAGCGGGAGGCCCGATGACGTCATCAACGGCGGACGCGGTTTCACTTCCTGGCCATGCACGTGTGTATGGTGGGGCTGGCCTGGAGAGCGGATGTGCTGTGGGATAGGTAGGGACTCGCATAAATGCACAGGAGTTTATTGTTGATTCACCCTCACCCTATGAAGCCGCACGGGTAGCGGCGGGCGCGTGGGTGTCTCTGGTTGCAGTCCCCCTTTTCAGTGTGTTGCTGTGGCAGTCTGTAGATTTGGGCAGTACTATTTTGATGTATGCTGGCACAGCTTTTTTGGACATGGAACCAATACAATGTGTGTATTGGTTCCATATCTGGGAGTTGTTGTGGGGATGGATTTCTATTGACACGCTTAGGTTCTATATGCATAGTTTGATAATATAGGAATTGTTCAGCACTGGGCACTTTATTCAGTTGTTTCTATGCAAATTGGGTATTATTATTGATATTAGATTACATTTGCATTACTTTTTGCGTATAGTTTTTTATAGATGCTTTTCACCTTATATATTGTTTATGCACAGAGATGGTTGTTTTCATTCTCTTATATATATATATTTTTCTTTATATTTTTTCATCTTAAGGGACCCATTTTGGTCCTTTGTGTGCCGGCACAAAAATACTTGAGAGTGTGTGTGTATATGTATATATACACACAGATTCGCTTAATTACCATACAATAGGTACACAGCACACAGATCTTTTATAATATTATCTTGATTACTTGAATTATGATGGTTATATTTACTGGAAAAGATATGGAGGGGGACTTGCCTTGTTTTTAACATGTCTTGTGTAGTATAGTTGTCTTTAGATGTGTTTTATGATCAGTGATGTATAAATAAAATGGTATAAATAAATGAAATATTTTTGAGTATATAAATGTAAATGATTTTTTGGTGCTCCACATAGGGAGGGAGGTGTGGTCTCTCACGTCCACTCCATACAGGGCTGCAGCGCTGTACTTTTCTTAGAGCCCCCAACACACATCACATTCATCAGTGTCAGCCAGGTTTCTCATGCAACCGAGATGCTCTGTTACAGCGCCCGTCTACTAGCGTCGCTCTAAGCACCGCTATACAGACGCTCATCTGGCAATACATGGTGCTAGTAGTTAATCAGCCTCTTAGTATTGTACATATATCCTGCGAAGTTTAATGGTTGTCCTTTGTAATGTCATTGTAATGAATGGAAAATCACATTCATTTCAATAAAAATGATTTGCTAAAAAAACAATAATATAATATAAATAATGTTAAATTTATAATAAGCATAACTCATCTAAATCTTGTAAACCTGAATTGGATTGTTTTCACCGGAAGACTATTGAAAAGAAAAGTACATTTCCACCTAAAGATCTAAAGTAAAAGAGCTTGTGTCAGGTGAAAATGAAGCATGTTAGCTTTAGCGTCTATTGAATTTGCACATTGCTGCTGGAGGGAGGTGCGTGGATAACGAGGTTCTCCACTTTAGTTTGTGTTTCATGGCCTTCAACAGAATCCTATTTCACTCCCCCTGGAGTCAACAGATCTCATTACTTACAGAAATTTTACTTTGATACCTGTCATGGGAAACAGCACAAGTTGATTTTTAGCAAGTTGTTGTCACTAGCATATGGCATGCTCTAAACAATTAAGTGATTGCGGCTTAAATTGTTACTTCTTTTCAAAGTCAATGTCGAAATAAAACTTTGTGTGAAGAGGAAAAAAATTACTTTATTCCCTAGTCGCATTTTACATTTTACAAAATGTCTTTGCCTTTTGTATTTGCATAAAAAGCTGCTTGAAGCCAACATGGCTAATACTATCATGCTATATATATATATATATATATATATATATATTTTTTTTTTTTTTTAGTTGTGGTAACATATTGCTGTCAGAACATTCAATTTTTGTAAAAAGTATCTGCCCTCTTGAGTGTTTTTATGTTTTATTGCCATAGAGCCGTGGTTTATAGTGAATTTAATTTTCTATCATTAAAATATATAGTTTCATGCCAAAGTAATAACATATCTATTCAAATTGATTTAAATCACAAAACACTGACATTTTTCATCTTTCATGACTCACCTTAAAGCCCCTCAGCTCTCCTCACTTGTAGCTGCTTCCTCTAGGTCCAGTTATGTAAACCTACCTGCATTCCTAGATGGGGTACAATTGAACTGCAACATTCTGCCATACTCTCACCACCTCATACAATGGCAGTTCACTGAGCCAATGCCTGGCATGCCTTCTTTATTGCTGCACGCGACAGTCAGTTTAATGGAGGTAAAGAGATGGATGGGGCCTTGTCCATTTATGTGTTTGTAATGGTGATTCAGTTCCCAGTGAATATTCACATTGCATTTTTTCACTAATGGACATAAAGGAGAGACTCCGGGGGCCAAGATCTAGCAAATCCTTTGCTCTTGTTTTGTGATACAGAGTGCCATGGAAGTAGACTTGGCATATAAACAGACCAACTTTGGTGTTTAATGTATTTTTAGGCTCACAGTTTCCATTGTATTCTTCTATTGGGCTGTGTCCAAGGCTGCCAAAAGGTCTTGATGTTTTCTGGGTGGTGCAGGTGCTTGTGGATGTTTTCCTATCTTTGAAGGTGCTTGTGGATGCTTTCCTATCTTTACAGGACTGGAGCATGTAGAACAGCATGGATAATGGGAAACACCACATCCAACATTCTTAATTAGCTGCCTCTATAGAGGGCCATTTATGGCATACACCTCTGCACATGCTCTGTGTTTGTTAGACTACCACAAAAAAGGGAAAGGAGTGAAAAAACATTTGAAGTGGTGGAGAAAGTTGGTAAGTTGTGCTGAGGAATTCACTTGCTTCTTAATATAACCAAGACAGTAGATATAGAGGCTGATTCATTACTAATGCCAGGTATCGGCAGATGAGCATCTGTATAGCGGCGCTTAGAGCGACCGCTAGTAGATGATGTGAGCGGGTATCAGGTGCTGTAACAGAGCGTCTCAGTCGCTGTAGTAACCTGGCCGGCACTGATGAATGTGATGTATATTGGGAGCTCTAACACCAGTACAGCGCTGCAGGGAGAGAAAGGTAGCAGCAGCTCAGTGCATCCGACTCTCAGCAACTCACACCATACTTATCAAAAAACTACACACACACAGGGTCGGCGCTCTAAATCTGGTCGCTATAGCATAGAACACCAGACGCTGTGTGATTAAAGTCTGTTTTTGAAAACATATCCACCAGTAACAAAGCGAAAACACATGGAATTACATTGTTGTAACATTGTGACATTACCACTTTAGTGCCAGACCTGTAATGGCAATTCTGCATAAAAAAAAACAAAAAATCAAAAAGTTTACAAAAATGACTTTTTCTAGGCCAGGAGATGTGACAATGATTTGAGAGAAAAAAAATACATAAAAAACCCTGTTTAAACAGAAGAAAATGAACATCCACTGAAATGTATAGGAGAGTGATAGGTAGCGACAGGTAATACCTTGTGCTCTGGAAGCTAGAGGGCCGGCGCTATATGCTGAGCCACCTTCAATGATGAACCAGATGCTACATGGCGCTGTTAGAGTCGCTCACCAGATTCCCTTTCATAAATGTGGTTTTGCGTACAGTGCCCAGTGTTCACCAAGCGCTGCCTGCCGCTACGAGGCCCTATCTGGCACTATCCCTTGATGAATAACCCCCATAGTATTGTCGTGGATTTTAGGATAGTTTCCAGCCAATACTCTTCCATTATCAATATACAGATACACTATATTTGTTATGATGTTAAAAGCACAAATACTGCCCCTGTCAAGGCAACAAAGTAAAAAAATCAATACTCAACCTTGGCCACCATAGTTTTTCCTTGCAGCTTTGGTCTCTTTATACTTATTAATCTTTGCAATGGAGGGAGCATGCCAAACCTGCCTTTGGATGCCCCTCTTCATTGCAATAGGTTAGGGGCATACACAATTCTTGATGAAGGCCGCTGGTGTTGGAGGACAGAATCGCTTGTACTGTGGAGCTGTAGGGGAACACTATAGCAGCACAGAGGAGCTTTTTTATTTTGTTGTCTGGACAGTCTTTTGACATAGAAACTGCAAATATACATTGGCTTCCCATGGCTGCAACCTGTCATTTTAAACTCCCTTACACTTCTTCCCTACATTTGCCAGGACGAGACTGGAAAGATAGCAAACCGGCTGTTTTTTCAAATTCAGGAGGGTGAACTGCTTTTTGATTCTAACTGGCTAGTTATAACAACAGTGAAGTTGAGAGAGTAATAGTTAATGTTGACTGTAGCTAACCGTGAAGGTGGATAGAGATCGTTTACTGTCCAGGATGAGGATTGCAACAAAAAGCCACTGCCATGGGTATGATGCACTGTCCAGAAGAGGATAAAAATGGCTCAGTGCTTTCGGAGGCTGAAAAGAATACAATCCACGGTTAGTTGGTGCAGTCAGGGGGCACCATATCATGGGCCTCATGGTGTACTAGCTGGATCTGCAGGAGTGCTAGAGTGATGGCAGTGATGTGTCGATTAGGACATCATAAGGATCAATTTTTGGCGTAAGAAGTAGTTGGAGTAGGAATAGTTATATTAAAGAGGCCAAAAGAAGTTTTCTGTGAACATGGTTCTGCTGTGAGAAAGAAAGCCTTTACAGCAGAGTTGTTGATGTCGGCTGTTGCAGTGATGTGTGACAGCAACCACAAGACCTGCAGTGCTGGGGCTATGGACCCCAAAAAACAGAAAGGGGTTGTCTTCTCCAGGAAAGAAGCAACAGTATATACTGAGTAAGCATATTTTATATATTTACATTTAGCTTGGAGCGAGGAATAGAAGGGGGGGTTTCCTTAGGACCTCCCCTCTCTCCCCTCTGCCCCTCTGTCACCACTTCTTCTTTCTCCCTCTCTAGAGATGAGCGAACTTCTTGAAAGTTCGATTCGGGCGATTCGCCAAATTTCCCCGAATCGAACTTTCATGAAAAAATGGGCATTTTAAGCAAAAATGCCGGCATGGTGGGAGCAGGCAGGCCGGCTACGCTGTCAGCGGGCGGCGGAAGCCGGCCTGCTGACAGCGCAGCCGGCCTGCCCGCTCCCACCATGCCGGCATTTGTTTAAAAAGCAAACAGTTACCTGCATGGTCGGAGCGTGGAGGCCGGCGCCGCTCTCAGGCGCCCTCTGATGACGCGCCCTCTGATGACGCGTCCTCTGATGACAGCTGAGAGCGGCGCCGGCCTCCACGCTCCGGCGCCGCTCTCAGCTGCCATCAGAGGACGCATCATCAGTGTTTGCTTTTTAAACAAATGGCGGCATGGTGGGAGCGGGCAGGCCGGCTGCGCTGTCAGCGGGCCGGCTTCCTGCCCGCTCCCACCATGCCGGCATTTTTTTTTTTATTTCAGGGAAAATTCGATCGGCACGAACCAAAAAAAATTCAGGTTCGCGCCGAATCGAATTTTCCCTGAAATTCGGAGCGAATTCCGGTTCGTCCGAACCGGTTCGCTCATCCCTATCCCTCTCCTTCTCTTTTAAATTTCTATTAATCTTACTAGTTTATTGCTCTGATCCACTTATTCCATTTCATACCCCCACCCTTTCCTAACACGGGCTTATTTGGTTTGGGTATGTAAACCACTGATCATTATATGTACTTTTCCTGTTAATATATAATAGGTATATGTCTATACATATTATTTACATGTATATTTATCTCTTGTAAGGTGAACATGTGTTTGCCATGTGTTGCCACTATTTTAGCTGATATAGCTTGTTTAAAAGCATTATTCTATGCCACCAGGTTGGAAAGTTGTTTTTTTTTCATTGGCGCAAAATCGTCTGTCGTACAGTGAATAATGCTGGACTGCTGAGGTTAAGCAGTAGATATCATTCCTCAAAAGTAATTAACATATTGAATCACTAGTTTAAGTAGGCTAATATTTCTGTCCAGAGTTTATTACTAGCTGGACATGCTAGCCATATGTGATGATAAGACGCTAATGTATTCCCACACCACCAGCAAAGTGTCCGTCTGATGTTTTTTTTGTGGTCTGATGTGAGATAATATCTCTTTGCATATGTAAAGTTAAACCAACGCAATTGCAAGTGGTTAACTAAATACAAAGTTTTAAATATGCTGCCGAGTCTCTTGGTGCAAGCATTATGCCCAGGCATTCTCTTATTATCTTATAACAAGTTGAAAGAGAGACATTTTTATAGGTTCTCTCTAGGAATAACTTCTGAAATGCAGAGGGGAAGAATTCTGGCTTCTTTGGTATTTTGAAAAATACAAGCAGATTTTTCAGTTGGTGAACGAGAAGCAAATTTTGGGGGTTTACCAGAATATAGTTTGGAGTAGTTTTCAGGAAAGTGACAAATTCTGGATCCCCTGATGTTAACCCTTCTAATGCAATCTAAAATTTGCATAGCTGCATCTCCTACAGTTAACTACCAGCTACATAAATTTGACGTACCTGGCTTCCCCCCCCCCCTGCAAGCGCACCCCCAAAAAGCCACTCGTCTAACCCATCCATCGATGGGTCTTCTCTTCACCCGGGGTGCCTCTGATCCCCTCCCCTGGCTCTTCCAGCTTCAAGAAAGGGCCTAGAATAGGGCCTTTTCACTAGGGGGGCCTATGATCCCCCCAGGCTCTTCTGCCATGAGTAGAGGGCATGAAATATGCCCTCTCCTCTGCTTCTATCATTACGCCACTAGCTCCGCCTTTTGTAAAGGCGGATGATGACATCCTGTCATCCCAGATCAGTAGTAGTGCCGGGTGAGCGCCGAAAGAGGGTTGGAGAGGCAGGGGCTGTGACCCCCTGTCTCCTCTGAGAACAGCTGTCATCAGATCACTGGGGGAAATAGGATTGGAGGTGAGTAAAAAAATAAATACACTTTGGGAACTGGTAAGTGAACCAGTAGACCCCATACCAGTTCACAAGGCTTAGGGGGCTTTCAAGTCGGCTAGCGGGTGACCTGCTATTATCCCCCATCCCCCATTACCTGCCTCTCCAAAGCCTGGGGGGGGCAGAAGAGCCAAGGGCCTCAGAGGCTATGTGGTCTTGTAGCCTGCAGAGCGGATCCCAGCACCTGATCTACAAGCCCCCATAGCTTGTTCCCTGGCTGGTTGTGCTGGGAAGGGGGAGCCCCACGCCATTTAAAACAAATGTAAGGGTTTTTACCCTTAAAATCCCTCCTCAACCCCCCCCCAGGGGTATCCTATGTCATTTTTTATTAACCCCCTTATGTCCTGTCACCCAGCAGGTATAAAAGGCTTCCAACAGGAGAGCAGAAGCCACATGATCGGTGTGAGACACAGTGCACAGATGGGAGGTAAGTATTGAAAAAAAATAATAAAATATTTTTTTCTGTATATGTGTGTTTTTTTTACATTTCACCCCTATACCAGTTCACAAGGCATATAGGGCTGCCAATATCTGGCCCCCGGACTGGTTAAGCTGGGTAGGGGAGACCCCATGTCATTTTTGGAGGGATTTTTAAGGGTTCGAGCGTATAACCCTTTAACCAAGGATATAGTTTCTTGTTATGTATAATTATGTGCTGTACTTTCTCCTTTTCCAAACCTGCATGAGTGAACAGACTCCAAACAATGGGATAATGTACTTGCATATATTTAGATATCTACGTTTATTAGTGCGATAAGTGTGATATTAGTTAGTTGGTACAATCGATAGTGTCCTTCCCTTCTTTAGGAACAAGTGTGACTAAGGATTGGTTCAACTGCTTGAATGGAAACATCAAGTTATCCAATGAGATATTATAGTGACAAAGATAGCTTTTAAGCTGGTCTTTAAAAAGTTTATAATATTCGCTGGACAGCTTTAATATACATTGTTTTGATGAGCTCTCGCATATGAATTGATATTTTAAAGGAGAGAAGGGGTACTTCTTCTTTCACTCTAAAAATATTTTTAAAGTTGATTTTTAGTGTTTCATAACATTAGATAACACAATATATCTGATGGTTAAAGGCACCTTTGGCTGTGCTTGCAGTGTAGTAAACCAGAAGAATTAGTGCAATGACCCTAAGTGCTTTATATTTTCCTTGCAATCAGGGATAGTCACTCCCACAATGCAGTGTGTTTAATACAGATATGTGGCAGAAATGTATTTCCATCACCCACAATCTCATTACTTAGTAAAGGTTTCCAGATGTGGCCCCCTCCTAGCCATGGCCCCACACACTTACAGATCTCTCCTGCAGTGTGGTCTAGATATTTCCCTAGTGTTGGCAGCACCTTGGGAGCTAGTTGATTATGTTAAGCTTATAATTATAGAGGGAGCATTAGTCAAAACAATTAGGTTAGACAATGAAAATACATGTTATTCCTAGTATGTCACACACCCCACTTCCAAAGATACATGACACTTGGGAAACCGGCCTGTAGAGGGCAATCTTGCAGAGATGACATGGAAAAAGGAGCCTCTCCTGGTCCATAAGTACCCGGTTCCTCCCACTATCCCTCAGTCTTTTGTCTCTGCAGTCGGCGAAGCAAGTCAGAAGATGACTCTCTCCTCCTTGCAGGTAGCCGGGGTAACTCCCGGCATTTTTTTATGTCTATTTCTGCCCGGACTTCTTTTTCTTTTAAAAATTAAGCTATAACAATATGCCTCCCAGCTTAGGCTGCAGGCTCGGGCAATGGTAGCAGCACCTCTGGGTGCATAGGGGAGCTTGCTCCCCCCGTGAGACCCCATACTAAGGGGTAGGCGGTGTCCGGGTTGTTGATCCCCAGCTTGGGATGCCCTGTCCCTCTTGCCCTTCACCTATTGGTGTGGGTCCCCCCCCCCCCTGCAGTGCCTCTCCGTGCCCCTTGGGGGGAGGAGGGGGAGGGGGGAGGGGGGGTGGCCTTTCTCCCATAATAAAGCTAAAAAATCACATGGGAAAAGTGTGTGTGTGTGTGTGTGTGTGTGTGTGTGTGTGTGTGTCTGTGTGTGTTTTAGCACTGTTCAACAGCACAAGTATCGCAGGAAGCTCAGCTTGTGGCAAGTCTTTGCTTTTAAAAGAGATGGTGTAATCTTTAAATTCGGCCACTTGTGTTATATACACAAGTGATTAACTCAATGGTATTTTTCAGTAGCTAGCTCCAGCTCTGCCTAGAGAGACAACACTTTGATTGCACAGGCTGGAGTTTCTTTGTAAACACTCCCCTGTGCTGAGCTGCCTCACCTACCCTTGTGTTCAAGCCTAACTGCTGCTAAAGCCATTACTTGTGGCTGGAGCAGCTGGCCTGTTGTCCAGCCTTCTTTGGAGCCTTGACTCTGGATATGCTGGGTTTTGACTACTGAAGAAAATCTGTCTTATAGATACACAGATATATGTATTGGTTTTGAGTGATGTGTATGTTTGGCTTATGTCCTCCTGCCCTTATGTTCAGGTTTTGTGTTCCACTTTAAGGTGGATCTGGATTCATGTTACCTGGCTCTATGTGTTAAAGACCAACAACATAGAAACATAGAAGGTTGATGGCAGAAGGAGACCTTATGCTCCATCTAGTCTGCCCTTAAATAGTCCTAAAGGATTTAAAAAAAAAAAAAAAAAAAAAAAAAAGAATCCTCCCACTTGGGACTTGAAGGGGCATCCCGGGTAGCTTTAACAACATAATTCCCTCTGGTCATTGCGACTACCTTAAAGATCACCATATGGAGGCTTCCCAGGATACCGGGCTTAGGCTCCCCTCGGGGCAGTCCCGGCAGTGTGTGGATTGTGGGGTATCCCTTGTGGGGGATAATGTACTTGTTTGCATACCTTGTGCTCAGCAGGCCATAACGCAGCAGTTGGGGGCCCAGGCCTCTGGGTCTGTGGCCCTGGCCTTTTCTCTTACCCCACCCCGCCTTATCCGTACCCCAGATGATGTTGTCACAGTTGGGGAGTCGAAATCTGATATGTGTGCCAGATGGCTAATATTCAGAAAGTTATTTCTAGCTCTGTGGCCAGAAAGGCCTCGGCTAAAATAAAAAAAAACCTCCCACTTGGGACTTGAAGGGGCATCCCGGGTAGCAATTGCGTAAAACCCAGATATACTTGGCGACTATAATCAATTATAAGTATAATACTAGAGCATCATATGGTGATGCAGACTCGGCAATGTTTTGGATGTGGGGCATCCCTTGTTTGGGATAATGCAGTTCTTGCGTCCCTTGTGCACAATGAACCATTATGCAGCAAACTGGGGCCCAGGCTTCAGGGTCTGCGGCTACTGCCTCTTCTCCTACTCCGCCGTGTCTTGTCCGTACCCCCAGTGATATTGTCATGGGTGGTGAGTCGCATTCTGATTTATGTGCCAGATTGGCTCATCTTGAAGGATTTATGTCTACCTCTGTGGCTAAGAAGGCCTCAGCTAAAAGAAAGCATTTGACTCATACCGTCTTGGCAAGTGAGTTGGACAATTGCGTATTGCTTGATTGGTCTGACCCTTCTCAGTTAGAAGAAGGGGAATTATATGAGGATTCAGATGTTTCTGACGAACAGCAATTTGTTGGTACTGAAAGTGAACAGGTTTTTGTTATTACTCCTCCTGAAGTAGTCCCTCTCAAGAGAGGGGAATTCTTTAGAGCCTCTAAACCTTGTTTGGAATTTCCAAATCAAAAGCATTTTGATGATATTATTATTTTTAAAGAATGGGAGAAGCCTGTCCCTTTCCAGCTGACACGGTTAAACGTTGGTCATCACCTCCTGAGGTGGATGCCCCTGTACGTCCTGACTCCACTACACTCAAAGATGGAGAGGACAAACGTATTGATCAAATGGCATGCCACGCTTTTTCCAGTGTAGGCTCGGCCTTGTGGCCTGTTGGCACTTCGGCGCTTATGTCGGTGGCTATTAGGTCTGTTGTGAGAGACCTAATGAATAACTCAGGGCTTGATCTGGCCTCTGATGAGTACACCGCTCTTAAGCGTTGTGAGATGTTTGCATCTTTTGTACTTTCTGCTTTAGATGATACTCTGCTCATGTGCAGCAGGACCTCTGCCTTGTTAATCGCCATTCGGCAGTCAGTATGGTTGTGGCAGTGGGCGGCGGATGTTGTAGCCAAGAAATCGCTTACAGCGCTTCCGTTTGTGGGATTGCGCCTATTTGGAGAAAAATTGGGTTCTGGAAGTAGTTTCTTCCGGTTACAAACTGGAATTCGAGTCCCGGCCTCCTCCCAGATTTTTCATGTCCCGGATGCCGTCAGATCCGGCAATTGCGCAGGGACTGCCGGCAGCAGTAGCGAATCTGTTAAACATGGCTGTCATCTGCCTAGTGCCTCCGGCGGAAAGGGGTTTGGGGTTTTACTCCAACCTATTCACGGTACCCAAGAAGGATGGCTCTGTTCGGCCTATCCTAGACCTAAGGAGACTCAATCAATTTATCAGTTTCAGAAGATTCCGCATGGAGTCTCTGCGATCAAATATCGATGCTCTCCATCAGGGGGACTTCATGACATCCATAGACATCAAGGATGCTTATTTGCACATTCCTATTTTCCGGGTCACCAGAGATTTCTCAGGTTCTTGATAGAAGACCAGCATTATCAATTTGTGCCCCTGCCATTCGGCCTTACCTGGGCTCCAAGAGTCTTTACCAAGATGCTGGCAGGAGTGCTGGCTATATTCAGGGTCCAGGGCATCCACATTGTGCCTTTTCCCTCGAACAATCAGAGTTGGACACCAGGATGGTGGTCTCTACGCTAGAGAGGTTTGGATGGGTAATAAGTTACCCCAAATCCTCTCTCTGTCCATCCAGGGAAATTCCCTTCCTGGGCCTGATTCTGGAATGGTTCTGATTCAAGACTTGATTTGTCTATTCTTGTCCAACTCTCGTCAGTCTATCTGTCTAGGGATGAGACTAGTGGGATTGATGGTAGCTGCATTCGAGGCAGTCCCGTTTGCCCAGTTTCACATAAGGACGCTTCAGCTCTCCCTCTTGGCAAGTGGGACAGGTGCCCACTATCATTAAATCAGACTTGTCTGTTGTCTCCCCACATTTTGCAGTCCCTTCAGTGTGGTTAATATCGCACAACCTCCAGAAGGGCAAGTCATTTCTGACTCCGCGTTGGGAACTTGTTACCACGGATACCAGCCTGGTAGGCTGGGGGGCCTTCTGGAAGAAACATCAGTTCCAAGGATTGTGGGGGCCTCAGGAGGCTCATTCTCCAATCAATGTATTAGAGCTTCGGGCCATACGTCTTGTTCTACTTCGACTGACCCATTTCTTACAGGGTCTGCCAGTTTAGATTCGGTCAGACAACCGAACAGCTGTTGCATACATCAATCACCAGGGAGGGACTCGCAGTTGGGGTGCCCTCCGGGAAGTGTCTCTGATCCTTCAGTGGGCAGAGATCAATGTTCCCTGCATATCAGCAGTTTACATTCCGGGGATAGAGAATGTGGAGGCGGACTCCCTGAGCAGGGGATGTTCTCGCCAGGGAGAATGGTCTCTCAATCCAAGGGTCTTTCAGTTACTGTGGTTCTGTCACAAGTGGGGGACTCCACGGTTGGACCTGTTGGCTTCTCGTCACAATCACAAGCTGCCAGCTTTTGTGTCTCTATCCCAGGATCCTCTGGCAGTGGCAGCGGATGCCATGTCTCTGGCCTGGAAGGATCTGGGGTTCCTATATCTGTTTCCCCCATTCTCCATGATCAGCGAAGATGGTGCGCAAGTTAGCACTGGAGGAGGCGCCAGCAATTCTGGTGGCGCCAAGGTGGCCAAGACATCTGTGGTACACCGATGTCACAAGGCTGGCAGTGGATCAGTTCCATCTGCCTCTTCTTCCAGATCTCATCACTCAGGGACAACTTTGTTACCCCAATTTACAAATGCCGGCTTTGACGGCATGGCTATTTCTATAGGAGTGGCCATGAAAAAATCACGCCTCCCTCCCCATGAGGAGCACCAAGAATGGTAAACTGACGACCTATCTATACAAAATTCATTTTATTGACACATATAAATGCTAAAAAATACAAACACACAAAACACAGGACAATTAAAAACAAATAGCAGGTCCCTGAGATAATTAATAACTCTAAATATATAATATCAAAAAACCCCAATAAATGGGTAATATAAATAATCTGTGATGCAGGCGCTCCCAAAACAATAAATAAAATAGGGCAAAAATGTGGTTGATACAAAAAAGGGACAGGAGTCTGTCAGCGCAGGGACTGGGAGTCCCTGCACCCACTTACCCCCGTACCTGTGCCGGCACTAAACAGACCAAAAAGATCTGTATACCACCAAAGTTAAAGAGTCTTGTAAATAAAGAAACACCTACTCCTAAAAGCCTATGTGAAAACCCTACAAAAGTGACAAGCTATACACTAAAATAAAAAAAGTGTAAGCAAAAAATAAACTCCCCACAGTGAACATCAACAGTTATCATCAATTAATATGTGAAGCAAAAACTATCACTAGTAAATATATGCATAAATCCCTATAAACATATGGGCATATTAAATATCATAATAATGGTCACTACATCAATATAGCATATAAATACATGATCAATCGCTAAACTCATATGTGTATATACACTAAATACCTGGATAAATATAACTAACAACCCCACCAGTGAACCCCAGAATCTTATGAGCCGATATGTCAAGGTGTTAAAGATACCAAAAATCAAAAACAACAGGTGGTGTCAGCAAAATTAGAACAAGATACTACCAGAGCCCATGTAAACGGGAGACACAGCCAGCATCACATCACATCAAACAAGGGACCGCACGCTACCCCGGCCACCCGCGCCCGCCGCCCCCATGCGGCTTCAGAAGGGTGAAAGGTAAAATCAATCTCCATTCCAAGTCCTTATATACATCCACCTACCTATTGTGTATCCCGATGGCGCTCCCGCCAAAGACACCATCCGGCGCTCCGCCCGCACGTGCGGCCCCACCGCCACCACTGACGGGGTGACGTCAGACCGCCGACCGCGGCACGTGAACACGCGGCCGCGAAGACCCCGGCCAGTATGCGCATGCCCGCCGCCCGTGCACATCACAGCAAACTGCTGTGAGCGCACAGCCGCCCAAACGATGCCGTGGAGGGCGTGCTGGTGGCGCGACCATGGGAGTGAAAGCAGAGCGCGGATGGGGCATGAAGAGGGACAGCACCAGCAGGACACACAACAGCGGTGTCCCAACAACAAATTGATTCAAATCACATAAGTCTAATTATATTATTCCATCAAATAATCCTTGAAATAAAACATCATATATAACATATTGGGCCAAAGACCATACTGAGTGAGGCAGTTAATGCCCATAAACACAGCAATCAATAAAGATGTGCAACAAACATATATACACAATTTTAGAATATAAAAAGAACAAGAGGGGAAGAGGGGGGGAGGGGAGGGGGGGAGGAGGGGGGGTGGGGGGGGGAAAGGAGGAGGGGAGGGGAGGGGGGGGAGAAGGGGGGGAAAGGTAGGACCGAAAGGGGAGAATAAAAAGGCAACGGGGAAGGTGGGGGGGGGGGAAGGTAGAGAAAAGAAGGCAGAGAGAAACCAACCAAGGGGGGACCCAATAATAATACTGTGGAGGTCAATTCCTAAACGTGCCTAACTCCTGAGGGGAGGCACCCAATATTAAAGTGTCCATAATGTCCATAAAGAGGAACCAAATCCAGATGTAATCATGAAGCCAGCCCAAATGTAGGAATGATGTCTGAATGTACTCCCGCATGCCACCACTCTAAAATGCGGTGCTCTTGTTGTGTTGTCAAAAGTGGCGCAAAAGGCAAATGCACAAAATCACATCGGTCGCCCGACTATCCTGGAAACCACTCCTGTAGAGACATGTAGAGGCCGTATACAATCAAGTGAAAATACTCGGTGTCGACATGACGACCATCTCCCGGGGGGATTTGTGGCATCAGTGGAACATCCCATCTTCAAACCAGACCCACTCCCGCAAGGGAAAATCCATATGGGTAAAATAACCTGTGAACTACAAAACACAACATAACCAACGTGTTACATAACTAACCCTAATTAGAATAACAAATATAATAATTAATTAAATAAACATGCAGTGTCAATAAGCTAAATTGTGACAAGGGATACCCTATACATATCTATCAAAACCAAAAAGGAGAGTGGTGTACTAAATACCAGCACAACCCCAAAGTGATATAAAATAAAATAAAATTAATGTGCAGTGATCCAATTAAGACCACTTGATGCCCACCCCCCTGTGTGTTCCTCCAGGAGGGCATCGCCCAAACCAGGATGCAGGCTCCCAAAGGACAGGCAATCCCCACCCCTAAAATTGATGACCAGAGCATACCAACTAACCGCTGGAGTGTGCAGTGGAAAGCATGCGGCCCATCACCCAATACCCCATATAAAACTACTATCCCTCCAACACAGAACTTCAACCTAAAAACGGGGAAAACGACCAATCCTCATTCAAGCCGATTGGGGACCTCGTGTTCAGTTCGAAAATCCAGCGTAACTCCCGCTGTAAGAGTCGACGCTTTAGATCACCCCCACGCGGCCCCAGACGGACCCTTTCTATTCCTGTCACTTTAAGGAACGAAAAGTCCCCCCCATGGATCTCCAAAAAGTGCCTGGCTACTGGCGTGATGGGCTTACCTGCATCGGTATCGCGTCTGGCCAGTCTAATATTTGACAGGTGACCTTGTACCCGGGTCCTTAGCGCGTTTGCCGTTTCCCCTACATACTTCTTGGGACAATCACATCCAAGCAAATAGACAACCGAGCGGGTCCTACAATTGATGAAAGAGGAGATCTTAAAACTTTTATTCGTCTGGTCATTCGTCACCTCTGTGGTATTAGTCATGTACTGGCAAATAGAGCATTTACCACAAGCATGGGAGCCCTTGACACTTCTATCCGGAAGCCAGGTGTTCATCACGGGAAGATGACTCTTAGATAGTTTGTCCCTCAAATTAGGAGCTCGCCGGGCCGTCATCATTATGTGTTTCCCCAGAAATGGAGAGATCAAGGGGTCTGTAGTCAAAATATGCCAGTGTTTATTAATCATCCGCCGAATCGGATACCATTGGGCATTAAAATCCGTAATGAATCTTACCTCTTTTTCTGGTTCTTGCTTCTTATTGGTCATATTTCTAGGGCACAATAACTCTGATCTATCCACTTTTTGTGCTCTGACATAGGACTTGTGTATCACCCTCAATGGGTATCCACGTTCTAAGAATCGCGACTTCAAGATGTCCGCTTGCTCCTCAAAATGACTATCCTTCGTACAGTTGCGTCGGGCCCTCAAGAACTGTCCATATGGAATTCCATCTTTCTGATGTCTGATGTGTGAACTGTTGTACTCCAAGAGGCTATTTACCGCAGTGGGCTTTCTATACAACCGGGTACCGATTGTTCCATCAGGCTCCAGAGAGAGTTGCACATCCAAAAATGTTGCCGAACTGGAAGAGAAATCCGCTGTCAATGTGACGTTCACCGCATTGGTGTTAAGTAGTCTAATGAATTCACGACCAGCCTCTTCTGTCCCCTGCCATATCACCAAAATGTCATCTATGTAACGGTACCACCCCTAAATATGGGGGTGGTACCGTTCACAGTCAGAATTATAGATGAACGTCTCCTCCCACCATCCCAGGAACAAATTGGCGATTGAGGGTGCACACTTCGCCCCCATCGCCACACCCGAGACCTGTCTGTAGTGGTTGCCATTGAACATAAAAGAATTATGTGTCAAGACAAAATCCACAAAGGTGAGAATCAATTTGTGTAGTTGCCTTCTTTCTTGGGATTCTTTGGCCAGAAAGTACTGTACCGCCACTAGCGCCAACCGATGAGGTATTACCGTATACAGGGCTTCAACATCACACGTGATGAGTATAGTTCCTGTTGGTACCTGAATATGTTCTAATTTGGATAACAGATCCGTTGTATCCCTAATGTAAGAGCTCAGACTAATTACGTGTGTTTGTAAAAAAGAATCCACAAAGGTACAGACTGGCTCCAGAAGGCTGCCAATCCCAGCCACAATGGGACGGCCTGGTGGGGAGACTACGCTCTTATGTGTCTTGGGGAGAAGGTAAAACGTGGGGGTCACTGGGTTAGACACCATCAAAAAGCTTTTTTCTTTGGAGTTGATCACTCCTTCCTCATATGCTAATTCAATCAACTGGAACAGTTCCTCTTTATAGTGTGTTATAGGGTTGCTAGGTAGTCTAACATAATGTTCCTCATTATTCAATTGTCGATAAGCTTCTGCGATGTATTTGTTCCTAGACCACACCACCACATTCCCCCCTTTGTCCGCTTCTCGGATGACTATTGAGTCATTCCGTTGCAAAGTTTTTAGAGCCTGGCGTTCTTCATGTGTAAGATTATCCTTGCCAAAACCTACAGACATGTCCAGTATGTCCCTGGTAACCAAATCAAAAAATACCTGAACCGAAGGCGCTCCAGACAGAGGTGGACAATACGTGGATGGACGTTTAAGGCCACTGGAGACCCTGACCAAGCCTTCATCTAAAGGTATATCTCGATCTTGTTCCTGTAGGAGACCATGTAGATTTACTAATGCCTCCCGATCACCAGGTCCCAGGGCCGGCTCAATTCCCTCAGTCAGTGTGGAATGAAATTGTTTTTTTAAAAGTAGTTTCCTGCAAAAGAAATATAAGTCTTTAATCAGGCCAAATTTATCCACTCTCTGTACAGGTGAAAAAGAGAGGCCCTTAGACAATACTGACTGTTCGGCTGGACTTAGGGTGTGCTCTGAAATGTTGATCACTTGGAGTGATCCACTGTCCGATGCGGGCGTGCTGTCAATCGTTTGTAGCCCCACCGGTCCCTGCTCCTTAGGGCCCTTGGTCCATCTCCTGCCCCTCTCCTGGTTCGTCCTCTAATTCGCTCCCCGAAGATAAAAAATGAAACGCGTCACTTCTAGAGTTATTCTGTGAACTGGCGGTTGGTCCCGCATTTGTTTGGGTCATATACCGGGCCTTAGTGCGACGTGCATTGCCTGCATGTTGCCACCTGAACGCTCTCCCTTGGGCAAAATCTGACATATCTCTCTGTAGTTTACGTCTCTTGGTCTCCATAACGACCTGTTCATATCGGTTCATATCCACCATTAAGGAGTCCAAAAAGGGCTTTACTTGTTCTTGTTGATCATACTGTTCTAATTTGACCTTCAACCCTGATAATTGACATTTAGTGGTTTTGAGTAAATCATTATCATGTTGGATAAGCATCTTCAAAATAATGTGGGAAGCCTCCAACAAGCCCTTTTCCCAAGTCTCCCTAAACATCGAGTCAGCCTCCCAAGCTGGAAATAGCTGAATCCGTAAGCCCCTGGGACATAAATTTTGGGCAACATATGTTTCCAGACTGTGCACATTCCACCAGAGTCTTGTATAGGTTTTTTGTGCCTGTCTAATTTCTCTAGTAAGTGACAAAAAATCTCCTGTTGTTTCACTGTAATTACTACTACCATTATCCATTAATTGCTGTAATTTATGGGCCCACTGGGCCTCCTTATCCTCAAAGTTAAAGGCCATGATGTGTGCAACTACCCAACCAAGAAACTGCAGGCGTATTCACCTGCACCAAATACAACACAGCAAGCGTGAAGGGGTGCCCCAATTTACAAATGCCGGCTTTGACGGCATGGCTGCTGAAGTCTCCATCTTGAAAGAAGCAGGTCTTTCTGATGCGGTTATTCAGACTCTTATTAGAGCTAGGAAGAAGTCTTCTTCTGTCATTTATTACAGGACTTGGGGGTCCTATATTGATTGGTGTGAATCCAGGGCTTTGCCCTGTAGAGTATTTTCTATTCCTAGAATTCTGGAATATCTGCAACGAGGTCTGGATATGGGATTCCAGATTAGTACTTTGAAAGGGCAAGTCTCTGCCTTGGCTATTTTCTTTCAAAGGTCGTTTTCTCTTCATCCTTTGGTTAAGACCTTTTTCCAAGGAGTCGCGCATGTGCGGCCTCCCAGAAAGCCTATACTTCCTGTTTGGGACCTTAACCTGGTGCTTTCAGCTATGCAGGCCGCTCCCTTTGAGCCTTTGCATGATATTCCTCTTCCTATTCTTACTCAGAAGGTTGCCTTTTTGGTTGCTATTACTTCTGTCCGCCGAGTTTCTGAACTGGCGGCTTTGTCTATTCTAGCCCCTTAGAGGCATCAAGATAAGGTTGTTTTCCTTTTTAAACCGGATTTCCTTCCTAAGGTGGTGTCTGCTTTCCACCTAAATCAGGATATAGTTATTCCTTCCTTGTGTCCTAAACCTGGTAATGACAAGGAAAGGGTCTTACATTCTTTGGATGTAGTTCGTTGTGTTAAGTATTATTTAGTTACTACCTCGGCCTTCCGCAAGATGGATGCCTTTTTTGTTGTGCCTTCTGGGCTCAAGAAGGGTTTTGCTCCTGCCAAATCTTCCCTTAGTAGGTGGATACGTCAGGCCATCGTTGGGGCCTATATGGCTAAGGGGAAGGTTCCCCCTTTTCGTGTCACCGCTCATTCTACTCGTGCTATTGGAGCTTCTTGGGCTTTTCAGCACCAGGCTTCTGTTGAACAAGTTTGCAAGGCTCCAACTTGGTCTTCTGTGCATAAGTTTTACAAGGTTGATGTGCGGGCCTCAGCGGATGCTGCTTTTGGCCGCAAAATTCTGCAAGCTGCAGTAATTTAAGTTATGCATTGTTCCTTGGGGATCCCCACCCATTATAGACACTGCTATTGGATGTCCCAAGTGTCATGTATCTTTGGGAGTGGGGTGTGTGACATACTAGGAATAATACCATTTTGTGAGTACTCACCTGTAAAATGGTTATTACGAGTATGTCACACACCCCACTTCCCCCGCCCTTTTTGTTCTAGGGATCCTTTATATGGTGATTTTTGAATATAATTGGCTCTTCCTGGTTCTCATTGCTTTTTAATAAGACTGAGGAATAGTGGGAGGAACCCGGTACTTATGGACCAGGAGGGGCTCCTTTTTCCATGTCATCTCTGCAAGATCGCCCTCTACAGGCCGGTTTCCCAAGTGTCATGTATCTTTGGAAGTGGGGTGTGTGACATACTCGTAATAACCATTTTACAGGTGAGTACTCACAAAATGGTATTATTATGAGCTATGAGGGCATTTTAAATTAATTTAAAATGTCTACAATTGACTTTTAATAAAATGATCAAGATTTTGCAACCTGCTCCAACTGCTACAAGAATTGCCAAGCATCTATCTATTCACTACTTGCTTGACCACCACCATCATGCTAACTGAAATGGAATGTGAATAGACATTTATTAACATGTTTGTATTGACACTAGACTGAAGCTCTGTTTGAATGCCACAAACATTTGCTACCATGATGTAGCAAGTGTTATTAAAAGATTAAAGAGGAAATTGTTTTACATGCTGTTTTTGCTGAATAGAAAGCAGCACAAGGAATTTAGGGCTTATTTATGATGTGCGTCTGTGTATCATTTTTGTGTCTATAGTGCCATCTTCGGAGCGCCAACATTCCTGTCTTACCTGGCACTGTGCTGTGTACTACATTGGCGCTAGCAGGCTTTGTGCAGAATTATTAGCAGCAGGTAGCGACAGATGAGAGTCTGTAGCAGGCATTTCAGAGCGCCCGCTAGTAGTCGCTGTTCTCGGCCATGGTTCGCTAGTTCAGAGCTACTCAGTCGCTGTGCAGCATTGATGAATACATTGTGGGGAGTCACTATATGACCAGTGCAGCGCTGTATGGGAGCAAATGTTAGCGACTGGTCATTGCGACCGACTCACACCATATTCATCCAAGACAAAAAATGCTTTGCTGTAGCCCAGAGGCTGTGTGATTATCCACCAGTAACAAAGCGAAAACATATGGAATTACATTGTTATAACATTGTAACATGAACACATTAATGCCAGACCTGTCATGTCAATTCTGCATAAATATATAAAAAATGAAAAATGTTTGAATAAATGGCTTTTCTATGCCAGGAGAGGTCACAACATTATTAGATATTTAAAAAAAGAAATTAATAAAAAACCCCTGTTTAAAGAGAAATAAAAGAACGTCCATTGAAATGTATGGGAGAGCGACAGGTAGCGAGAGGTAAGATGTGGCTCTCTGCAAGGCTGAACACCGGCGCTGTTTGCTGAGGCTGGGATAATGATGAATTGGACGCTACATGGCGTTGTTCCAGTCGCTCACCAGAATCCCCTTGATAAATGTGTAATTGCGTGCTGTGTCCAGCGTTCACCTGCCGCTACCTGTCATTTACAAGGCACTACCTGAATAAGGCCCTAATTATCTTTGTTGCCCTTAGGTATTGACAGGTCTATGTCAGCGCCTGTTGGACCCGCCGGCTGAATATGCCATATATATATATATATATATATATATATATATATATATATATTATACTAGACTGAAGCCCCCTTTGAATGTCACAAACATTTGCTACCATGTTGTAGCAAGTGTTATTAAAAAGGTTAAAGTGGAAATTGTTTTACTTTTTTTGCTTGAATAGGAAGCAACATGTGGAATTTAAATTCCAGTTCTTTAATGGAGGAACAGTTTTACATATACATATGAATGCTGTAAAGTGCACTTTCATAAAAAAAAAAAAAAAACACAGCTATTATTCTTCTTTAGCAGCTAGGCACACAGAAAAAAGAAGCCGCATGAAAAGCACTTTTTCATCGTATACAATAAGCCCTGCCATATTATGCTTTAAATCATTTCCACAATGCTTCAAAATGTATTCAAGTCGATTTGTTTTATCCTTTCCCTTGCTTTTACTGTATTAGCCTTAGTCATTGGCAGCATTCCTGCATCAACTTTAATTGTGCCAGATGGATTTTATTCTTTCAATTTTGCATCTTGAACCAAAAGCCATTAGTGCTACTGTGAATGTGGTCATCTTTCATTGTAATTTACATGTGATCTATCACTGGCTGCGTCTATACCCCAATCACCTTTCAGGCATACCCTAGCCAGCATTTGCTTTAATAGATGTGATGTTTACCTTGCATACAAAGAATATGACTATAGGGCCTGATTTACTATGTGTGCCTGCTCTTGCTGAGAAAGCAGCTGGCAAGTTGACTGACCTGTGCCAAAAGTAAAGGCATATAGGTGAACAGAGCACATTGCACAAGGCAAAGTGAATGACACGGGAAGGCTGATTCATTACTAATGCCAGATATCGGCAGATGAGCGTCTTTATAGCAGCGCTTAGAGTGACCGCTAGTAGACGCTATAAGCGGCTTTCGGGTGCTGTAACAGAGCACCTCAGTCGCCCTAATAACCTGGCCGGCATTGATGAATGTGATGTATGTTGGGAGCTTTAACACAAGTACAGTGCTGCAGGGAGCGAGAGGTAGCACACCATACTTATCAAAAAACTACACACACACAGCATCGGCACTCGGGGAGGCCGATTCATTAATAACGGCCGGTAGCGACAGTTGAGCGACTGTAGCGGCATTTTCAGAGCGCCCGCTAGTAGTCGCTGTGCTTGGCCGTTGTTCGGTTGTTGATAGCGACTCAGTCGGTTTCCCGTAATGTTGAATATTGGGTGAGGAGTCGCTATTTGACAGGTTCCGCGCTGTATGGGAGCGCATGATAGCGACTGGCCCTAGCGACCGGCTCCCACCATATTCATTAACAAATCACGCTCAAAAAATTCTTGCGCTGTAAAATGCATGTTTAAACCCCAGAGCGCTGGAGGCGATGTGTTAAAAGTAGTTTTTTAACCACCATATTTTTGGAAACCAAAAAAAAAAAAAAAATTTAAGTAATTTAGTAATATGAATACATTAATATCAGACCTGTAATATCAATTCTGTACAATTCTTTTTTTATTTTTTTCCCTTAAAAAAATAATCTAAAATGGCAGAAGTGGTCACAGAATTTTTCACATTTAAAAAAAAAAAAAAAAACATTAATAACAATTAATTATGAATATTTAAAGATTGTTCCATTGAAATGCATTGGAGAGCGCCAGGTAGCGAGAGGTCATACCTGTCGCTGTTCAAGGTCGGACGCTGGCGCTGTGGGCTGAGGCTGGAATAATGATGAATGAGTGGCTATCTGGCGCTATCTCAGTCGCTAAGCAGGATCAGCTTGATAAATGTGTGATTGTGGTGGGGAGCCGGAGTTCTCGTTGCGGGGCCCGTCATTACCGGCCGCTCACCAGTCGCTACCTGTCGCTATTCCTTCATAAATAGGGGCCTGAGTAGTATCTGAAGAGGACAAGTGGGTATAGGCTAACCCAGTCTAATACCCCGCCTTCACTTTTTAAATTCAGGTGTAATCATTAAAAAATGTAATTTCTTTATTGAGATGCTTATTAAAAGATGGAGGGAAACGGTCTAAAACCAATCAGTTCCCTTCACAGATAATCTAAAACACACAAGACAAGATCAGACAATAATTAGTATTAAGTGTAAAACATGAATTAATAAAACAATGTCTCCTAATTGTTGGACTTGGTAACTGTTTTGGCATACTAGTTTTGCCTGGTAAGGCTTCCTCAGCGCCAATCATCGATAGTAAATGATGCATATGTAGATCTGTAGACAGTGATTACAAAAAGTCTTTTTGGTAAAGACATTTGTTCAATATACAAATAAAGGCGATAACATGATTTTTAATGATGGTTTATCATGGCTCCCAGCAACAAAAAATCTGTGCATGAAGTGAATATTTTCAGATTGTCAGTGGTATGATATAAAAATTAGTAGTTCAATTATTAATCTAAATAGCTATATTGCTGTAACATCTATATGCTTAATAATATCACTTATGTTCTAACTAAAATCACCGTTGTGTGTCTTAGTGGTGGATTTAGAGAGAGATGCTGTATTCAGCAAGGTTAGAAATATTAGCCGAATTAGCCATTATGGTATCACAAAGTTGTCCATGGCTGTTTGTGCAATGCTCGTGGCACACTGGAAGCCACACTCTCAACCCCCCAGTGTGGGGTATGTAAAAAGCTAATCAGTAGCGTTTACGATAAGGGTTCTGTCAATCAGGGCGAAGATGAAAGAAAAGGTGTGGAGGTGTGTAACGCCCCTTGCGTTACATTATCTCAGGGCCGCAAGTGGACAGAGTGGCCACCCCATAACGCTACGGGCCGCTAGTAATGTATGCGGCTTAGCATCATGCCGCCCGGAGTTGGAAGAGTAAAGCTGGCTAATGCTGAAACACAGACTGTGTTCCATGAGCAGGAAACTGTATCGCACCCCACACCAGTTCCTGTCCCATTTCACCATGTTTGTGGAGACCAACATGGTTAAGAAAACTGTTTTCAGATACTATTTTTAGGATTTGCATGAGAAAGGTGTCATTATACTCATGCATCAGCGGGAGTAAAATGAATGAAAGCATGCAATTTCTGTATTTTCCTGCAAACGCTAGCATTGTTTTTTTAATTGCTGTGGGCAATGGACCAATGGACACTGGGCTCTTCTGCACCCCTGATGCCCCAAATGGGGGTGCCACATGTCACCCTTCGAGTCCGGCAGGTGCTATACCCGCTGTCAATCCTGGTGAACTGGTATGGGGTCCCCTGGACCCTTTCACCCCCAGTGTTCCAAAAAAAAGAGATAACATAAAAATCTTTAATGTTCTTAATTTTACTACTCACCAGTCCCATCTTTTTTATTGATTCCATCGCCAGACAAAAACCAAAAAAAAAAAAAAAACACGCTGTCAGCTTAATTGATAAAATGAATGAAAGTATACCTTGCTGACAGTGATTGATTAAACACCAAGTCATGCAATTTGTAAAATTGTGGATGGAAGTGAAAATTCTCAGTAGGAATTCTCGCTTGAATCCTCACAAATGAATTTAATTTGGAAGGTGCTTTGAATCAGCAGTGTTGCCAATAAATCTTGCTGGTGGGTTGCATCAAGTTCCCCGGTAAGCTATTAGCCACTGGCTCTGATCCAACCCCATAGTCACATGTCAGCGTGATGTATGTAAATCTAGGGAGAGAAACATCAACAGGTTAAGGGTGATCTTGAAGGCATTATGGGTGAGCAGTATGTTTAGGTTTTCATCTACAGATAAAAATGCACTCTGAAGTTTGTGTGTCTCTTTGTATAATGCAAAGCATGCCAACAAGTAACTAGTTTATCAAAGCCCAAGAGGATGCAATGCAAGGTGTGCCACAATGTAATAGTTTATCAAAGCTCAAAAGAATATAATTCGAGGTATGCCCACAATTAAATGGGGCCACAAAAGTGGCCTGTGGATACTGTACTAACAAATGGCAAGTGTAATGACCGCCAAGTGGCCTGAACAATTGGTATTCAGGAGTAGTGACACCCAAGTAGTTTGAGCAAGTTGTATTAAATAGTACTGACACACAAGTGGCCTGAACCAGTGGATACTCCACTAACAATTGGCATTACAAAGCAGTGACCCTCAAGTGGTTTGAACAATTGGTATTAAAGAGTAGTGACCTCCAAGTAGCCTGAAAAATTGGTATTACAGAGCAGTGACCCCAAGTGGCCTGAACAATTGGTATTGCAGAGCAGTTTGAACAATTAATATTACAGAGCAGTGACCCCCAAGATGCCTGAACAATTGGTATTACAGAGCATTGACCCTCAAGTAGTTTAAACAATTAGTGTTAAGGATTAGTGACCCCCTAATTGCCCTGAATGATTGGTATTACAGAGCAATAACCCCCAAGTGCCCTAAACGATTGGTTTTACAGAGCAATGACCCCCAAGTGGTTTGAACAATTGGTATTACAGAGCAGTGACCCCCAAGCTGTTTGAACAATTGGTCTTAAAGAGCAGTTGCCCCTAAGTGGCCTAAACAATTGGTATTACTGAGCAGTGACCCCCCAAGTGTTTTGAACAAATCGTATTATCAAGAAGTGACCACAAAGTGAAATGAACGGTTGGGATTACAAAGCAGTGACCCCCAAGTGGTTTGAACAATTTTTATTACAAAGCAGTGACCCCCAAGTGGCCTGAACAATTGGTATTACAGAGCAGTGATCCCAAATGACCCGAACAAATGTAATGCAGTGACTCCCAAGTGATTTGAACAATTGGTATTAAAGAGCAGTGACCAATATAATGGCCTGAAAAATTGGTATTACCCAAGTGGCTTGAACCAGTGGACACTACACAAAAATGTTTTATTTTCAAGAGCGCCTTAAGTGCCCTGACCCAATGGATTTTCCAATAACAAATGGTATTAATGACTACTGGCACCCAAGTGGTTAGAACCAGTGGACACTACACAAAAATGTATTTTTCAAGAGGGCCTTAAGTGCTCTAACCCATCGGATACTCCAATAACAATTGTTAATAGAGTACTGACACCCAAGTTTTTTGAACCAGTGGACACTACACAAAAAAGCTTATAATGTAACACAGTGGGATCATGGCTGTTTTTTTTTTACAATGCAACAAAGTGTCTATGTCCCACTTCTTACACTGTATAGCATGGCAATATTGCAAGTGCTGCTATCTCTCTAGCTCTTTTATTCACCTAGGTTGCTAGGTTGCATGAAGATGCATATAGTTTATTGTGCTGGATCAGTCCTCAGATAGGTAACCAGGAACATTGGATATTGTTTGGGCACTTGACAGACTGTAAAAGAAACCTAGACTTAGCAGATGGGCTAGGACATGGTAGTGACTACCAGAAGGGAGGAGCTGAAAAAAGAACAGGCTGGTTAAGAATGATTAACAAAGATCTTCATGTCTCTGGATGTCATCCTTCTTTATCGTAGGTGTTTTTGATGATCTGATGCACGTTTTGGTTATACAGTTTATATTTTACAGATACTCCTACATATCAAACCAATGTGTCTCCTGAAGTTAAAGATCCTGTTATATCTTCCCCAGGAGGATCTTTCAGGTACACCATGTATCAAGTTTATCAATCTTCTGACCATTTACAAGCTCCTTGTTCTCATTGATTACGCCTATGATAGTATCTTGTGAAAAGTTTAGAAGGGACAAGAGTTTGTGTAAATTTAGTAGTAGTGAAAAGATGCAGCCTTGTATGTTGCATACTTTGATACTGGATTTTTAACTGCAAGCTTGTGCCTGCCTGTTAAACTGTTAACCCTTTTAGTGGCAAGCACGTAGATTCTACGCGCTCACTTCTACTCCACTTAAGTGCCAAGTACGTAGAATCTATGTGCCTGACTTTCCCCCCTGCTAGTTAAAAAAATAAAAATAAATTCCCGATTCCCCGTGTGGGGGCTCGGATGGCTCCAGGAGAGCCCCCGGAATAGCACCCCCCCCCCGGCTTCAGCAGCAGCAGCTGCTAACTGTAAAATAAAAAAAAAAATAAAAATGACATTTACTTACCTGCGGTCGCGCTGCCTCCCAACGGGTCTCCTCTTCACTGGGGGGGGCCTCCGATTGCCCCCCCAAGCTCTTCTGAGGAGAGGGCAGAAATTGCCCTCCCCCCACTTCCTGGATCGCGCCCCCCCTGGGGGCGGGGCCAGGTGACATCATTGGGATGCCACCAGCAGCCGGCCTCTTAATACCGGCACCCGAGACTCTGAATCAGTCTGCTCGGGTGCTTGGAGCAGAGAGGTGGGGTGGGAGAGAGGGCTGGGATCGCCCCCCTCCCCAGGCTCTCTCCTCCAAACACCCGAGCAGACTGTCAGCTGTCATGGGAGATCGCCGGGGGACAGAGGATCGGAGGTGAGTAAAGTAAAAAACAAAATAAATGTCATTTTTTCTCTTTGTGTCTGTCTTTTTTTTTACATTTAACCCCTTGTGAACTGGTAAGGGGTCCATGTGACCCTTATACCAGTTCACAAGGCTGGGGGATGGCAAGTCACCTGCGGCTAGCAGGTGACTGGCCATTAACCCCCAGCACCCCCATTACCTGCCTTCTCAAAGCCCAGAAGAGCCCGTGGCCATGGGCTATGCAGGCTTGTAGCCTGCAGGGCCAGGGGCCACAAAAGCTGGCCCCTGCGCCCTGTTTCTACAAGCCCTGCATAGCTGGTCCCGGGCTGGTTACTTTGGGTAAGGAGGACCCCATGTAAAATGGGGGGGGGGGACTCTATGTCATTTTTTTTCTCGATTTAACCCTTTGTAGTGTGGATAGTAGTTGTATTTTATTTGTAAATGTTATAAAGTACTTGTTTCAGTTTGGGGGGTCTCCTGGGCAGGAACGGGGGGCTACCAATAAATATGTGGTACCGTTCTGATCGGTAGAAATGGAGCTTTCACATGCAATATGGTTTTCTTTAATAAAATACATTTTTATTTAAAATAAAAGGAGACAATTTTCTAAAAAAAAAAAAAAAATTTACTTAATAATAATATTGTGAAAAACTGAATAAAATTTACAAACAAGACATTTCATGTTAAACCCTAAACTCTGCTGCAAAATATATATATAATTTTCCTGAAAATTCCAGAAAAAATGGCGCAAAATGGGGAAAAATGTCCTGTCAACAGAGGGTGACAAAATCTCAAGTAGGCTGGCAATTAAAAGGGTTAAAAGTGGCTATGCATGTTGGATATTGTTCTGTTCGGGGGACCTTGCGCTTTCAGACTTAGCTTGTTTTTTCTTGTTTGCATATATATATTTTAGGAAAAGGTGTTTTTTATTCAGATTTTTTATACATTTTTTAGGGAAACCCTGCACAACCAAAGAATTCTTTGAGGGATTAATTCCAGAAAGATGAGCCCACTACAACAAGCTGGGTACGCTTAGAAAGCTTAACATGTGTACTTTCAGGGAATATATGGTTTATGGGGGTATTCCAAATGTAAAGGGTTGTTTTGGTTGAAAAATCACAAAATCACTTTGTCTGCAGAGCTGAAATTTTCAAGTAAAATTGCTGTTACGCACATGCTTTACTTTGGGGTGTTTGGCAACTCTTCCTTTTGCTTTGACTATAGCTATGCATGTTGGGTATCGTTCTGTTCAAGGGAGTTTCAGATTCGAGCTTTTTCAGATTAAACTTGTTCATGTTTTCATGTTTATATATAGTTTTTTTAGGAAAATGTGGCTTTAAACCTGCTTTTTTATCCTTTTTTTAGGGAAACTCTTTGCAACCAAAGATTACATTGAGGGATTACTTCCAGAAAACTGTGGCCACATCAACAAGCCTGGTACACCTAGAAAGCCTGAGGTGTGTACTTCCAGAGAATATGTAGTTTGTTGGGGGTATTTCAAATGTAAAGGGTTGTTTTTCTGGAAAAACTGCAAGGTGCGCATAGCGCATGTCGCAGTTGTATTTTATCTGAAAATCCCCTAAAGCGCTGTTTCAGTTTGGGGGAGTCTCCTGGGCAGGAAAGGGTGTCTACCTATACATATGTGGTACCGCTGTAACCGGGAGAAATTGGGATTTCACACGCAATAAGATTTTTTTGACAAACTTACATTTTTTATTACAAAAAACACGACAAAGTGTAAAAAATAGATTTTTTTTATTTTTTTTCACATATTTCACCCAAAAATATTGAGAATACGCCTAAAATATGACAAACAAACATTTCATGTTAAAGCCCAGACTATGCTGAAAAAAACAATATATCATTTTCCTGGGAAATCCCTGGAAATCCCTTCAAAAATCACATTTGAACATGGAGAGCGCAAAATAGTGCAAAATGGTCTGGCAACAAAGGGTGACAAAAGCTCCAGGTAGGCTGGCACTTAAAGGGTTAATCCATTCTCCCTAAATTACAGCAGTATAATTTTTTTAGGACTGTCAGATCCATGAACATTGTCATTGGACTGGCTGTTTCTCTCAACAGTCTAAAACAATTGTTGTTTATATTTGTCATTTGGTCAGTGGTCAGTCATGTGCTTTATTTTTTAAAGCAGGTTTACATTTGGGTGCACATTTTGGTGTCAACTGAAACTTACATGTTGGTGAGTTTTATTTTTATTTACCACAAAAAAGTGCAATAAATATGTTCTAATTTTACCAAAAAAAGAAATCACCTGTACCTGCAAATGAACATTTTTACAGCGGCCTGTGAAATATAATGAATAATTTACCATTATTTTCTGAATACCCCATACGATGCTGTTGATTTCAAACTTGTCTCACTGAAAAAAATATGTACCCCACCTGTAAAAATGCCCCATTTCAGAGGGCAAATTAGAACAGACATTTTTTATTGCCTTATTTTGTGTGTTTAAGTTGCTTCATTCAGATAGGTTGGTGGCTGGAGGGCTCCCTCTGCTGGAAATATATCCGTTTTTGCTCCTGATTGCCATTAAGAGAGGCCTTTTCCTAACATTACATATGCATATACAAATGGCTCTGACTGGATGAGAGCCCACACATGCACAGTAGGACCAGGGGAAGGTGAGCTTGTATAGATGATCTGGGGGCTTTTGCATACAGGGCATCCCAAATCAGGATGTCCCAGGGGGCCAGTAACACAGGGAATTCAAAATCCCCAAATTCCACTTTAAAAGCATAAAACAAAAAAAAGATATATGGTTGCAATAGATAGTTCATTTCTGCTACTTCTGCCTTGGTTGTGGACAGAGAAAGTGTCATCATTAGTGAAAGATCATATTTTTAGAGGTCAGAGTGACATTTTTCTCTCCATTTACCTGATTGTTGTCATCACAAAAGGAAGGGCTAAATACAGTAATCCAAGTGTTAGATCTTTATTAGATGTTGTACATTTATACATACATTTTCAAAATACAATAACAAGAACACAGAGCAAAATCAGAGACTAGAACCACTTTCGAAATCAGTCAGCTCCGTCAGTTTTAATGCCACAGAATGGAGGTGTGGTAAGGGATCGAGAAGGGTTGAGAAAAGAAAGAAAGCAGGAGGGTAGATGCGGAGAGAAAGGAAGAAGGCGAGACAGCGGTGTAGATGGAAGGGTTCAAACACAAAATGAGAGCAAACATAA
Organism: Gastrophryne carolinensis; assembly: GCA_027917425.1. Classification (NCBI taxonomy): domain Eukaryota; kingdom Metazoa; phylum Chordata; class Amphibia; order Anura; family Microhylidae; genus Gastrophryne; species Gastrophryne carolinensis. Next base: position 305,369,813 of record CM051239.1, on the reverse strand, counting down.
GAAGTTGGGAATTAGCAAGCATTTTTCACAAGGGTCAGATATTAAGAGACATTTGTAAATTCTAAAAAACTAGGGGTTCTTAAAGGCCTCATGCCTCTAGGGTTGCCACCTGGTCGGAACTTTTTTTTTTCTGACCACTGGACTGGTAGTGGCGATATTGGTGCAAGAGATGGGGGTATGGCAGGCAGACGCGCTTGCCAATGAGATAACAACTATGCCTACCATATCCACTGAGGGAGGGGGGCATGCCGGGGACCCCTTGATTGCAGAACCCTCATATAACATTCCCCGGGAGGCACCAGTCGATGAAATAACAACCATGCCTACCATATCTATCGTAGGAGGGGGGCATTTTGGGAACCCCTAAATTGTAGAGCCACCATTTAACATCTCTCAGGATCAGACTACCACCTTGCAGATAATTAACCTTAATGATACACCCCTAACGGAAGATGAAAGGTCAGTCTTAGGTATGGGCTTGTCATTTTCTCCAACTAGGAATGTGAATAAATTTGAAACGACAAAAGATATCTTCCTTTTTGCAGATGTCTAGTATCGAAAAAATATTTTGCTAATATTCAAAGACGCCGCGATGGGATAGATTGGGTCCCGAGTGACTTACAAGCATTAACAACATTGTAGGATCTGAGTAAGCAAGTAACCTTTACTCCACCTTTCTCCATCAGTCCGGCCATTCAGGTATTCTTTCAGCTAGTTAGTGAGGTCATAAAAAATCTGTCCATAAGGGCTAGTAAACATAATGTTACAAAGGGTCAACACCAAGCTCTGTATGATCTTGAGCATAGGCAAGATATTGTGATTAAGGAGGCCGACAAGGGAGGGAACATTGTGGTCCTGCCGGTCGGCCTCTATGTAGAGGAGGTATTATGGCAACTCAATGATAACAGATAATATGAAAAACTGTCCTTCAACCCGGTACTGAGATATAAACGTGAAGTGGATTCCTTACTAGATCAGGTGCTTGTAAATAAATCACTAAAAATGAACATGACTTTTTGAAGGTTGAGTCCCCAGTGATTCCTACATTCTATATTTTATCTAAGATCCACAAGGATTCGAGAAAACCACCAGGACGCCCTATTGTTTCTGGCATTGGCTCTTTGACAGAAAAGATGTGCACATGGCGGGATAGCTTCCTACACCTTCATGTGGTAAGCCTGGCCTCCTACTTACAAGATTCCCTAGATCTGATGACCAAATTAGAAGCTATACATTTTCCAAGGCATTGTATGATGGTTACCTGTGATGTAAAATCTCTATATTCAAATATCTATCATGAAAATGCTCTACGTACAGTGAGCTATTTTCTTGATATGGAATCGAACTCACAGCCCACACACCGTAACTTTATTTTGGAAAGCCAAAAGTTCATTCTGGAACACAACTATTTTACCTTTGATGGTTGCTTTTACAGAAAAAAAAATGGACGTGGCGATGGGGACACGATGTGCCCCCTTGATTGCGAATTTACCTTTAGGATGGTGGGAAAGGGAAATTGTTTTCAGTGATCACCTGGACAAATACAATAGATACATCGTGGTTTGGTTCAGATTTATAGATGATATTGTGTTTTTTTGGGAAGGACCAAGATCTGACTGTGAGAAATTCTTAGAAACACTGAATAACAATGATTTGAATATTAAACTGACTTCCCATCTGTCCGCAGAATTATATTCTTATATTCATATTACTTTTTTGGATTTGTCTCTCTCTCGTGAATTGGATGGGATGGTTGCTAGTACCTTACATCGGAAGAAAACAGTGGCGAACAGTTTGCTTCACTTTAAAGTGCCCACCCTATGCATCTCAAAAAGGGGATTCCAACAGGGCAATTTCTGAGAGTTAGAAGTAACTGCACAGGGGCTGATGAATTTGATAGACAAGCTGAAGACTACAGCTCTCAAGAAAGCATGGGCCTTAGATAGAACACAACTGTTACAGCGAAAGAAAGGAAAGAACAGGATAAAATAGGGGTGGTAACCACATTCAATCAACAGTGGACAGCCATAAGAACTATCCTAGTGCACCATTGGGATGTGCTGAAGAGTGATAGTGATTTGACGGAATGGATATCGGATGGACCTAGCTTGATAGCAAGACGATCTAGAAATATCAGAGATCAACTGTGCCATAGTCATTTTGTACGACAAGAAGGCACCTGGTTAACAAAGTTTAACACCAAAGGATCATCACCGTGTGGATCATGTGTAAACTGTAAAACCAGATCGGTGATTTATCTCCTTAAATGTCCTTGTTCCAAATTTGATATAGGTGAGACTAAAAATAATCTGAAGAGCAGGATCCAGTCACATCTTTCAAATATTCGTTTAGCAGGATGAGACTCGGAAAAAGGTAAGACATTGACACCAGTGGCCAGACACTTCCTCTTCCAACACAATTCCCGGGTAGAAGGCCTGCAAATAGTGGGAATAAAAAAAGTATACCTGGGGCCACGGGGAGGGGATCTAAAAAAGAAACTTCTACAGGAAGAGCTAAAGTGGATCTATGCTTTGGATACAGCGCCCCCCCCCCCCTGGATTAAATGAGGATGTGTCTTTTGGGCCGTTTATTAACTAAGGAGCATAGTAACCAAAAAAAAACCCTCGTCTTCCCTATGGACCTTCCTGAGCCCCCCATTTTTTTTGTTTCCTGTTCCCCATCCCACTGCCTATACTGTATGGAAATGGGATCAACTTCTTCCCCCTCCTACTGTCCAGTCATTAATATAAGGGCGTGATTACCCCTCTGTCAGGGGTACCTACATGTTTAATTTCACTGTGGCTTGTTTTTTTTTTTTTTTTGTGAATACATTTCCTTGGGGGGGCGGGTTGGGTGTGTTCCTTGTGCATGAGGGTATGGATTATTCACAGTTTGCCTCACTTTTTATCAAATATTTTGATTATTCACAATGCCATATTGACATGTTTTGTTTCTATCACTTTTTTTTTCTTTTTTTGATGTAGCATGGTTCTGGACATGGTTTGGGCGAGAAGAAAAGGAAAAAAGAGGAAAAATCAGGAAGGAGGGCAAATCAAACGACAGATAACCGCATATGACAGTGGGAAATAAGAACATCGGAGAATGAACATTGGAAGAAAAAGGTGAAATAAAACGCAGAGAAAACGATTCCTTTTTTTTAAATTATATATAGAAAGAACTGTATTTGGATTATATGTTTAGGTAGCAAAATATTTTATAGTCTATTATTTTTTCTTGATATAATTTTGTTATTTATATTTGTGATATATTTTTGTTTATTTTTGTATATACATTCATATTACAGTACTTATTTCAGCCATCATAACTGATAAGTTACAGAATGGGCTGGCCCTTGTTTTGTGCCCCTGACCCCCTACCCTGCATTTCGTGCGCTGCCCTCCGCTCGTGCGGTGATCTGGGTGGCTCAGTCCATCCCCCTCCTCCCTTCCTCTCCTCCCCTCCGGGTTAATGATGGCGGCCGGGTCATTTCCCCGGGGGAAGGGATGGTCGCTGCACAGGGAGTTGGGCGAATGGGTGCTACGTGGTGGATGGGCGAGCCGGCTGGGTCTCGCTGCGGGCGGGGTTCCCATCTGTGCTCCACTCCCCGATGTGTGGGGAGGGATGCGTCGTCAGCTGACTGAGACGCACAGTTGCTTTCCATTCACCGGACATCCGGCGGCTGACGTACGCGCAGCGGCGCACGTGGGTGTGTGTCGGGGGCCTAAAAGGAGGCTCAGGTGAACATGTTCTCACCCCCTATTGAAGCTGTGGGCACACGGCAGAGTGTGCGGGGGGAGCCTAAAGGAGCACCTGGGACATATTATTCATGCATATTGCGGTATTGTGGTATTTACTTATAATTCTCTGTCATTTGTTTTGATCAAGTTTTCCATCTTGCTGTGGCTTCCATATGATCGCCAAAAGGAGGTCACATATCATAGATGATATATTAACCCTTACACTTTTTACTTCATATTTATTACACCAGCACTTTAGCTCATGCATTGTATCACATTAGCATTTTTTCATGGATTGTATAGGTAATCAAGTAGGATCATAGGGTCCATGTGACCCCTATACCAGTTCACAAGGCTGGGGGGATGGCAAGTCACCTGCGACTAGTGGGTGACTTGCCATTAACCCCGGCACCCCCATTACCTGCCTCCCCAAAGGCCAGGGGGGGCAGAAGAGCCCGGGCCCACGGGCTATGCTGGATTGTAGCCTGCAGGGCCAGGGGGCACAAAAGCTGGCCCCTGCGCCCTGTTTCTACAAGCCCTGCATAGCTGGTCCCGGGCTGGTTACTTTGGGTAAGAGGGACCCCATGTCAATTTTTGGGGGGATTTTTAAGGGTTTTTTTTTTACATTTAACCCTTTGTGTTCTGTCACCCAGCAGCTATAAAAGGCTTCCAGCAGGTGAGCAGAAGCCAGTGATCGTCGAGGGACACAGTGCTCCAGGATGGATGGGAGGTAAGCATTAAAAAAAAAATATATATATATATATATTTTTTTTTTTCTCTGTGTGTGTCTGTGTTTTTTTTTTACATTTAACCCCTTGTGAACTGGTAAGGGGTCCATGACCCCTATACCAGTTCACAAGGCTGGGGGGATGGCAAGTCACCTGCGACTATCATTAACTCCCAGCACCCCCATTACCTGCCTCCCCAAAGCCCAGGGGGGGGGCAGAAGAGCCCGGGCCCACTTGCTATGCGGGCTTGTAGCCTGCAGGGCCAGGGGCCACAAAAGCTGGCTCCTGCGCCCTGTTCCTACAAGCCCTGCACAGCTGGTCCCGGGCTGGTTACTTCGGGTAAGGGGGACCCCATGTCAATTTATTTTGGATTTTTAAGGTTTTTTCTCGATGTAACCCTTTGTAGTGTGGATGGTAGTTGTATTTTATTTGTAAATGTTATAAAGTACTTGTTTCAGTTAGGGGGGTCTCCTGGGCAGGAACGGGGGGCTACCGATAAATATGTGGTACCGTTATAATCCGTAGAAATGGGGCCTTAACATGAAATATGGTTTTCCTTAATAAAATACATTTTTTATTTAAAATAAAAGAGTCAATTTTCTAAAAATATTTTTATTTATTTATTTATTTTTTTTTACTTAATAATATTGAAAAAAAATAAATAAAATTTACAACCAAGACAGTTCATGTTAAAGCCTAAACTCTGCTGCAAAATATATATATATATATAAATATATAATTTTCCTGAAAATTCCAGCAAAAATGGCGCAAAATGGGGAAAAATGACCTGTCAACAGAGGGTGACAAAATCTCAAGTAGGCTGGCAATTAAAAGGGTTAAAAGTAGTTATGCATGTTTAGTTCTACTCGGGGGACCTTGTGCTTTCAGACTTTGCTTGTTTTTTCTTGTTTGCATATTTATATTTTAGGAAAAGGTGTTTTTATTCAGCTTTTTTATACATTTTTTAGGGAAACCCTGCGCAACCAAAGAATTCTTTGAGGGATTAATTCCAAAAAGATGAGCCCACTACAACAAGCTGGGTACGCTTAGAAAGCTTAACATGTGTACTTTCAGGGAATATATGGTTTATGGGGGATACTCCAAATGTAAAGGGTTGTTTTGGTTGAAAAAACGCAAGGTGCGCACTTTGTCTGCAGAGCTGAAATTTTCAAGTAAAATTACCGTTACGCACATGCTTTACTTTGGGGTGTTTGGCAACTCTTCCCTTGACAGTAGCAATGCATGTTGGGTATCATTCTGTTTGGGGGATGTTGCTTTTTCAGATTAAACTTGTTTTTCCTTGTTTGTATATAGTTTTTTAGGAAAATGTGGCTTTGATTCTGCTTTTTTATCCTTTTTTTAGGGAAACTCTTTGCAACCAAAGAATACATTGAGGGAATACTTCCAGAAAACTATGGCCACATCAACAAGCCTAGTACACCTAGAAATCTTGAGGTGTGTACTTCCAGAGAATATATAGTTTGTTGGGGGTATTTCAAATGTAAAGGGTTGTTTTTCAGGAAAAACTGCAAGGTGCGCATAGTGCGTAGCATAGTTGTATTTTATCTGAAAATCCCCTAAAGCGCTGTTTCAGTTTGGGGGAGTCTCCTGGGCAGGAAAGGGTGTCTACCTATACATATGTGGTATCACTGTAACCGGGAGAAGTTGGGATTTCACACGCAATAAGATTTTATTGACAAACTTATATTTTTTATTACAAAAAAACACTACAAATTGTAAAAAATAGATTTTTTTTTTAATTTTTTTGCAAATATTTCACCCAAAAATATTGAGAATACACCTAAAAAATGACAAACAAGACATTTCTTATTAAAGCCCAGACTCTGCTGAAAAAAAAACAATATATAATTTTCCTGGGAAATCCCTGGAAATCCCTTCAAAAATCACATTTGAACATGGGGAGCGCATAATAGTGCAAAATGGTCTGGCAACAAAGGGTGACAAAAACTCCAGGTAGGCTGGCACTTAAAGGGTTAAAGTGCTCGCCTACATATTTGGCTCACTCACTTCTACTACAATGCTTAGCTAAACCACTTTGCGCTTTCCTACATCTTCCATGTTTCACCCCTAAAACTTACCCAAACCACTTCCCGGTTAGGTTCTTCTTCCATTTTAGGCCCCTAAAACTTACCCAAACCACTTCCTGGTTAGGTTGTTCTTCCATTTTAGGCCCCTAAAAATTACCCAAACCACTTCGCGGTTAGGTTCTTCTTCCATTTTAGGCCCTTAAAACTTACCCAAACCACTTCGTGGTTAGGTTCTTCTTGCATTTTAGGCCTTTCTAAACTTACCCAAACCACTTCCCGGTCATCTGAATCTTCATATCTAAATATGTATTTCACCCTTCGTTTGTTGTTAATGTATTTTTGCAAAAAAAATGACACTGAAACTTTTATTTTGTTTATTTTTTTTTTTTTATATTCGAAGGCCATTTTTGGTGGCTTTTTTTTATTTTTTTTTTATATAAATATAACAAACTTTTTTTTTTAAACATTAAAAAATGTTAAAACTTTAAAAGGTAAAAAATATTTACAAAGCCCAAAAACAGTGACAGGACCCAGGACACTACTCTTCTTCTGTTGTTCCCAACGAGTCACGCAGCAGCTGCATATCGGCCACCAACTCATTTCTTCCACTCTTGCCCGTGTGGTCCCTGTGTCAAATTTTTGATGAGAAATTAGTTGGAGACAAATACATGTTTCTCACCTGTGGATGGAATGTTTGTTAGTTGGCAACTTAAATCATGACGACATATGTCATTCTGCTAAGTCATTAATCTAAGGAAGTGGACAGAGGTCATTCTGCTAAGTCATTAACCTAAGGAAGTGGGCAGAGGTCATTCTGCTAATGCCATTGACTATGGCTTGATGTATCTGGGTGATCATGTCAATTACCACATACTGCAAAGAATGACATTACAACTTACTTGGTTGGTGGCCGACGGATGCCTCGTTGGGGACAACCCTACGTCCTGGGCACTGCCACTGCTGTGAAGTAGAGGCTGTTGAGACATGGCAAATAGGGTCACTAATAATGTCTAAGTCAACAGTTATCAAATGTCTATTTCAATGTGTGTGTCACACCACTCACCTTTTCCCTGTGCCTCCTGAGTGAGATCTGCTGCATCCTCCACATCTTCACCCGCTCCAGAAGCATCTAGAAAAACAGATGAAGGGAATCTGCTTTGATGGAAATAGCATGTATATGTGTGTGCGGGTACGACTGCCTGCCCATGCAGTAGGACCGTCGCCCTGGAGATCCACCACCTTCACTTCCAGCAGCAGATTCATGCAGCACTGGTCGGCCTGTGCGCCTCCGGGTGCGGCAGATTCGGTAATCCATTTCCAACACTAGAAAAGAAAAGCAATTATAAATAAATGCCTACCTTCTGCATCAGTTACATCTGGCATGCAATCGCTATGTACTTACTAGGGAAATGGAGTCCGAAAAAACGCCGCACCTGGGGCATGTGCAGCCGTTTCAGGTCCGACCAATGCTGCATGATCTGAGTGTGGGTGAAGGTGGTGTCTGTCTGATGTTGTATTTTCCCAATGATCTGCGCTTCTCAAAAGAGTTGGGCTCCAGCATGGTCTACAAAACACAAAAACATAGGATTTAGTTCAAACTGATCATTTGACTAAATGACATTAACAGACACATTTCTAGCCTAATCCAATCCTTGAAGCTGGCTTCAGTGTTCGTTCGCACATGTGGGCCCTCACTTCGGTTTTGCATGGAGTTTTAGACACTTTTTAAACAAACCGTTTCTTCATGCACTTCCTTAAAAGCTAGGCATGCATTTAGATGGCAAATCAAAGGCATTAAAACACACTTACAAGCATGATGACCTCTTCTTGTTGGCGGGTGAAGATTGTGGGTGCCATCTTGTCTCTTGTCTGCAGCAGATAAGTAATGCCCCTGCGGTTTCCGGGTTCCGCACGGCCGGACGAACGTCCGTACGCACGCGTACGCAAGCGCGTAAGCGTCAGACCACACCAATCTTATTTAAAGGGTCCTAGACACACAGCTCATTCTTTTTGAGAGTCTGTGAGTAATGGCACCAAAAAAATCCCAAGCGAAAGCAGCAAAGGAGGTCAGCAACAAACAGGCATCCAAGCTGCAGGAGCCTTCTGCAGGCCCAACAACTCGTTCACAGATGACAAAAACTAAGCTGCGGCAACCCGCATTGCTCAGCCAAAGGCACCTACCACAACCACCAAAAAAAAGGAGCCAGCGGGAAAGAGGAAGCCACAGGCCAGCAAGAAAACCCCAACGGAGGGGAAAAAAGGTTCAAAGAGGGTGTGAAGCCCCAGCCCCCCCGGGTCCCCATCACCCCCCCCCCCCACGTGGCTCAAAAACAAAGGCAAAGAGCAGAACCCACCAGGAAAGAAGCCACAGCAGGCCAAGAAGCCACAGCAGGCCAAGAAGCCACAGCAGGCCAAGAAGCCACAGAAGGCAAAGAAGCCACAGCAGGCAAAGAAGCCACAGCAGGCAAGGAAGGCTAAGAAGCCACAGCAGGGCAAGAAGATCAAGAAGGCCAAGAAGCCACAGCAGGGCAAGAAGCTCAAGAAGGTCAAGAAGCCAAAGGTCGCCATTCCCACCCTCACTGGTCTACAAAACCTCTGGCAAGAGTGCAAGGCACTGGGCAAGAAGCCAAAGCTCTGCATCACCCCAGGACCGGCCTACAACATCCAAGGGGTATGCCACTTCTAAGGGCCCACAGAGGCACAGGGCCCCAAGCCGTAATTCATCCAGCACACCCTCTCCTCCTCGGCAACATTCTCCACCGGCACAGGTGGCATGGCAATCACCATATGCCACATCTACACCTGCTACTTCAGTGGCCACCCAGACACGAACATTCAGTCCCTTTCCAAGTCCTGTTCAATCTCCAGTCAGCAGTCCGTAATTTTACCCCAACACAGCCAGCCCAGAATGTTCCCAGATTTCCCGCCAAACACTAAGGAGCCAGAACCGCAACCAACAGGGCGCTGATTGCGCAGAGGCTAGTTGAGTGGCTGGTTTGGGGAAGCCCAAACTCTGGCATTGGCTAGTGGGCTCGCCTTGTATTATGATGATCTATATGGGTGCAGATCCAAAGCTACAAGCAAACAGCGCAAAGTCGGAATTTTGGAGGAGCTCACCAGACAGGTCAATGCAGCGGGGGAAGAGCTAAAAGATGTTGAGCAGATTCAAAGGAAAATATCGGAATTCAAGTATGCAGCACGGAAGAATGAAAATAAACGGCGTCATTACAGGTACATATATACTTTGTGGATTTGTCTTCTTCTTGTATTGGCACCATTTTGCTAAATGTGTTAACCCTTTCAGTGCCAAGCACATAGTTTCTACGTGCTTGCTTCCACTCCACTTAAGTGCCAAGCACGTAGAATCTATGTGTTTGACTTTCCCCCCTGCTAGTAAAAAAAATAAAAATCAAAAATACTCAACTGACCCCTCGTTGGATCCGGCCGGGTCTCCTCTTTAATTTTGTGCCATCCGATCCCCCGTGGGCGGTCGGATGGCTCCAGGAGAGCCCCCGGAATAGCCCCACCCCTGGTTTGGCAGCAGTAGCTGCTAACTGTAAAAAAAATATATATATATAAAAATGACATTTACTTACCTGTAGTCGCGCTGCCTCCCTCCGGGTCTCCTCTTCACTGGGGGGGCCTCCGATCGGCTCCTCTGGCTTTTCAGCTTCAGGGGAGAGCCTGAAAGCCCTTTGGGGCGGGGCTTATGATGTCACTCTCGGGTGTCTTGCTGGCTCTCCTCGGCTCAGCTGTCAGATGCCCTGGTGATCGCTGGGCAGAGCAGTGGAGGGGCAGGGGATGCTCTGATCCCCTGCCCCCCCTCCTCTGGCCAGCGATCATCAGGGCATCTGACAGCTGATCGAAACAGGAGCTGACAATCGGGTGAGGTGAGTAAAGTTTTTTTTTTTTTTTTTTTTTAAGGGTTAGGCTTTTTTTTTGAATAACCCTAACCCTTAAAAATAAAAATGACGTAGGGTCCCGGGAAGGGGGGGGGGACCCATTTTTTTTTGAATAACCCTAACCCTTAAAATTCCCCCAAAAAATGGTTCCCCCCCGGCAGGGGGGACCCTATGTCATTTTTGGGGGGATTTTTGAGGGTTAGGGTTAGCCTAACCCTAAACCCTTAAAATTACCCCAAAAAATGCCCCCCTCCCCCCTGGGAAGGGGGACCCTATGTAATTTTTTTTTTAATTAACCCCTTATGTTTATAGTGTGGATAGTAGTTGTATTTTATTTGTAAATGTTATAAAGTGCTCTTTTCAGTTTGGGGGGTCTCTAGAGCAAGAATGGGGGGCTACCGATACATATGTGGTACCGTTGTAATCGGGAGAAATGGGGCTATCCCATGCAATATGGTTTTTATTAAAAAAAAAAGGTTTTATTTAAAATAAAGGAGACATTTTTCTAAAAAATATATATTTTTTGTTTTTTTTAAGCAGAAATATTCAAAAAACGGTAGAAAAATTACAAACAAGACATTTCATGTTAAAGCCTAAACTCTGCTGCAAAAAATGTATATGTAATGTATATAATTTTTCTGGAAATTCCAGCAAAAATCACGGTTAAACATGCCGCAAAATGGGGAAAAATGACCTGTCAACAGAGGGTGACAAAATTCAAGTAGGCTGACAATTAAAAGGGTTAATAGTACCTATGCATGTTGGGTATTGTTCTGCTCGGGGGACCTTGCGCTTTTAGATTTAGCTTGTTTTTTCTTGTTTGCATATTGATATTTTAGGAAAACATGGTTTTTATTCTGCTTTTTTATAATTGTTTTTAGGGAAACCCTGTGCAACCTAAGAATTCTTCAATGGATTACTTCCAGAAAGATGAGCCCACTACAACAAGCTCAGTACTCTTAGAAAGCTTAACATGTGTACTTTTAGGAAATATATGGTTTATGGGGATATTCTGGGGATATTCTAAATTTGGTTGAAAAATCGCAAGGTGCACTTTGCAGAGCTGAAATTTTCACGTAAAATTATTGTTATGCGCACGCTTTACTTTGTATTGTTTGGCAACTCTTCCCTTGACAGTACCTATGCATGTTGGGTATTGTTCTGTTCGGGGGATGTTGCTTTTTCAGATTTTACTTGTTTTTTCCTGTTTGCATATAGTTTTTTTTAGGAAAATGTGGCTTTGATTCTTCTTTTTATTATTTTTTAGGGAAACTCTGTGCAACCAAAGAAATGATTGAGGGATTACTTCCAGAAAACTGCGCCCATGTCAACAAACCTGGTACGCCTAGAAAGCTTGAGGTGTGTACTTCCAGAGAATATATAGTTTTTGGGGGGTATTTCAAATTTAAAGGGTTCTTTTTCTGGAAAGACAGCAAGGTGCGCTTAGCGCGTAGCATAGTTGTATTTTATCTGAAAATCTCCTAAAGCGCTGTTTCAGTTTGGGGGAGTCTCCTGGGCAGGAAAGGGTGTCTACTGATACATATGTGGTAATGCTGTGATCGGGATTAATTGGGGTTTCACATGCAATAAGATTTTATTGACAAACTTACATTTTTTATTACAAAAAACCCTACAAATTGCAAAAAATTGTTTTTTTTTATTTTTTTTGCACATATTTCACCCAAAAGTATTGAGAATACACTAAAAAAAGGCCAAACAAGACATCGCATGTTGAAGCTCAGACTCTGCTGAAAAAAACAATATATAATTTCCCTGGAAAATCCCTGGAAATTCCTTCAAAAATCAAGGTTGAACATATGTAGTGCAAAATAGTGAAACGTGGTCTGGCAACAAAGGGTGACAAAAGTTGCAGGTAGGCTGGCAGCGAAAGGGTTAAACTAAATTTTTCAGCTTACAAACTGGTGGAGGATTCCCCACTAAACTTCAATTTACCCGAGCTGAGGAGATGGTACTGGGCCTGTTACATCCTGTGGCCTTAGAGGGACACTCGGCCCGACAGGACACTGACATTCCGACTATCCCTGCAGGTTAGTAATGTTAGTGTGTATGTGAAATGTGAGCTACATGTAAAAATAAGGCTCAAAGCCAATCATTAACACATGCCCCTAGGGTGTGCCTTTTAGTGGAGGTAACAATGTGAACAGGGTGTGTTATGTCTGTGGACTCATCATTTGCTAATTTGCTTGCCCATACATGACCTTTGAGAGTCTTTAGGAACACTATTGAGATTAGCAAAGGACTGCCTGTTATGTATTTATAGTCAATTACATCAAACACTTCCATCTTTATCTGTAGGCCACTTGAGTTGGAGCTGTGCTTTGCTCTGAAAGACTTGATCTGGGGTGCTTGAAAGGTTGACCTTGAAAGAATGGCAACCAGCATAATCTGAGGCCAAATGCTTTTTGCAAGAGTGTGGTCCCCTAATCAGCTTTTAGGGATGTTTGAAGCCTCAGAACAGCCAGTACATGCATGTTTAGTTGGGTTAAGGAGACCAATTGGGGGAGTTGCCATTCATGCTTGGCCACGTGTTTTAGTGAACCATATGTTTTATTACACATCAGCAATGCATAGTTGTGTGTTAACATGCCTTTTTTTCAACAATGCAGCCCAGCATCATCCCTCAGCTAGTGGGGAAGCCTCAGCCAGTTTGTCCATGCCGTCAACTTCCGTGCTGCCTCGGACCCAGGATCCGATATATACGGTAAGTGTCTTTTTCTGATTTTGCTTATGCATGTGACTTGCCATGTTTCTTTTTGCGGAATGACATATGTATTGCCCAAACTGAAGCTTTTTTTTTACATGTCCCAACAGACCCACACACTGATCCAGGAGCTGGAGGAGGATGGAACCTTCTGTACAGCCCCCCCGGGACAGAATCTGCAACTGTCCCAACATGTTTCTCCAACAAATCCTCAGCAGCAGAGTGAAGCTGGCTGCATGCTGCCAGCCCATCGTGGGCAGCATGCAGAGACTGAGCCTACAGTCCCCAGTGTTAGCTCTGCTGCTGAGGATTTGCCAAGCAGACCTGTGGGTGTTGGTGGACCTAGAGGCCCATCATCTGCATGCCCCACAACCCGGGGATTTGGGAGGCATAGTCAGCTACATCGGCCAGTTTCCCAGGGGAGGGGCGCGCCGATGATGGAGTCAGCATGGCACCATGAGAGGCGGTAATTTCGCCTACAAAATCAAAGAAACCACAAGCATCTTCATGGCCAATTAGAGACATTAAATAACACTTTAAACTCCATGCTGACTGAATTTAGGTACAACAGCCACATGGCCATCTTATCCAATTATTACAGTGCCATGCTTGAGGAAGTTAGAAATAGCAACAGCCACATGGCCACCTTATCTAACAATCTCAGTGCCATGATGGCTGATTTTCAAACTACCAATAGAAACATGTTGGAACAGTTGCAGATTCTGAATGCCACACAGGCCCAGGTGAGGGCCCACCTCCAAGGGGCCCAACCTGGGTTTTATGGGCATCCCCCATTTTAAGGCCTATTTGGCCTGTAACTGCTCAACATCTTTGCTCTACATCCCCACTGTATTGACCTGTCTGGTGAGCCCTACCAATATACCCTTTTGGTATGGCTTTGGATTTGCGCCCATATAGCTCATTAGAGTGCTGAGGTAGCCCACTAGCCAATGCCGGAGGTCAAGCCTCACTGAACCTGCCACTCAAGCTGTTGCGCTGCAGGCTTGGCCCTAATTACATTGGTTCTGGCTCCTCCTGTTTGTCGGAATGATTGGGGGACATTCTTGGCTGGAAAAATACTACCTTGACCCCTGGCTGAGATTGAACAGGACTTGGATTGGGACTGGGGGTTCTTGTTTGGGTGGGCCACTGAGTATCAGGTGTAGATGTGGCATAGGTATGGCTGCTTTACACCTGTGGCAAATGTGGCCAAGCAGGAGAGGATGTGTCTGTGGCCCTATTTGTTTGTTAAAAAATCTGGATTACCAATCAATAAAGTGACAAAACAAACAAAGGGACAACAAATTAGGAAAAATGTGTGACTATTTGACCGCATGGCTTGGCCAGACACACTCGGTGGCCCACGGTAGTCTTCCTCTGGGTCATCAGTAGGTGGAGAGGGGGGCAAATCCACATACCGGGTGACACGCTGCAATATGGCAAAATTATGCAACACTGCACACGCCATGATAATATATATGACCTTTTTGGGGTCATATTGAAGGGTTCCCCCGGTATGGTCCAGGCATCTAAAGTGGGTTTTAAATAGGCCAAACGCCCTCTCCACCACGGCCCTGGTCTTCCGGTGTGCCCGATTGTAGGCATCCTGGGCGGCATTCTGGGGCCGAAGGACGGGCGTCAACAGCCAGGGAATCAGTGGATAGCCTGAATCACCTGAAAAATTTAAACAAGAATAGCATCAATTACACATTACTCCCTAAATTGAATCCAAAAATCGGTCCTTCACCATGACTAAGAGCATATGTTACATTTGAGCAACACAGACGCAGACCAAAATAACCCCATCTAAATAACCCTAACCCCATCTAAGGGATTTTGGGACAATTTAAACATCAAAGATGGCGGATGACGGCCAATCAGGCAGACTGCTAACAGGTATTGGTTTAGAGAGGGGGGTGGCAGCCGCTCAGACCATTTTATAACTAACCTGGGAGGTGCACGTTAGCAGGGCAATTAGTACACACAAGTCTTAAAGGAGCCACAGCACTCAACCCTGTTAGCTTGCAGGCCAGCCTATAATCTGTCTCTAAACTTGGTTAAAAACAGAGGACTCGGTCCCACACATCTGCAGAAGTATGCTTAAGCTGCACCACTACGCCAAAGTGCCTCTGTGGGGTGCAGTCCTAACTCTAATCTCTGAGAGCCCAGAGATTAGGTATTGGTTTAGGACTGGTATTGGTTTAGGACTGTGCTGCTCCAGAATGCAGCCCAGCATTCTTGGATGTCTTAACTTTTCAGGACCCTGTATCTGCTTTGTGTGAGGCAAAAACAGCTCTAACCCGGCCCCTGCACTTTATCCCGCTCTCCTCTACACAGTAAGTGTAATGCATCTAAGCAAAGATGGCGCAGACCCTATCATAAAGTCAAGAACATAATTACAGCTGAGTGTGGGGAAGCCTAATAATTAATTTACTATAAAGTAGAATTTGTCAATCTGGAAATGCCGGACAAACATTTGTCAAGCCTTTGTTGTTTGATAAATGTAATGGTTAAGGTCGTGTCTCACAGGTAAACAAGGGGTCCAAATAGGCATAGTTTCATACATGGGTCAAAAATTAAATTCATAGGCATACATTGAAAAGTCAATGACGTCTTGGCGTCAACTTACCAAGGAGCCATCCACCGGAAAATTCTCCAGACTCAAACCAACAGTACAATCCAGATCTTCTAAGAATGTAGGCATCATGGGATGAGCCTGGGAACCCGGCAAAGATACTAAGGAACCGCATGTCCGGGGCCACCACTGCTTGGACATTCAGTGAGTGGCCCATTTTGCGGTTCCTGGAATAAAAGAAAATCAAAATATCAGCAAGGCAAGGAAAACTAGTGAAACACTAACTAATAACACCCACCCCTAAAACCTGTGGGCCAATACAAATAACATTAACCAAGTACATAAGTATTTTGTAACCAAAAAAAGGATATGTATGTTGGATCACGTAAAGCTTAAATTGTAATTGGCTCTTTAAGGTCCACATTAAAATGTTTCCCTTTGGGCCACATGATACAAATGTGAGAGCCAAAATACTGCCCATTGTTTCAAAGGGACTATTTACAAGGAGGGATTAACAGATATACCATGTGAACTATTTCACAGGGACTATTTACAAGGAGGGATTTTACAAGGAAGGATTGTGAAAAATTACGTCAAAAATTTAGGGAAACTATATTTAAAAATTACAGATTGTACTTGCCTGTAGATGTACTCGTCGTCTGCCGGGGGCACCAGGGCAACGTGGGTGAAGTCAATGGCACCCATGACGTTGGACATGTCGGCGATGTTATAAAATACCAGCTTAATCGCGTTCCTGGCTACCATGTCATCAAGAAAACAAATATATTTCTGAGTAATGGTAGCCATGCCTTCCAAAAACTTGGATAGCGCGCGGCTCAGCGTAGGCTGGGAGATTCCCACGGAGAGGGCACCCAGCCTCTGGAACGAGCCGTTCGCCAAAAATTGCAGGAAGCCAAGCATCTTGGTCATACCTGAAATTGCTTGCCCCTTCCTTGTAGTGCAGGCTAACCATAGGCGCAGCTCACTATACAACTTATGGAGGGAAGCACGATTTAGTCTGTTGAGCTCGAGCAGCTCAACGTCATGCATGCCATCGATGTGCATGCGTCGTTGCCGGTGCAATCTGGTCTCAGCCCTCCGGACAATTTCAATGCCCATGAGCTGCAGATCCTCATGCTCCTCAAATACACTAGAGTCATCCATAGCTGCTAGTCTCGAGGTCAAAATGGTCCTGTAAGGGGATCGCAAAGGAAACGGGTTTATGGGTGGTTGTCCGTCAGCAATCAGCTCTCTGAATGAGACGCAAGGCGATACCAAGAACATAAGTTATCTGAACGAACGAAACATATCAGATTTGGATGGGAAAATGATCCAAACTAACGCAAATGATCCGATTTGCTTTTGTTCATCGAAAGCGCATATACACATTTGCACGAACGTTCGCACGAATGAGAAATGAACGAAAAAAACCCAAAAAATGACAAACATACACAAAAACTTTCACAGACAGCTACGGAAGTCCAGACGAATGTGCCTCTGAATCGTGCCTCATGTGTTTAAATTATTGAGTACTGCATTGAGTGGTCTTTTCTACTGCACTCCAGTTAGGACACCATTAGCACGGTCACTTTAGCATATTTACTGAGTTTGTGTATTTATTTAGGGGGGGTTGGCCCACTATTAATCATGTATGATAATTATTAGCCGCATATGGGGCAGTTGTGGCCTAGAGGTAAGGGAGCAGACTTGTGACCGGAGGGTGATAGGTTCAAATCCCAGTCCTGGGACATGACTGAAGTGCTCTTGAGCAAGGCACCTAACCCCCCAACTGCTCCCCGGGCGCCGAAATTAGGGCAGCCCACCGCTCCAGGCATGTGTACACTCACTGCACGGATGGGTTAAATGCGGAGGACGAATTCCTATGTGTGCGCAAGCATACAATCGTCATCTATGCATTAAAAAAAAATATTCACAGAATATGATATTACTCTTTATTAATCATTATTAATTTATATCGTTACGATATTTTTGCTGCACATTTCACAGGTGTCTCAGAAAAATAGTTTTAACATGTGTTGTCTTTTGATGTCTTTAGTGTCTTTTATAGTTTTTTGATGGCTTTAACATATACAATAAAATTCTTGTGATATTTTTAACCTGGTTGAGTGTCCTGGTTCTGATTGGACTTGGTTGGGTTGTTCTTTAGCTTGTGCTATATATTTATAAGGAGCCCAGGGTGCACCTCCTGGGCATGGTATATTTGTTTTATTGCTTCTTAGTGGTGCCCTTGCCTCTCCCCCTTTATTGTTTTTTTAACTGGTAACTGTTAAAAAAAGTATACCTACAACTACATCACCATCAGGCCAATGGCCAGTAAAGAAAAAAAAAACACCGGCCAGGTAGCAACCCTACATGCCTCCCACATGGGGACATGCATTCATCCACTGGACAATTTTAGGTGTGCCAGCATGCCAGATGTTTCAATGCAAAGTTGCCATAGAAGAAAACCTCATTATTAGTTATTTAAAAAAGTACATTTTACTGAAGTACATGCATGCATTTAAAGTATTTCCAGTTTTATTGGTGATTTTGAAATCTACAACAATGTAAAATTATTTGTTCACGTATTTGCCATTTTCTAATGCCAATTATCCATCTTATTTACAAGAAAAAAATCTGCTGGGCATATTTATAAAGAGCAGATGTCAGATTGATTCAGAAGTCACAATATACTGGCTAGTGAATCATTTGCCTGACCTATAAAGTACATTATCTGTCAAGATTCTGTTTCTCTAAAAAGCTTTATTTTTATCTGGATTTATTCTTACTATCTTGTAAAATTCTAGTCTTCACAGCATTTCTCTTTGTACAAAACATGGATTATAGATTGATTACTAGGTCATGTTGTGCTAGGTCACGTTGTGCCAAGTTGAGTCTCATATACAGTAAATGCGTGCTAGTAAATGTTTTGTACCCAGAGAAAGTTGGTAACTGGGCAGACACTGGCCCACTGTACTTTTCCAGGAATTACTTAAATCATATTCTAGGAATCTGCTTGGTTCTCAGGGAAGGTTGATTGGAACAAAATACAAAACTTGATAATGGTTATTGAGGTAAACATTTAAAAGACAAATAGCAATCATAGAAACAGAGAAAAGTGATGGCAGAAGGAGACCATACACTCCATCTAGTCTGCCCTTATGTGTATACTGTATGTGCTCTTTACCTTAGGATAGATGTGTGCTTATCCCAGGCATTTTTAAATTCAGTGACTGTCAATTTTTCAACTACCTCTGCTGGTTTAAAAGAAACAAAGAAGGGGTGGCAGCCGCTCAAAGCATTTTATAACTAACCTGGGAGGTGCACGTTAGCTGGGCAATTAGGATACAGAATTCTTAAAGGAGCCACAGCACTCAACCCTGTAAGCTTGCAGACCAACCTACAATATGTCTCTAAATCTGGTTAAAAACAGAGGACTCGGTCCCACACATCTGCAAATGTAAGCTTAATCTGCACCACCAAGCGCCAAGGTGCCTCTGTGGGGTGCAGTCCTAACTCTAATCTCTGAGAGCCCCCATTAGTTATAAAATGGTTTGAATGGCTGCCACCCCTCCTTTGTTTCTTTTGAATTTGTGCAAGCACATGGAGTGTAGGGTCCAGGCTTTACTGCGAGGTCTTTGTCCCTTCCAACCCATGGGCTGCACTTGAGGTTTTAGGGCAACCTCAGGTAAGCCTGCTCCCAATTTAACTATTGCATTGTATATCCCAAATGGGGCTCTCAGAGATTAGAGTTAGGACTGCACCCCACAGAGGCACCTTGGCGCTTGGTGGTGCAGTTTAAGCATACTACTGTAGATGTGTGTGACCGAGTCCCCTGTTTTTAACCAGATTTAGAGACAGATTTTAGGTTGGTCTGCAAGCTAACAGGGTTGAGTGCTGTGTCTCCTGTAAGACTTTTGCTGGAAGTTTGTTCCAAGCATCTACTCTTTCTGTAAAATAATATTTTCTAAAATTGCTCCTGATCTTACCTCCAACTAGCTTTAGGTTGTGTCCCCATTTTCTATTATTAAGTTTCTTCTTAAAAACACTTCCTTCCTCAACCTTATTGAATCATTTCACATATTTAAAGGTCTCAATCATGTCCCCCTCTCTCCCTTCTTTCCTCTAGGCTGTACAAATTAAGTTCTTTCAGTCTTTCCTGATTAGTTTAAGTCCTTCCACCATTTTTGTTGCCCGCCTTTGGACCCGTTCTATTTGAATAATGTCTATTTGCAGGTAAGGTCTCCAGAACTGCACACAGTATTCTAGCTGTGGCCTTACCAGGGCTCTATACAGCGGCATCACAACCTCCCTCTTCAACTGGTGATGCCTCGAGCTATGCAGCCGAGCATCCTGTTTGCTTTTCCCACTGCCTGGCTACACTGTCCCCTCCTCTTGCAGCTATCAGTAATCAGTACCTCTAAACCTCTCTCCTCCAAGGTCCTGGCTAAGACAGTACTGCCCATACGGTACTCAGAGCAGGGATTCCTTCTACCCAAGTGCATGATTTTGCATTTAGAGACATTAAACTCTAGTTTCCACAGTTTATTCAATAAAGCTATATCATTTTCCATGTTGCAGACACATTCAGGAATATCCACCATATTATTAACCTTTGTTTCATCAGCAAACTTTTCCTACCAAGCCTTCTCCTATGTCACTTACAAACATATTAAAGAATGGGGCCTAGGACAGAACCTTGGATGAATGGATGCGCGCCATTTTGTGTCCGTGTAACACAAACCACATTTTTGCAAAAAGCTGTGGTACATCTGTACTGGGGCAACATGTCTTTTTTACTGCATATTTTGGGGATGATTTTGTAAAAAAATAACTCTCTCCAAAAAAATGTTTTGTAAATACATAAATATACATAATAATTAAAACATTAAATGCAAAATATTAGTGTTGATTTAGAGGTTTCTATAATAGTTTTTGCTTTTGTACATAAGTGCGTTCACTACATATATTTATCGTTGATTGTAGGTTTCAGAGCCTCTGTTGGGAGAGCTTTGTTCTGTCCTCATTGTGTAAGCCATCAAAAGTGCTGCGCGAACTTCCTGTCCTCCAGTGTATTTAGGGTGTTTTTAGTTTTTAGTACCATGCAACGTAATGTTTTAGTGTACAGCGAGGTCCTACTAGTTCCTTTTGGAAAATACCTGTTTTTTACCTTAATTTAGCCCATAAGTGCCGTTTTCTTGTACGTTTATAATGAATGTGTACGCATACGCAGGCTTGTACACATATGCAAGCCTCTCTTTTTCCAAGTAGCCACCAGCAAGACAACTCGCCAGACTCAAAACGGATGGAATATATGCATCATGGGTAGAGCATGGAAATCCAGCAATAACGCTCATAAACCTAAGGTCAGGACCCGCAACCCATTGGACATTGATGGAATGTCCCATCTTATGGTTTCTGCACAACACACAAAGCACACCGGTCAAGAGCAAAGCTACATTCAAGCGCACCTACACTGGCATAACAGATGCTAAGCAGAAAGGGACAACCACTGGTAAGACTGCCTTCTGTGGCTGAGTATTAAAAAGAGTGAAGCAGGTGGGGGGCATAACTTGTGTGATAAAAAGAACAAGGAAGTGCTCAAAAACCTTATTGCCTTACTTTAGAGTGAAGCTACAGGAAACAAGGGACTACTAGTTGAAAGTGGAGATTGAGATCCACTTTAACAATTTTCTACACATAAATAGGTTAATTCAGCACTATTTTTAAAGAGCACATCCTGGGCCTAATTTACAATGTTGGCTAGCTTTTGCTATTTTCTTCTAGTTTCAGGCTGCTCTGTGTTCTGCAACTGGGTTAGTTTGAGAAAAACCTACATGTTTGATTTTCCTAAGTTAAGTGCCAAGCACGTAGGGCCTGGCTTTCCCCCATGCTACTGTAAAAAACATTTAAACATTTAAAAAAACACTTACCTGACCCATCTGTCTTCTCTTCACCCTGGGGACATCTGATCCCCCTGGGCTCTACTGGCTTCAGGCCAAGGCCCAAAATAGCCCCCCCACTTTACTACCTCCATGCGCTAACCCTCCTGCTGGAACGCCTCTTTATCGGGGGGGGGGGTGACTCTGATCATTTGTCGGATTGGAAGCTGGAACTTTTTGCTATCATTTCACTATCTGGAGCTTTACAGCAACTCCATCAATGCTCCTCCTGTCTGTACACAGAATACTATTTGGGTGAGCTGTATAGATTTTTTATATTACCTACGGCTTATCACCAAATCTTGTTTTTGTTTCAGTATATGATGTAATATTGAGTTGTTTCTATTGTGTTAATTCACAGTAAAACCAGCTATCTTTAATCTTGAATTTCAGATACTGGTCCAAGCTATCTTGTTATCGTCATTTTTATTATTTACTACCCCAATGGGACTATTAGCCTTAAAGTGTACCTGTACCTATAAGCAGTATGATTTTGAATTGCATGCCATATGCTAATTCATTTAGTTCCAAGATAAAATGCCACATAATGGCAGTTGAGCCTACAGTGCCTTAAGATTTATATCAGTTATTATAACTAATAAGGCTGACCCCCCAATGCTAAGCTGTGTTTAACTGTATGTATCATCGCTGGAAGGACCAGGGAGCAATATGGCTAAACAACAAACAGAATCAGAATATTAATGAATATTGGGCAAAAGCTTTAGTAAAAAAAAAAAAAGAAACACTGGCTGTTTTGGGGCACTGGACTGGGGATAGAAGGTGATGACATTAACTTTCATTCTGGGTATAGGATCACTTTGACCAAGCAAGCAAGCACTAGAAGCATCCCTCCCCTGCTTGTCTATTAAAATGAAATTTCTAGATGGCAATCTTGCATAGACAATACGGTGCAGTTATGTTCAAACAAAAAAAAAATGTTCTCATCATTTTCTCATCATCAAAGTTCTTTCACAGGTACAGGTAATTTTTGGGAAAATGTTGAACAAAAATGATTATTTTGACATTTTAACTCTGTGTGTTAAAAGTTAAAACGTTTTTAAAAAGCTCATACGGTTGCAGGGTGCAATTGCACACTGCAAAGTACACCCAAAGTGGACTTTTGTTTTCCAAGTCGTTAGCATGACCACCAATGAATGGGAATAGCACTTTTTAGTGCTAAACAAATAAGGGCATACTTTATGCACCTGGTGCTAAGTCACCCCTTTGATTTAGCATAAGGTGCTATTTGCTTTCATTGCCTACCCAGAAGTGTATTCAGCACTAGCTGGAAAAAAGAGCTATTCTTTTTCAACTAAATTTCACTTTTTACAAATGGTGCTCAAACTCAGTGGGAAGTGCCCAGAAATCGGTTCTATTCAGAACTCATTGATGGCAATAATAATGCATGACAATAGGGTCGATTCAGAGCCAGGCGGGAATTCTTACTCTTTTTAGAAGAGAACACTGCCATTCACATTTGTCACAAATGTTATTCTAATGACACACATGGATAATGCTAAAGGTCATGACCTTTGGAAAATGCAGATAATGGTTAGGGGGTATTATTTACATTAATGTTATGAGGACCTACATACTCATCCCAGTTTGTGACTATTAACCACCTATTAAATGTGTGTGTCACTTTTTTCCCTTTTCTCCCCAGCTTAATTTTTATATTGCCAGCTTTGTGAGTATCACGTAGATACTTTCCTACCATAAAGTAGCTACGTGAGACTAACATAGCTGACATTTTCAATGATAAAACAATAAAAATTAAAACGATAGGAACCTGATAAGAACATGATCCCTCATCTTGGCCAGGTCTTCTGCCATGAGGAGAAGGCCTGGAAAAGGGCCCCGCTGCTTTCACTGCCGCTGTAGGCCGGAAGCGCCTGACCCCATCACCTTCCATTGCCGACAGTTCTCAAATGGTAGTGATGGGGCAAGAGGGCCGAGGGGCAGGGGACTCTAATCCAATGCTTCCCCACCCCCCTCCACTGATCACTGCCAGCTGTCATCTGTGACCGGCGCTGGGCACAGAGCGGTGCGTGACAAAGGATCAGAGGTGAGTACAGAAGAAAAAGCACATTTAAAAAAAATTCCATTTTACTCTGCATTGTGGTTAACAGTTAATGCTTTGTGAACCCCCATTACCTGCCTCCTCCAAGGCCGGGGGGGCAGAGGAGGCCACAACCCACTAAGGCTATGTAAGCTTGTAGCCTTCAGGGCTGGGGCCACCAAAGCTGGCCTCTGCACCCTGGTCTACAAACCCTAGCTTGTGTCTGGTCTGGTTCTATTGAGAAGTAATTAAGTTTTAACAATTTAAAAAAAAGCCTGCCCCCCCCCCCTGAAGAGGGGAGACCTACGCCCATTTTTAAAAAAATGTAGCCCTTGATAATGTGGATAATAGTTCTATTTTAGTTGAAAATGTCATAAAGTGCGCTTTTTTGGGGGATCTCTTGGGCAGGAACAGAAGGCTAACAATACATATAAGGTACCATTGTAATATTGAGGAATGGGGCTTTCATACACAATATGATTTTTAAATAAAAATATATAAAAAAAACATGACATCAAAAATATGTATTTATTTATTTTAAATTTTTTTATGAAATCACAGAAAAAAAGACATACAGAATATGATTTTCTTAAAAAAATATTTTAAAAAAATGACATCAAAAATATGTATTTATTTTAAATTTAAAAAATTACACAAAATTGTTATGAAATCACACAAAATGACAAACAATATATAATTTTCTTGGAAATTCCTGCAAAAATCACAGTTAACTGCAAAATGGTGAAATATAACCCATCAACAGAGGGTGACAATATCTCAAGCAGGCTGACAGGTAAAAGGGTTAAAATTACCTATACATGTTGGGTATTGTTCTGTTTGGGTAACCTTGCACTTTCAAATTTAGCTTGTTTTTTTTGTTTACATATTGATATTTAAAGAAAATGTGTTTTTATTCTGCTAATTTATACATTTTTTTAGGGAAACTGTGTGAAAAAAATAATTCTTTAAGATGTGCCCACTACAACAAGCAGAGTACACCTAGAAAGCTTACTATTTACTTTCTGGGAATATAGTTTGTGGGGGGTATTTCAAATGTAAAGGGTGCAAGGTGCGCACTGTCTGCAGAGCTGAAATTTTTGAGTAAAATTACCTTACGAGTATACTTTACTTTGGGGTGTTTGGCAACCCTACCCTTGAAAGTATCTATGCATGTTGGGTATTGTTCTGTTTGGGGGACCTTGCTGTTTCAGACTTAAATAGTTTTTTCTTGTTTACATTTTTTTAATGAAAATTTGGCGGGAGTAATCAGGAGAAATGGGGCTTCTACACGCAATATGCTTTTATTGAAAAACATACATCTTTTATTACAAAAACACTACAAAATCTAAAAAAAACATTTTTTGCACATATTTCACCCAAAATATTGAGAATATACAAATACAAATATAAAAATGACAAACAAGACAATTCATGTTAAATCCCAGGCAATCCAGACTCCCAGACTGACGACTTCATGGAAATCCCTTCAAAAAGTAAAGTTAACCCTTTCGCTGCCAGCCTACCTGGAGTTTTTGTTACGCTTTGTTGCCAGACCATTTTTCACTATTTTGCACTATGCATGTTCAACTGTGATTTTTGAAGGGATTTCCAGGGATTTCCCAGAAAAATTGTATATTGTTTTTCTCAGCAGAGTCTGGGCTTTAACATGAAATGTCTTGTTTGTCATTTTTAGGTGTATTCTTAATATTTTGGGGTGAGATATGTGCAAAAAAATAAAAAAAAATCTATTTTTTACAATTTGTAGTGTTTTTTTGTAATAAAAAATGTAAGTTTGTCAATAAAATCTTATTGCGTGTGAAATCCCAATTTCTCCCGGTTACAACGGCACCACATATATATTGGTAGACACCCTTTCCTGCCCAGGAGACTCCCCCAAACTGAAACAGCGCTTTAGGGGATTTTCAGATCAAATACAGCTATGCTAAGCACTATGTGCACCTTGCAGTTTTTCAATAAAAACAACCCTTTACATTTGAAATACCCCCCACAAACTGTATATTCTCTGGAAGTACACACCTCAAGCTTTTTAGGCATACCAGGCTTGTTGATGTTGCCACAGTTTTCTGGAAGTTCTCCCTCAATGTATTCTTTGGTTACACAGAACTTCCCTAAAAAAGGATAAAAAGCAGAATCAAAGCCACATTTTTCTAAAGAAAACTATAAGCAAACAAGAAAAAACAAGTTAATCTAAAAAAGCAACATTCCCCGAACAGAACGATACCCAACATGCATAGCTACTGTCAAGGGAAGAGTTGCCAAACACCCCAAAGTAAAGCTTGGGGAGACGGTAATTTTGCTTGAAAATTTCAGCTCTGCAGACAAAGTGGCACCTTGCGCTTTTTCTACCAAAACAACCCTTTACATTTGGAATACCCGCCACAAACCATATATTTTCTGAAAGTACACATGATAAGCTTTCTAAGCATACCCAGCATGTTGTAGTGGGCCCATCTTTCTGGAAGTAATCCCTCAAAGAATTCGTTGGTTGCACAGGGTTTCCTTAAAAAATGTATAATAAAGCAGAATAAAAAATGAGTTTTCCTAAAATATCAATATGCAAACAAAAAAAAACAAGCTAAATCTGAAAGCGCAAAATCCCCCGAGCAGAACGATACCCAACATGCATAGGTACTACTAACCCTTTTAACTGCCAGCCTACTTTAGGCTTTGTCACCCTCTCTTGACAGGTCATTTTTCACCATTTTGCGCTATGCTTAACTGTGATTTTTGCAGGAATTTCCAGGAAAATCATATATTTTTTTTTGCGGCAGAGTTTAGGCTTTAACATGAAATGTCTTGTTTGTAATTTTTTTACAGTTTTGTTTAAATATTTTTGAGTACATTAAACAAAACAAAATAAAATATTTTTTTTTAGAAAATTATCTCCTTTATTTCAAATAAAACATTCGTTTTATTAAAGAAAACCATATTGCATGTGAAAGCCCCATTTCTTCCGATTACAACGGTACCACATATGTATCGGTAGCCCCCTGTTACTGTTCAGAAGACCCCCCAAACTGAAAAAACATTTTATAACATGTAAAAATAAAATACAACTACAATCCACACTATAAAGGGTTAAATCAAGAAAAAAAATCGGTGTGGGGTTCCCCTTCCTGGGGGGGGAGGTAACCCCCATTTTTTTTATTTTAATAATTCCCATAAAAATGACATGGGGTCCCCCCTACCCAGCATAACCAGCCCGGGGATCAGCTATGCAGGGATTGTAGAACAGGGCGCAGGGTCCAGCTTTGGTGGCCCCCCGCCCTGCCAAGTACAAGCCAGCACCGCCTAAATCAGCCCGGGCCCTTCTGCCCCCCCTGGGCTTTGGGGAGGCAGGTAATAGGGGGGCCGTGGTTAATGGCAAGTCACCCGCTAGCCGCAGGTCACTTGACAGCCCTCGAGCCTTGTGAACTGGTACAGGGGTCTCATGGACTCCTTACAAGTTCACAATGGGTTAAAGTGGACCAACACCCAGGGCTGATCGGCCCCGGAATCTATAAGATTCCTGGACCGTTCTATTCCCTCCCCCTGGGGCATCCAAAATCGGGATGCCCCCCTGTGTGAAACCCCCCGGAACACCTGCTACCACTTACTTGAATCCGGTCCTACGGCGCATGCGCGGGCCGCATCCCCGCTATCCCTCTAGCAGGACGCGTGCCCAGGCCGGCTATTTATGAATGGCCGACGCGGGCACGCTCCCTGTTAGAGGGAAGTGGGGGATGCGGCCGCCAGCGCGCTCAGAGCGGCTGAGTTTAGATGTCTTTTAGACGTCCATAACTCAGCCGCACTGAGCGCGCTGATTGGACAAGCGGCCGCGCATGCGCCGTAGGACCCGGGTAAGGTGAGTTATTGTGGGTGATCGGGGGGGTTTCCCGCAGCGGGGCATCCCCAATCGGGATGCCCCAGGGGAAAGGACCAATACCCAGGAAAGTCAAAATCCTGGGTGTTGGTCCACTTAAAATGTAAAAAAAAAAAACACACCACACCACAAAATGCTGGAAGCATTTATTACCAGCTGGGTGACAGGACATAAGGGGTTAATTAAAAAAAAAAATTGACATAGGGTCCCCCCTCCCAGGGTGGGGGACCCCTTTTTTTTGGAATTTTAAGGGTTAAAAACCCTTAAAAATCAAAAAAAAAAATGACGTGCGGTCCCCCCTACCCAGCGTTACCAACCCGGGCCAGCTATGGGGGCTTGTAGAACAGGCCCACATAGCCATAGTGGCCCGGGCCCTTCTGCCCCCCCCTGGCCTTTGGGGAGGCAGGTAATGGGGGGCTGGGGGTTAATGGCAAGTCACCCGCTAGCCCGCAGGTGACTTGCCAGACCCAGAGCCTTGTGAGCTGGTACAGGGGTCTGATAGACCCCTTACCAGCTCACAAAGGGTTAACTGTAACAAAAAAAACACACACACAAAATGATTTTATTAAAAAAAAAAAAATTTTTTTACTGTACTTACCTCCGATTGCAAGCTCTTGTCCCTCGCCGCTCTGATGACAGATGCCGGTGATCGGCATCCAGAGAAGGGGGGGCAGGAGATCAGAGGATCTCCTGCCACCTCCTTCCAGGCCGCCCAAGGGGGCGGGGCTTAGCGGCAAGATGGCGGCCGCCATCGAGAAGGAGAGAGGAGAGAGCCTCCCGGGCTCTCTCCTGAAGATCGGCAAGCCCTGGGGGGGGATCGGAGGCCCCCCAGGTGAAGAGGAGGGTCAACGGGAGCCAGCGCACATGCAGGTAGGTAAATGTCATTTTTATTTTTTTTTTTTTTTACAGGAAAGCCAGTGGCAGCTAAAACGGGGGGGGCACCCTATTCCGGGCCCTCCCCTGCAGCCGGAGGAGGTCCCACGGACGATCGGAGCACACCATCTTAAAGGGGAGACCCGGCCGAATCAAACGAGGGGTCAGGTGAGTGTCTTTTTTTTTTTTTTTTTTGCCAGTTAGCAAGGGGGGAAAGCCAGGTACGTAAAATTTACGTAGCTGGCGTTTAATGACAGGAGAGGCAGCTACGTGAATTTTACGTAGCTGGCGTTTAAAGGGTTAAACAATCTGATTCTCTCACCTCTATTTATGATACTAAAGAATTATGAATTAAAATAACATGTATCTCAAATTAACAGTGCACGTCAGATAATTTCCCAAAAACCTACCTTTATAGATAATTTTATACTTTGAACACATTAGACCTGGGTACTTACTCTTACCCTTATTTACCCTTAGCACACCATTCCTGTACCTTCCTGTTAATCATGATGATGCCATTTCTGGTGAAATGCATCAGGGCAATTTGGAATTCAATCAGAAACTTTTTCGTAATAAAAAAACTACTCCCAATTAAACTATATAAATTGACACCTTCCTGCACTGGCTGGAGCTAAAGATGTTCCATAAGTGATATCCTAACTATTTAATTATCGGTCTATCTTTGTATATTATTCTGAACATATACTACTGTGATGACCATATAGTAGTAGTATTAGCTTCAGTGTATAGTGTTTGTATATAGTGGATAGTAAACAAATTATTCACAACAAATGAAATGTAGTGTACACATTTTATTTAAGGGTGACATTGCATGTAGGAGACAGTCCTAATATTATTTTTTCCAGATACAAGATACAGTGCTACAATACTGTCGTTTCTACCATAAACTCTTAAGGGATACTATTTCTATTTTTCTATTGTAGTATTTGTGCTATTGGTATAGAGTAACATCAGATTTTAAGTTTCTTTGCAAAAAACATCTATAGTTAAATTTAAAAAATACAAATTATTTTATTGGATATTTATTAAAGAAACAGCCTGAAAAATAGAAGCAATCTTAAACTGTAAAACATCTTTCACATGCATACCGGTAGATTTATTTTAAAAGTATGATTTCTGAAATTAAGTAAATTGTGTATAATTATACACCTTGATTCAGAAACACATGACATTTGGTAATTCCAGTTAATTAACTTTAGTTATTATGGTGTTATTACATATAATTCTGGTGAATATTTAACTGAAAGGAATGTATTTCAGTATTTCTAAATGTAAATGAAATTCTATATTAACTTTGTACAGAATTATGTTTATGTTTTTAATCCTTTCTGTCATGTTTAGTCAATCCAATGTGAATAATAAACTAGGCTGTAAAATGTCAGAGTATAAATTAGTTATTGATATACCGACTTTTCTGAGTGTAAAGCAAGATCAAAAGTTCACACAATACTCTATGGGGGGAGACAAATTTTACAATAAAAAGGTAGTCGTTAAGTATTATTAATTTGCCATCACATTCATTGTGATAACATTAACCTTGATAGACTTAATTGGTTTTAAGAGATATAGCACAATGTTTAAGGTATGATTTAACGTGAAGGGCATTTCAAGTTGAAACTAAACATTCTGTATATAAAGTAAAGCCGTAAAACATTTCACATTTATAATCAGAACAAAACTCTGGACAAAATCCTCAAACTACTCTCATTAATGAAGCCATAAAGATGTAGGATGTAGGAAGTAGTTGATGCTATTTGAAGCTACTTAAGATCTGCACGTATAAATGTAAATTTGACCATATGTATACTTAAAAGGCTAGAAACATATATGTGCATACTGCACATACTGTACTATTGTGACGCTACAATAGAAACATAGTTGTTATTCATTTTAAGTACAAATTATAAGTTGCATGTAGTGCATATTTACATATTTTAATCACTGATCCTTGATAAATGTCTAAATCATTGTTTAACTGACAGGGCAAACTCAAGATGACTACTGTATACTTAATCGGCGTTCAGTGTGGTCAAAGGGCTCCTTTGTTCTGATTAGGGATGAGCGAATCGATCCGGACGAACCCGGATTCGTTCCGAATTTCATGAAAAATTCGATTCTGAACGAATCCGAATTTCCCAGCAATTTGATCGATCGAAGTTTTCCTTTAAACTCCATTTATTTCAATTACAGGCATGCTAAGATGGTGAAAGCACATGTCCGGACATGTCCCCTGGGGCAAGGTATCATGGGACAGTAACATGCAGCCTATCAGCAGGCAGGAAGCCTGGTGACGTCACCGTGCTATATAAACCGGCGGCCATTTTCCTTTTACGCATTTCAGCCTTGCATTCCAGAGACAGCGGTGGTTGCTGCAGATAGGGAGAGAGAGTTAGAGATAGGTAGGGAGAGTCAGAGAGGCAGACAGAGAGGTAGACAGAGCCAGGCAAAGATAGTGAAAAACCGGAACGATCCAGGGACAGCATAGAAGTGACAGTGAATTTTTTTTATTTTTTCATTAGCCTGATCAGTTTTCAATTCAATTTCAGTTCTTTGTACTGTAAATTGTAATCTGCCTTTCCACTGTGCATCACATCTATGCAGTCGCTTATTTGACCCTATCTGTTACACAGAATCATTTATAATAACTGGATTAGTTTGAGTTTAGTTTTAATATTTTTTGGTCTGCCTTAAATACACCAGCCCACATGGGCATCCCAAACCTGCACTTAGCAGCCTATCTGTTATACTAAATACGCTTGTTCATCCTTCTTCAGCTTAATCAAACTATTGCATTTTGAATTGGTTTTTGTCCTGCTGCCAAAACACTAGGCCGCAGGGCATCCCAAACCTGCACTTAGCAGCCTATCTGTTATACTAAATACGCTTGTTCATCCTTCTTCAGCTGAATCAAATTATTGCATTTTGAATTGGTTTTTGTTCTGCTGCAAAAACACTAGGCTGCAGGGTATCCCAAACCTGCACTTAGCAGCCTATCTGTTATACTAAATACGCTTGTTCATCCTTCTTCAGCTTAATCAAACTATTGCATTTTGAATTGGTTTTTGGTCTGCCTTTAACAAAAAAAACACCAGCCCACCTGGGTATCCCAAACCTGCACTTAGCAGCCAATCTGTTATACTAAATACGCTTGTTCATCCTTCCTCAGCTTAATCAAAGTATTGCATTTTGAATTGTTTTTTGGTCTGCCTTTTAACAAAAAAAAACACCAGCCCACCTGGGTATCCCAAACCTGCATTTGGCAGCCTATCTGTTATACTAAATATGCTTGTTCATCCTTCTTCAGCTGAATCAAACTATTGCATTTTGAATTGGTTTTTGTCCTGCTGCCAAAACACTAGGCCGCAGGGTATCCCAAACCTGCACTTAGCAGCCTATCTGTTATACTAAATACGCTCGTTCATCCTTCTTTAGCTTAATCAAACTATTGCATTTTGAATTGTTTTTTGTCCTGCTGCCAAAACACTAGGCCGCAGGGTATCCCAAACCTGCACTTAGCAGCCTATCTGTTATACTAAATATGCTTGTTCATCCTTCTTCAGCTTAATCAAACTATTGCATTATGAATTGTATTTTGTCCTGCTGCCAAAACACTAGGCCGCAGGGTATCCCAAACCTGCACTTAGCAGCCTATCTGTTATATTAAATATGCTTGTTCATCCTTCTTCAGCTTAATCAAACTATTTCATTTTGAATTGGTTTTTGCCCTGCTGCCAAACACTAGGCCGCAGGGCATCCCAAACCTGCACTTAGCAGCCTATCTGTTATACTAAATACACTTGTTCATCCTTCTTCAGCTAAATCAAACTATTGCATTTTGAATAGTTTTTTGTCCTGCTGCCAAAACACTAGACCGCAGGGCATCCCAAACCTGCACTTAGCAGCCTATCTGTTAAACTAAATACGCTTGTTCATCCTTCTTCAGCTAAATCAAACTATTGCATTTTGAATTGTTTTTTGCTCTGCTGCCAAAACACTAGGCCGCAGGGTATCCCAAACCTGCACTTAGCAGCCTATCTGTTATACTAAATACGCTTGTTCATCCTTCTTCAGCTGAATCAAACTATTGCATTTTGAATTGTTTTTGTCCTGCTGCCAAAACACTAGGCAGCAGGGTATCCCAAACCTGCACTTAGCAGCCTATCTGTTATACAAAATACGCTTGTTCATCCTTCTTCAGCTGAATCAAACTATTGCGTTTTGAATTGTTTTTGTCCTGCTGCCAAAACACTAGGCCGCAGGGTATCCCAAACCTGCACTTAGCTGCCTGTTATACTAAATACGCTTGTTCATCCTTCTTCAGCTAAATCAAACTATGGCATTTTGAATTGGTTTTTGGTCTGCTGCCAAAACACTTGGCCGCAGGGTATCTCATATTGCCAATTTTCATAGTATCTGGTGCAGAGAAGCAGTTCCTCAATTTATTTAGCTTTTTCTTTTAAAGTAAACACATTTTTTATCGTACCTATTGCGCATTTCAAATACATAAAATGTCAGGCAGACAAGTGCAAAGATGTTCATAGAGGAGTGGCAGAGGCCAAGATTCAGCAGGCAGAGGTCGCAGCAGACTAGGAGCGAGTGGCAGCAGTCACGGTGAGAGACCTGATCTGCCAGTATCTGCTAGCGGTCGTGTCTCCACCAGTAACGCATCTGCCGTGGTAGATTGGTTAACGCGCTCATCAACATCATCACAAGTTACATCTGAGACCCCCAGTCTAGGGTAGGTAGGTTCCTCTGACACAACCCTGAGTTGGCATGCCCCGAGAGCAGTCCATGTCCTCTCATTGCCTCTGTCCTACGCCGTTCCCTCCCCCAGAGACATATCATATGCTTTGGGTTCAGCTCCATCTGTAGTGAGGAGGACGATCAGATAGAGGACAGTCGGCAGCTACTGCCCAGCCATGAAATGGAGGTGGCTTCTTTAGCTAGGCAGACTAATAGTGATGTGGAGAGTGTCGTGGGTGTTGCGAGCGTTCCAGCTCCTGCGCCAGACACTGTTGAGGAAACCGAGAACATCAGTGACGTGCAGCCATAACTCGGTGATGATGATGATGATGAAGCTGATCGCACTTGGGAGCCGGGTGATGAAGAGGCTTCATCGTCATCATCAGGAGAAGAGGGGCGCAGGTTGCCCCGGAGTCAGCAGCTGAGGCAGCAAGGTGTTAGCAGCGTGGTTGGCAGTCAGCATGGGGGCACAATTGTAAAGCCTGGAGCCAAACGGGGCCGGGGTAGAGCACCTGCTGCGTGGCAGGCTACCTTATCGGGAGGTAGTGGAGCAGGGGTTCCTGGAGTTGGCGACAGTAGCAGTGAATCAGTGAGGCCTGTTGGTGGGAAAAGTAGCTACTCGACAGTGTGGCAGTTTTTCCTGAAGCATCCGCAGGAGGGTAACATGGCCACATGCAAGATATGTAGGCAGAAGGTGAAGCGTGGCCAGGGCCCAAATGTTGGCACCACAGCCCTGCGTCAACATATGATGCGTCACCATAAAGCGGCCTGGGAGGACCGAGGCTCCGAAGAGGTGGTCCAGCCTGCTTTCTCACCAAGTGGCACGCCGCTCCCAATTTCTGCCAGCCAAGGCTCCAGCACCTCAGCCGAAGGCAGCTGTGCGTCATACCCATCCTCTGTCGCTCCTGCTCCACCTCCTCCAAGTCATGCATCCCGCCAGCAATCCATCAGCAAAGCCATGTCCAAGAGACAGCAGTATGCGCCCACTCATCCTACGGCACATAAGCTGAATGTGCTCCTGTCCAAGTTGCTGGTGCTGCAGTCGCTCCTTTTTCAGGTGGTGGACTCTGCACCTTTCAGAGAACTGATGGCTTGTGCCGAGCCGAGGCGGAGAGTCCCAAGCCGTCATTTCTTTGCCAAGAAGGCAGTACCAGCGCTGCACACTTTTGTTGAACAGAAGGTGGATTAATTAATTTACTGGTTCAGCACTCATTAATCAGCAATTTTTATGATGAAAAGGAAACAAATCCCCATTTACTATATACGGTGCTGCTCCTTTAAATGGAGGTGTTCAATTGGCCTCCCAAAACTGTACACCATATATTAAATAAAGGTGCGCACTCTTTTTCAGTAATAGATTATAAATTAAATTTTATTTTACATATAACAGCATACTTCATACATATATAATATAACAAGGTCTTCCCAAAACACAGTACATAATAAAAGACATAAAGTACAATCAGAGGTCATGACACATACCCCTATGTGCAAATAGAGCAAAATTTCAAGCTTATATAAATAAAGTGCCTAAATAGTGCATATAGCAGCAAGCGGTATGTATTAGCATATACATCAATCAAAAAAGGCAAAAGTACGATCTCTACAGTAGCATATTGCACTTCAGTATAGCTGTCTATAATTAAATGTCATCTTTGTTTCCAAATGAAGTGCACACATGTAATATTAGTCCATCTTAACAAATCAGAATTGATACATTTTAGCCTTTAAAGTATGTTGCACTTCATAGGTAACAACTTAGTATAATTGTATGCACAATGAGGCTGTGTCTCCTCTAATTTGAATACATTGTGACAAGACATAAACACACATCACGACACAGCGGTGAAAAGCATAATTACCATACTCCTTACGGCCGTTTTGGGTTCTAACAACCCTTCGTCAGAGGTACGCTATTCTTATGGACCAAATGCGCGCTTTTAAATATCCCTCCTCGCACTTCTCCCCCGGCGCCACGTGACAGGAAATGACGCGGCACATGGTCCGCGTCATTCCTCGTCACTACCCGGATGTCGGCGGTCCCGGCATGCCCGCCAACCAGCCTGCGGAGGCGCTTCCGCCCTCCACAGTCTATCAGCGCACATGCGGACGGGGCCGTCTCCTCCCGAGCCTATCCTGTACCAATATAGATTAACTCTTTCATTACTACTACCAGCCAAAGCAGCTTTCAAATGTCAATATACAAGACAGGAAACGGAGAAGGTTTATATCCACAATTTTCAAACTTCGGGAAATGCTTCACATCAACTTCCTAATATTTTCAGTACACCTGGAAAAAACATAAATTGTCCAATTAGTTCTTTCTATAACGCAAAAAATTTTTTTCTTTATATACTTCCCACCAAATACACATCCTGATACTATACTATATCTTATGAAGACCTCCAATATGTCACATATCCATAAGTGCCCCCCCACTTCACCACCTCCCAAGGAGACCTTAATACTCTATCATATTTACATTTTTTTTAAAAATCCAATTCATTAGAAATCATTTTCAAACTTATTATTTACAAATAAGAGGTATAGTCACAATCCTCATTCATCCCAAGGGGCGATAACGTTTTTAATTCGTATATCCAATACAGCTCTCTTTGTGAGAGTCTACGTTTCATATCTCCCCTTTTCATTGGTTTAATTTTCTCAATAACAGAATACCTTAATTGGGAGATATTGTGTCCTGCACTTAAAAAATGTCCTGCAACAGATGACTGTGGGTCCCCTCTCCTAATACTGCTCCTATGTTCCGACACCCTCTGTCTTACTTCACGTGTCGTTTGGCCCACATATGCCATCCCGCACGGGCATTTTAGACGATATATTACAAAACTTGAGGAACAGTTCACAAAATCTCTAATCTCATATTTTTTCCCAGTTCTAGGGTGGAAAAAATATTGGCCCTTGTTTACAAAACTGCATTGTGCGCAGTGTCCACAACTGTACATCCCTTTCACTCATGGTAAACCCAAAGGATTATTACCTTCATTAGATTTATTTAACTCTGTATCGGCTCTAATGATACGTCCTCTTATATTTTTCGGTCGTCTAAATGTAAAAAGAGGTGGATTAGCAAATACTTTTGCACACATAGGGTCACTACTCAAAACTGCGCGCTGATAGACTGTGGAGGGCGGAAGCGCCGCCGCAGGCTGGTTGGCGGGCATGCCGGGACCGCCGACATCCGGGTAGTGACGAGGAATGATGCGGACCAAGTGCCGCGTCATTTCCTGTCACATGGCGCCGGGGGAGAAGTGTGAGGAGGGATATTTAAAAGCGCGCATTTGGTCCATAAGAATAGCGTACCACTGACGAAGGGTTGTTAGAACCCGAAACGGCCGTAAGGAGTATGGTAATTATGCTTTTCACTGCTGTGTAGTGATGTGTGTTTATGTCTTGTCACAATGTATTCAAATTAGAGGAGACACAGCCTCATTGTGCATACAATTATACTAAGTTGTTACCTATGAAGTGCAACATACTTTAAAGGCTAAAATGTATCAATTCTGATTTGTTAAGATGGACTAATATTACATGTGTGCACTTCATTTGGAAACAAAGATGGTATTTAATTATAGACAGCTATACTGAAGTGCAATATGCTACTGTAGAGATCGTATTTTTGCCCTTTTTTGATTGATGTACATGCTAATACATACCGCTTGCTGCTATGTGCACTATTTAGGCACTTTATTTATATAAGCTTGAAATTTTGCTCTATTTGCACATAGGGGTATGTGTCATGACCTCTGATTGTACTTTATGTCTTTTATTATGTACTGTGTTTTGGGAAGACCTTGTTATATTATATATGTATGAAGTATGCTGTTATATGTAAAATTAAAATTAATTTAGAATCTATTACTGAAAAAGAGTGCGCACCTTTATTTAATATATGTTGAACAGAAGGTGGGCCAGTCCTTGAGCCTGTCGGTGTGTAGTAAAGTGCATGGCAGCGCCGACATCTGGAGCTGTAACTACGGTCATGGACAGTACATGTCGTTTACGGCCCACTGGGTGAATGTGGTCCCTTTGCAGCAACAGCAGCAGCTTGGACAGGTCACGCTGCTTCGGCCTCCGCGCTCCCTGCCAAGAGGGAGGACAAACTGAACTACTACAAAGACATTCTGCGTAGTCAGTTGGCCGATGCCTATCTGCGCCATGGTCCATACTCTCGCAGGTCTGACTCGGGGGGACCTCTGCGCTCACCTTCCACTGCCATGCCTTCTGGGGGGTTGGCAGGAGCAGCAGCAGCAGCTCTATCAGCAGCAGCCTCAGTCTTCAATCGCTAATGAGTAGCTTTCTACACCCGCATAGTGAGGCTACTCATGAGCAGCAGGAAGACCTTGAGCAGGACCTCAACCAGCAGGTCATGTCATACCTTGACATGACCATGCCAACACACCTTGAGGATCCGCTGGACTTCTGGACTTCTTCGCAACTAGCAGTTTGCCCTGGAAAAGCTGTCCTGCCCGGCAAGTAGCATGCCATTTGAGCGGGTGTTTAGTGCGGCGGGGACCATAGTTACGGCGAGGAGAACTCGTCTGTCAACTAAAAATGTGGAGAGACTCACCTTTGTGAAAATGAATCAGGGATGGATCAGCCAGGATTTCCACCCACCAATGGCTGATGCATGCGACTAGATTCAGCATGGTGCCACGTTTTACACTTTCCAAATGGTGCAAAACATATTTATGTCTTTAGACCAATTCTTGGGCTCCTTCTAATGCCAACTTCAGGGTGTGCCTTCCAGCCAATATTTGGGCTCCTGCTGATGCCAACTTCAGGGTGTGCCTTTCAGTCAATTTTTGGCCTCCTGCTGCTGCCAACTCCAGGGTGTCTTTCAAGCAATGTTTGGGCTCCTGCTTATGCTGCTGCCAACTCCAGGGTGTGCCTTCCAGCTAATGTATGTGCTCCTGCTGCTGCCAACTTCAGGGTGCCTTCCAGCCAATTTCTGGGTTCCTGCTGCTGCTGCCAACTCCAGGGTGTGTCAATCTTTGGGCTCCTGCTGTGGCTGCTGCCAGCTCCAGTGTCCTTTAAAGCAATGTTTGGGCTCCTGCTGCTGCTTGAAACTCCAGGGTGTGATTCATCCAATTTTTGGGCTACTGCAGCCAACTCCAGTGTCTCTTTCAAGCAATGTTTGTGCTCCTGCTCCTGCTGCTTGCAACTCCAGGGTGTGATTCATCCAATTTTTGGGCTCCTGCAGCCAAATCCAGTGTCTCTTTCAAGCTATGTTTGGGCTCCTGCAGCTGCTGCTGCTTGCAGATCCAGGGTGTAATTCAGCTTATTTTTGGGCTCCTGCTGCCAACTCCAGTGTCTCTTTAAAGCAATGTTTGTGCTCCTGCTGCTGCTGCTTGCAACTCCAGGGTGAAATTCATCCAATTTTTGGGCTCCTGCAGCAAACTCCAGTGTCTCTTTCATGCAATGTTTGGGCTCCTGCTGCTGCTGCTTGCAACTCCAGGGTGTAATTCAGCTAATGTTTGGCCTCCTGCAGCCAACTCCATTGTCTCTTTAAAGTAATGTTTGGGCTCCTGCTGCTTGCAACTCCAGGGTGTGATTCATCCAATTTTTGTCCTCCTGCAGCCAACTCCAGTGTCTCTTTAAAGCAATGTTTGGGCTCCTGCTGCTGCTGCTGGCAACTCCAGGGTGTGATTCATCCAATTTTTGGCCTCCTGCAGCCAACTCCAGTGTCTCTTTCAAGCTATGTTTGGGCTCCTGCTGCTGCTGCTGCTTTCAACTCCAGGGTGTAATTCAGCTTATTTTTGGGCTCCTGCTGCCAACTCCAGTGTCTCTTTCAAGCTATGTTTGGGCTACTGCTGCTGCTTGCAACTCCAGGGTGTAATTCAGCCAATTTTCGGGTTCCTGCTTTCAACTCCAGTGTGTCTTTTAAGCTATGTTTAGGCTGCTGCTGCTGCTTGCAACTCCAGGGTGAAATTCAGCTAATTTTTGGGCTCCTGCTGCCAACTCCAGTGTCTCTTTCAAGTTATGTTTGGGCTGCTGCTGCCAACTCCAGGATGTCTTTCAGCCAATTTTTGGCCTCCTGCTGCTGCTTGCAACTCCAGTGTGTCTTAAGTCCAATTTTTGGGCTCCTGCAGCCAACTCCAGTTTCTCTTTAAAGCAATGTTTGGGCTCCTGCTGCTGCTGCTGCTTGCAACTCCAGGGTGTGATTCATCCAATTTTTGGGCTCCTGCAGCCAACTCCAGTGTCTCTTTCAAGCTATGTTTGGGCTCCTGCTGCTGCTGCTGCTTGCAACTCCAGGGTGAAATTCAGCTTATTTTTGGGCTCCTGCTGCCAACTCCAGTGTCTCTTTCAAGCTATGCTTGGGCTCCTGCTGCTACTGCTTGCAACTCCAGGGTGTGATTCATCCAATATTTGGGCTCCTTCAGCCAACTCCAGTGTCTCTTTCACGCAATGTTTGGGCTCCTGCTGCTGCTGCTTGCAACTCCAGGGTGTGATTCATCCAATTTTTGGCCTTCTGCAGCCAACTCCAGTGTCTCTTTAAAGCAATGTTTGGGCTCCTGCTGCTGCTGCTGCTTGCAACTCCAGAGTGTGATTCATTCAATTTCTGGGCTCCTGCAGCCAACACCAGTGTCTCTTTAAAGCAATGTTTGGGCTCCTGCTGCTGCTTGCAACTCCAGGGTGTGATTCATCCAATTTTTGGCCTCCTGCAGCCAACTCCAGTGTCTCTTTAAAGCAAAGTTTGGGCTCCTTCAGCTGCTGCTGCTGCTGCTGCTTGCAACTCCAGGGTGTGATTCATCCAATTTTTGGGCTCCTGCAGCCAACTCCAGTGTCACTTTCACGCAATGTTGGGGCTCCTGCTGCTGCTGCTGCTTGCAACTCCAGGGTGTGATTCATCCAATTTTTGGGCTCCTGCAGCCAACTCCAGTGTCTCTTTCAAGCTATGCTTGGGCTCCTGCTGCTGCTGCTGCTTGCAACTCCAGGGTGTGATTCATCCAATTTTTGGGCTCCTGCAGCCAACTCCAGTGTCTCTTTCAAGCTATGTTTGGGCTCCTGCTGCTGCTGCTGCTTGCAACTCCAGGGTGTGATTCATCCAATTTTTGGGCTCCTGTAGCCAACCCCAGTGTCTCTTTCAAGCTATGTTTGGGCTCCTTCTGCTGCTGCTTGCAACTCCAGGGTGTCATTCATCCAATTTTTGGGCTCCTGCTGCCAACTCCAGTGTCTCTTTCAACCAATGTTTGGGCTGCTGCTTGCAACTCCAGGGTGTGATTCAGCTAATTTTTGGGCTCCTGCTGCTGCCAGCTCCAGGGTGTGTTTTTCAGGCACTATAGGGGCCCCTCATAGTGATGCCACCTCAACGCGATGCCTCTGATCTGCATGTCATAATTATTTACAGTATTATTTCACTAACCCAGCACGCATCCTATGCGTGGTACAGCAGGGCAGAATGGTTTACAACCCTATTGAGGCTCTAGGAAGCTCAGAAATAGCCGTTTTTAATAGCGATTCGTCACGAATAAATTCGGGTCGAAAAGATTTTTGTTGGAAAATTCGGCAAATCAGTCGAATCGAATTTTTCAAAAGTTCGCTCATCTCTAGTTCTGATGTCTTGGTTATGAAGTTATTTAGAAAGGAACAGGACTGGCAACTTTCTGGCCTTAGCACACAATAATTGAAAGAATTGGCCAGACTCTTTTTGGCAAGTGAAAGACAAATACCTTTTCTGGGCTGACTTGTATTTTACATGGCACAAAAAAGGCCATATGTTCTCTAGACCACTTTGATCAGATTAGTGTTGCCTGTTTCATTAATGCTTTAGATTTTGCTTTGTTTTTGAGGCTTTCTTTGTTGTAGCAGAGACTAAAACACCTGTATTTTATTTAGAGCAAAAAAGGTATAAAAATTATTTACAGTGCATTTCTGGTATTTCCTTGAAATTATAGTTATAAGGACATATTTAGACAAAATGGGGTACAATTAGAATTAAGATATTTGTGCCTTTTAATTGACTTACATATTTAACCCTTTAAGTGCCAAGCACGTAACACCTGCGTGCTTGTTACGCGCTTGAGTTTCCCCTCCTGCTAGTTAAAAAAAAAAAATACCCACCTGACTCGTTGGATCCGGCCGGGTCTCCTCTTTAATTTGGTGCCCTCCAATCCCCCGTGGGGGCTCGGATGGCTCCAGGAGAGTCCCCGGAATAGGCCCCCGCTTCGGCAGCAGCAGTAAAAAAATAAATAAATAAAAATGACATTTACTTACCTGTGGCCGCGCTGCCTCCTGCCGGGTCTCCTCTTCACTGGGGGGGCTCCGATCGCCCCCCCAGTCTGCTTA
The DNA here is from genome assembly GCA_027917425.1 of Gastrophryne carolinensis. NCBI lineage: Eukaryota > Metazoa > Chordata > Amphibia > Anura > Microhylidae > Gastrophryne > Gastrophryne carolinensis. Next base: position 305,328,267 of record CM051239.1, on the reverse strand, counting down.
GTCTTCAGGAGAGGGCTCAAAATGCCCTCTCCCCCTGCCTTCCGATGGGCGCCACCATCTTGACGACAATTGGGGGCGGGGCTTATGACGTTACTCCCGGGTGTCGTCCCAGCTCTCCTCGGCTCAGGTGTGAGATGCCCTGGTGATCGCTGGGCAGAGCAGTGGAGGGGCAGGGGATGCTCTGATCCCCTGCCCCTCCTCTTCTGGCCAGCGATCACCAGGGCATCTGACAGCTGATCGACACAGGAGCTGACAATCGGTTGGGATGAGTAAAGAAAAAAAATGTTTTTTTTATTTTTTAATAAATGACATTTTGTTTGGTGTGTGTTTTTTTAATGTTAACCCTTTGTGAACTGGTAAGGGGTCCATGAGACCCCTATATTAGTTCACAAGGCTGCGGGCTGGCAAGTCACCTGCAGCTAGTGGGTGACTTGCCATTAACCCTTGCCCCCCCAATTACCTGCCTCCCCAAAGCCCAGGGGGGGGCAGAAGAGCCCGGGCCCACACAGGCTATGTGGGCTTGTAGGCTGCAGGGTGGGGGGCCACAAAAGCTGGCCCCTCCACTCTGTTCCTACAAGCCCCCATAGCTGTGCTACATCATTTTTTGGGGGATTTTTAAGGGTTAGGGTTAGCCTAACCCTAACCCTTAACCCTTTCGCTGCCAGCCTACCTGCAGCTTTTGTCACCCTCTGTTGCCAGACCATGTTTCACTATTTTGCGCTACACATGTTCAACTGTGATTTTTGAAAGGATTTCCCAGGAAAATTATATATTGTTTTTTTCAGCAGAGTCTGGGCTTTAACATAAAATTTCTTGTTTGTCATTTGTCAAGTGTATTCTTAATATTTTGGGTTGAAATATGTGAAAAAAAAAATAAAAAAAATCTATTTTTTACAATTTGTAGTGTTTTTTTGTAATAAAAAATGTAAGTTTGTCAATAAAATCTTATTGCGTGTGAAATCCCAATTTCTCCCAGTTACAACGGGTTAAAAACCCTTAAAAATCCCCCCCAAAAATGACGTAGGGTCCCCCCTACCCAGCATTACCGACCCGGGCCATCTATGGGGGCTTGTAGAACAGGGCGCAGGGGCCAGCGTTGGTGGCCCCTGGCCCTGCAGGCTACTAGCCCACATAGCCACTAAGTGGCCCGGGCCCTTCTGCCCCCCCCCTGGCCGTTGGGGAGGCAGGTAATGGGGGTCTGGGGGTTAATGGCAAGTCACCCACTAGCCGCAGGTGACTTGCCAGACCCAGAGCCTTGTGAACTGGAATAAGGGGTCTCATGGACCCCTTACCAGTTCACAAAGGGTTAACTGGAAAACAAACACACCACACAAAAGTATTTTATTTAAAAAAAAAAAATGTTTTTACTGTACTTACCTCCGATTGTAAGCTCTTGTCCCTCACCGCTATGCTGACAGGTGCCGGTGATCGGCATCCAGAGAAGGGGGAGGCAGGAGATCAGAGGATCTCCTGCCACCTCCTTCCCCGGGCACCGATCACCGGCATCTGACAGCTGAGAAATATTTTTTCTCCATGTGTCTGTGTGTTTTTTTTTTACTTTTAACCCCTTGTGAACTGGTGTGGCTAGCGGGTGACTTGCTATGAACCCCCAGTACCCCCAATTACCTGCCTCCCCAAAGCCCAGGGGGGCAGAAGAGCCCGGCCCACGGAGCTTGTAGCCGGCAGGGCGGGGGGCCACCAAAACTGGCCCCTTCACCCTGTTCCTACAAGCCCACATAGCTGGTCCCGGGCTGCTTATGATGGGTAAGGGGGTCCCACGTAATTTTTGGGGGGATTTTTAAGGGTTTTTAACCCTTAAAATTCCCAACAAAATGCCCCCCCCCCCCCAGGAGGGGGAACCCTATGTCATTTTTTTTTTAATTAACCCCTTATGTTTATAGTGTGGATAGTAGTATTTTATTTGTAAATGTTATAAAGTGCTCTTTTCAGTTTGGGAGGGTCTCCTGGGCAAAAATGGGGGGGCTACCAATACATATGTGGTACCGTTGTAATCAGGAGAAATGGGGCTTTCACATGCAATATGGTTTTTATTAATAAAACAAATGTTTTATTTACAAATAAAGGGGACAATTGTCTAAAAAATATTATTTAATTAATAATTAATAAAAATATTTAAAAAACTGTAGAAAAATTACAAACAAGACATTTCATGTAAAAGCCTAAACTCTGCTGCAAAATATATATATATATATATATATTTTTTTTTTCCTGAAAATTCCGGCAAAAATCACGGTTAAACATGACGCAAAATGGGGAAAAATGACCTGTCAACAGAAGGTGACAAAGCTACAAGTAGGCTGGCAATTAAAAGGATTAATAGTACCTATGCATGTGGGATATTGTTCTCCTTGGCGGACCTTGCGCTTTCAGATTTAGCTTGTTTTTTTCTTGTTTGCATATTTATATTTTAGGAAAACTTGTTATTTATTCAGTTTTTTAATTCATTTTTTTAGGGAAACCCTGTGCAACCTAAGAATTCTTTGAGGGATTACTTCCAGAAAGGTGAGCCTACTACAACAAGCTGGGTATTCTTAGAAAGCTTAACAAGTGTACTTTCAGGAAATATATGGTTTATTGGGGATATTCCAAATGTAAAGGGTTGTTTTGGTTGAAAAATTGCAAGGTGCGCACTCTGTCTGCAGAGCTGAAATTTTCAAGTAAAATTTTTGTTATGCGCACGCTTTACTTTGTGGTGTTTGCCAACTCTTCCCTTGACAGTACCTATGCATATTTTGTATCGTTCTGTTCAGGGCATGTTGCTTTTTGAGATTTTACTTGTTTTTCTTGTTTGCATATAGTTTTTTTTTAGGAAAATGTGGCTTGATTCTTCCTTTTTATTCTTTTTTAGGGAAACTTTGTGCAACCAAAGAATACATTGAGGAATTACTTCCAGAAAACTAAGCCCACATAAACAAGCCTGGTACACCTAGAAAGCTTGAGGCGTGTACTTCCAGAGAATATATAGTTTGTGGGGGGTATTTCAAATGTAAAGGGTTTTTTTCTGGAAAAGTTGCAAGGTGCGCATAGCGCAGTTGTATTTTATCTGAAAATCCCCTAAAGCTCTGTTTTAGTTTGGGGAGTCTCCTGGGCTGGAAAGGGTGTCTACCAATACATATGTGTTCCGCTGTGACCGGAAGAAATTGAGGTTTCGCACGCAATAAAATTTTATTGAAAAACTTACATTTTTTTTATTACAAAAAAACACTACAAATTGCAAAAAATAGATTTTTTTATTTTTTTTTGCACATATTTCACCAAATAGTATTGAAAATACACAAAAAAAGGCCAAACAAGACATTTCATGTTGAATCCCAGACTCTGTTGAAAAAAACAATATATAATTTTCCTTGGAAATCCTTTCAAAAATCACAGTTGAACATGGGGAGCGCAAAATAGTGAAACATGGTCTGGCAACAGAGGGTGACAAAAGCTGCAGGTAGGCTGGCACTTAAAGGATTAGGGGTGCACAAATCTTCAGAGATTTGAAGAATATTTGCACCTAAGCAAAACATTAATGGCACACCTGGGATTTCACCTAATTTTGATTGAATCTGCACTGTTGTGGGTGATTTTACCTTTGCTAAACAGATGTTTTTCAGGCTCATTATTCAGAGTAAGGGTGAGCAAAACCCAGCATACATTGTAGCATGTGCAGCAAACAGCACTTGTAATTAGTAACTATTTTACCTGATGTGTTTTACCGCATGAAAGTAATCTCATATTACATTGTGCTGAACTTGGAGCAGGGTCTTCTTTTTGGTGACACAGATAGACTCAGTTCTACCAACAAAAACTTAAGTGATCTGCAGTTTGCTGAATTTTTTATTTTTTGGCATATATATCTTCATTAATTTTCCATTGAAGAAGTAAAACAAGGGAAAGTACAACATACAAGGCAGGTGCATTAGTCTGAATCAGCTACAATAGGGTGCATTATCGGCTAAGTACCTTCAATCCTAGCTCACCTTGCATCTACAATCGAGGCTATATATATCCATTGCAATTGAAGATCGTCCCCTTGGAAGAAGCAAAACAAACGTTAATGGGGGAAAGAAAAAGAGTAGATAAAAGGAAGTAAAGGAAAACAGGGAACTGGGGACACTGGCCCAGAGGGCCCTGACTTCAAGCTGTGTTGACAAATGCGTCGTGGGGTGAGCCCCCAATCCAGCACAACAAACATTCGGCTATAAAGCTCACTAATCTCTATATTATCTTGGTGTTACAGCACTCCACTTAAAGGCACATGTCACCCGCCTTGTAACCCCTCCCTATAGAGAGGGGAACAGGGGAAACTGGCCTAGATGGCCCTGACTTCAAAGCTAGGTGTTGACAAATGCATTGTGGGGTCGATCCTAGGACCATCACCGGGGGGGCAGAAGAAGGTTAAGTCCCATCCTCTACCCTTTCCTTCCATATATACCTCCTCCATTACTGCTCCACCCTCTATCCACCATCTCACCTATCCCCCAAGAGTGCCCGGAAATCCGAGGCACCCTGGGAAGCCTCCCATAAGGCCCACGTTCTGGCGTACTCCTGGGGCTTGTCCTCTCTCCTTTCTAATGCCAGATCCTCCATCCTCCTGATATTCTCTGCTTCTTGAAGCCATTTCCAGATGGAAGGGGTATCACCAGTACGCCAGTGCTGAGAGATCACTGATCTAGCGGTCATAAGGAGGTGCCTAAGAAGGCCTTTCTTGCAGGATGCTATCATGAGTCAGATATTCATATATTCCTAGAACTCTCCCCCAAAAGGACCTGGCTGCTGGGCATTCCCACATAATGTGGGTAATACATCTCGTGGCACTATTCCAACTCCAACAGGCACCAGATGCGGATCCCCCATACTTCACCAAGTAACATAGTAACATAGTATGTCCATCCAGTTCAGCCTATTTATCTCCTTCCAGTGGTCTAGTAGCCATAGCTGGAAATGTTATTACATGCCAGGAAGGCATCAAGGCCACTTTTAAACGTTTTTACTGTATCCATCATTACTACCTCCACTGGCGAGTTCCATAGTCTCACTGCTCTTACAGAAAAGAATCCCCTCCTATGTCGGTGGAGAAAGCACCTTTCCTCTAACCCTAGTGGATGCCCTCGGGTTATGGTTACACTCCGGGGTATAAATAGATTGTGGGACAGATCTTTTTATTGACCCCGTTTTATATTTATACATAATTATTAGATGACCCCGCAAGCGTCTTTTTTATAAACTAAATAAACCTAACTTTGACAATCTTTCAGGGTACTCTAGCCCCCACACTCCTTTTATTAACTTTGTTGCCCTTCTTTGAACATGCTCCAGTTCTAATGCGATCCACCAAAGAGTATTGGTTTCTACCATAGGACTTCAGGCTAGCTAAGGTGTTGTTGAAAAGCGGGACGTAATTAAGCTTAAACAACTTTTTTTTATATCAAAAGGGATCTGAACCCCCAGATATTTAATGGATTCCTTTTGCCACTTGAATGAGAAATTTGCCTGAAGTAGCTGTGTTGTTTGTGTGTAAGGAGATATTTAGTGCTTCTTGTTTTGACAAGGTTAACCTTAAAGTTACTGAGGTGGCTACACTGGGCAAACTCTGCCATAATCGAGGGTAAGGAGATATGCAGTGAGGTTATGTATAATAGATCATCGGCGAAGAGAGAGAGTTTATATACCCTTTCCTGAAGGGTGATTCCCCTAATGGATGGATTGGCTCTAAGTGTGTTGGCAAGATGTTCCATGACCAGCACATACAAGAGAGGATGCATTTTTAACTTTAATATGATTAAGATTCAGCAGCCCAATAACCAGCTTTTCCATGTTAGGGCTGGCCGCCGAACTCGAACACAGACTTTTGGCTTTGTGGTTCAGGTTTGCCCATCTCTACTTATTACGCCATGCTATTTTTTGTTTGTAAATATTATAAAATTACAATTAAAACACCATAATAACTATGCTTGTTAATGCAAAGCAGCACCCTTGTCATGGACCGGGTGGAGCGGACTTGGATGCGGATCCGCTTTGACTGTGGAACTGATGGCGAGTGCCGTGTCAGGGGAGCGGAGTCTAAGAGGCCACCGGTATTCACCAGAGCCCACCGCAAGGCAGGTTGGCAGCACAGGTTCGTGGTAAAGGTGAGTAGCCAAGGTCGGGGCAGGCAGCAAAGGTTCAGAGTCGGGGACAGGCACAGGTCGGTACACGGGTGAGCAATCCAAAAGCAACTGATTTACAACTGGCATGGAAAGACCAAAATACGGCACTGATGGAAATGAAATGCCCCTTTAAATAGGGAAAGTAGATGCAGGATTGGATGACCAGAGGCCCTTTAAATCTCAGGAATCCGGTGCGCGCTCCCTCTAATGGACGGAGACGTGCGCACACCTGACCATGCGAGGAGGAAGCATGGGGGGAAGGGAGACAGCTGGGAGCAGCCATGGAGGTGAGGGAAGTGCTGTGAGATGGATGATGGCTGGATGCAGCCATGGAGGTAAGTGAAGTGCTGCGAGATGGGCTCGCAGTGCTCGCCCTAACAGTACCCCCCCCCTTGGGTCTCCCCCTCTTCTAGGGACCAAGAAAATCCGAGATGAGACTGCAGTCCAGAATGTTCTCTTCGGGTTCCCAAGATCTTTCTTCAGGTCCACAGCCTTCCCAGTTGACTAAAAAATATCTTTTACCTCTGGAGAGCTTAGAGGCCAGAATCTCTTTCACCGTAAAGGCATCCTCGGTACCAGAGATTGGAGCAGGCACCAAGGTTTTAGGAGAGAACCGATTGACAATTACTGGCTTCAACTGAGAGACGTGGAAGGAGTTGGGGATTCGCAGTGATGTGGGTAGGTGAAGCTTATAGCAAACTGGATTGATCCGTTGTTTGATCTTATAAGGACCCAGGTAATGGGGGCCCAGTTTGTAGCTCGGAATTCAAAAGCGGATGTATTTCGCTGACAGCCACACCTTATCTCCTGGAGAATAGACAGGCAGAGCCCTTCTCCTCTTATCAGTGCTAACTTTCATATGGACGGAAGCTTGACAAAGGGCATGTTGGGTCTCTTGCCAGATGGTAGAGAAATCCTGTGTGATATCATCCACGGCGGGTACTCCAGAGGACGTGGACAAGGGCAGAGGCAGAAGAAGATGCCGACCGTATACCACCAAGAACGGGGACTTCCTCGTAGACTCAGAATCCTTGAAATTATACGAGAATTCCGCCCAGGGCAGAAGATCGACCCAATCGTCTTGACGGGCAGAAACAAAATGGCGAAGATAATGCTCGAGAATCTGGTTAACTCTTTCCACCTGGCCGTTTGACTGGGGGTGATAAGTGGAGGAAAAGTCCAGTTTAATTTTCATTTGTTTAGAAAGGGCTCTTCAGAACTTGGAAACAAACTGCACACCTCTGTCAGACACAATGTGTGTAGGAAGCCCATGAAGCTGAAAGATATGCATCAGGAAGTATTTCGCCAACTGAGGAGCCGATGGGAGACCAGGCAAGGGTACAAAATGCGCCATCTTAGAAAACCTATCCACTACCACCCAAATAACAGTATTGCCATACGAAGAAGGGAGGTCAGTGATAAAGTCCATAGCAATGTGTGTCCATGGGATATCTGGAATAGGCAGAGGAAGGAGTAGGCCAGCAGCTCTTTGGCGAGGAGTCTTGTCACGGGCACAGATGGTACAGTCCTGAATGAATTCCATCACGTCCTTCTCGAGAGCAGGCCACCAATAATACCTGAAAATTAGAGAACAAGATTTTCTGATACCAGCGTGGCCGGCTACATGTGAAGAATGACCCCATCTTAAAATTTTGCGACGCTTGCGAGATGGCACAAAGGTCTTTCCAGGAGGAGCCTGTACTAATGTAGCGGGAGCAGAGTGTACAAGGCATTCAGGCGGGATAATATGTTGTGGAAAGGATTCAGCATCAGATGTCCGACGAACGAGAAAGGGCGTCCGCCCTGATGTTCTTGGCGGCTGGGCGGAAGTAGATTTGGAAATTGAAGCGGGCGAAAAACAATAATGTCGAGGGTTCAGTCGCTGGGCAGTTTCTAAGTAGGACAGATTTTTATGGTCCGTATAGATGGACACCTGATGGGCAGAACCCTCTAAGAGATGTCTCCACTCCTCTAAGGCCAACTTGATGGCGAGTAGCTCCCGATCACCAATGGAGTATATTCTCAGTGTGTCACACACCCCGCTTCCCCTTTAATTCTTATGATCGGGTTACTTCACCAGCAGCTGGCGACGTTGCAGAGAGAAGTCTTGAAAACGAGCCCCTTCCGGCCTATATATACCTGGGACCTCCCACTTAACACCCAGTATTTTCTCTCTGCATGAGGCGACAAGACAGAAGAAAGAAGTCTCCTGCTTGCAGGTAGCCGGGGTTACACCCCGGCACCCCCTTTTTGGTCTATTTCTGCCCAGTCTATTGTGTTGTTTTATGCCTAGTTAATGGAAGCCTCCCAGCCTAGGCTGCTGGCTGGGCAAAGGTAGATGGCACTTTAGGTGCCTAGGAGCTTATCTCCTCCGCTCGACCCCACGTGTGGGGCAATGCGGCTATCCGGTATGGTGATCCGAATTTGGGATGCCCCTGTCCCGAGGTTCCCTTCTCCCTTCGCTTGGGGGGGGGGGTGCTTGTTTGCATGGGGTGCTTTCCACTTGTTATATAGTGTTTATGTATGTGTGAGGACAGAGCTTAAACGCAGGGTCAGCGCCGTGATGCCGGCGCGTGGCCTGAGCTGCTGGCTCTTTCACTTTACTTTTGCTTTTTGAATTTCCCCCCATGTCTGCATGCGGCGCCGCCATTGGGCGAGCCGCGTCACTGGAGGGGCGGGGCCGCGCTTTCTGCGGCCTCGCTCGGTGACTCACTGGCAGGGGGCGTGGCCAGGGCGCGCTGTGTCTGGGCCCGCCTCACTTCCTCTCTCTCATTATGAGACAGGTGTGCGGTGCTGGCTGGGGGAAGAGGTGCACTCCAGGATTGCGGCTGTAGCAGTGTCAGGTAACGGTCCCCACCTCGCGCACGTGGGGCCGTTTTTGTGCTGTCTGTGTTTAATGGCCGGACATTTGTTAGCGTATTCCTGGAGGCACTTATCTCTTTGAGATATGTGTATGTATATGTATGCATGTGTATGTGTGTATATATATAGATATATATGTGTTTGTGTGTGTATATGTATGTATATATATATGTATATATATATATATATATATATATATATATATATATATATATATATATATATGTTCTTGTATATATTTATTGATGCACTCTCTGGCTTTTGTTGGCCCTAAGCAGCATATGTCATGTATAAATTTTATTTATGATGTATATACTATTTATATATGTTTTACCATGTTTATTTTATGTATGAGTGTGGTGCATTCTGGTTAAATTCCCTGGGGGATTGACTGTGGTCTCTTTTCCCCCACAGATCCTGGGATCCCCTCACTGCAGTGGCTCTCCCGATCTGTTATACCTGGCTAGTCTTAGTCTCTAAATTGGGTTTTTCCTAGGCTTAAAAATTCCTCCCACTTCCTGGACTTTAATTACAAAGGGGGCATCCCGGGTTGCTTAATGCGTAAAACCCAGGGTTGTTGCGAATACCATAATTTCACCATATGGAGGCTTCCGACGTTACCGGAAATGGCTCTTCGGGACTATCCAGGCTGTGTGGGGGTTGTGGGGCTCCGCTTCCAGGCGATGATGTCATATTATGCGTTCCATGTGCAAGGCAGAATATTGCGCGCCAGTCCGTCGCTCCGGCGTCTGGCTCCTCGCAACTTCCGTCATCTCCTACTCCCCCTCCCTTATTCCGGACCCCGTGTGACATTGTCAAGAATGGGGATTCGCATTCCGAGGTGCATGCGCGGTTGGCCAACCTCGAGAAGATCATTTCCGCTACGGTAGCTCAGAAGGCTACGGCAAAGCGGAAGCACCTTTCTCCGGCAGTGCCTGCTTCGGAGGGTGAGGTACCTGAAATTTTGGATTGGTCCGATTGTCCCCCCGATGAGGAGGGGCAACTCCTTGAGGAGTCGGATGAGCCTGCAGACCAGCTATTGGTTGACATTGCTGGCGATCAGGCTGTGGGGGTGTCCCTTGACACTCCTTCCATTTTGGCTCAAATGTTTAAGGTTTTGGCTTTGGATCCGCCCACGGTGTTCCCCCGCCAAAGGGTGAGTTGTTTGATGTGCCCCAGCCGCGTTTGGTGTTTCCCAGGCAACAACACTTTGAGAGGGTTGTCCTTAAGGAATGGGAACAATCCACGCACCTGGCTGGGACTCCTCCTAATTGGGGTAAGCATTATCCCTTTCCGGAGGACTTGGTGAAGCTTTGGTCAGTTCCCCCTGGCGTCGATACCACTGTGTTAGGGCTGTCTAGCTGGGCTGTGTTGCACTCCTCTGACACAACTACCATTAAAGATGGTGAGGATCGTCGGATTGATCAATTGGCTTGCCATGGTTTTATCAGTGCCGGATCGACACTGCGGCCGATTTGTGCTTCGGTGCTTCTTCTGTTGGCAGTTAGGTCCATTATTAGGGATCTGTATGCAGATCTTGATCCCGCTTGTGATGTGTTTAGTTCTCTCAAGCAGTGTGAGTCGATTATTTCCTTTGTCTTGACCGCCCAGGACGATGCTCTTGCGACGGGTAGCAGGACAGCGGCACTGCTGGTTGCTATTCGTCGGTTAGTGTGGCTGCGCCAGTGGACGGTGGACATTAACTCTAAGAGGGCGCTTACAGCGCTACCTTTCTTAGGTTTGCGCCTGTTTGGCGATAAGTTGGATGCAGTTACCAAGGATGGTAAGTTGCCTCAATGCAAGAGGCCTCGTCGCTCCCTTCGGGGTGCGAGTTCCTTTAGTCCCTCCTTTCGGGGAGCTAGAGCGGGCAGAGGGGCTTCCTTTCCCGTTACCGGGAGTGTAGGTTGGACCCGGGGAAGGGGCCGTGGCCGTCCCGGTCAGTCCTGGGGCGCCAAGCCCAAGCCTACTGGTAAGCCCGCTCAGCAATGAGGGGCTGCCCTCACCCATGCGGGTGGGGGGACGATTGCGACACCTCTCCCTGGTTTGGGACCAGGAGATTCCGGACGGATAGATCCGGGAAGTGGTGTCGTCCGGTTACAAGCTGGAGTTCGAGTCCCGCCCTCCATCACGGTTTTTCCAGTCTCGGGTGCTCACCGATCCTTTGGCCGCGCAGGGGCTCCTGGCGTCGGTAAGGAATCTTCTGGAAATGGCGGTCATCCGGCCAGTGCCGCGCTTAGAGGTGGGCCTCGGTTTTTACTCCAGTCTTTTCACAGTCCCCAAGAAGGACGGGTCGGCTCGCCCCGTCCTGGATCTAAAGTTTCTCAACCTTCCTGAGTCCTCCCTCGCTCCGGCCAGGGTGGTGTCCTTTCTGGGAATGCGGTTGGATTCCGGTCAACACAGGGTGTTTCTCCCTCAGTCCAAAATTTGTCTGATTCAGGAGTTGGCTCGGGTCCTTCTTTCCAATCCTCGGCCGTCCATCCTTCTGGGGATGAGGCTGGTAGGGTTGATGGTTGCCTCGTTCGAGGCAGTTCCTTTCGCTCATTTTCACACAAGGACGCTTCAGTTTCACCTGTTTGTGTCCTGGGACTGGCGACCACGGCCGTTGGTTCTTCCGTTTCGGGGGCAGTGGGGACCTCGAGAGGTCCACTTGCCCATCAATGTTCTGGAACTAAGAGCCATCCGTCTGGTTCTTGCTCTTTTGTCTCAGCATGTTCTGGGCCTTCTGGTCTGGGCGGAGGCACATGTTCCTTGTCTCTCGGCAGTCTGCATTCCACTCCGGTGGGGGACACCGGAGGTGAACCTGTTTGCCTCTCGTCACAATTGCAGGCTCCCGAACTTTGTGTCGCTCTCCCAGGATCCTCTGGCTCTGGCGGTGGACACCATGTCCCTGAGCTGGGGGGATCTGGGGTTTCTGTACCTGTTTCCTCCGATACCCATGCTAGGCTGGGGGGGTAACATCATTCGGCTGGCAGTGGTTCAGTTCGTTCTGCCTCTTCGGCCCGATCTGCTCACTCAGGGTCGGCTGTGTTACCCCAATTTACCAACGCTGGGTTTGACGGCTTGGCTGCTGAGACCTCCATCTTGAAGGAGGAGGGTCTTTCTGACTCGGTTGTTAAGACTCTGATCGGTGCCTGGTCTTTTCGGTCTCCAGGATTCTGGAGTTTTTGCAATCAGGGCTGGACTCTGGTCTTCAGCTGAGTACTTTGAAAAGGCAGGTTTCTGCCTTATCTATCTTTTTTTTCAGAAGCGTTTTGCGCTTCATCCTTTAGTTAAAACCTTTTTCCAGGGGGTTACGCATGTGCGGCCTCCCAGGAAACCATTACTCCCTGTTTGGGACTTGAATTTGGTTCTTTCTGCTCTTCAGGCTCCTCCCTTTGAGCCTTTGCAAGATATTACTTTGTCTACCTTGACTCAGAAGATTGTCTTCTTGGTAGCTATCACTTCGGTTCGGCGTGTCTCAGAGTTGGCGGCCTTGTCTATTCAGGCGCCCTACTTTGAGAGGCATCAGGACAAGGTGGTCTTTCGGTTCAAACCGGACATTCTTCCTAAGGTTGTTTCTGCTTTTCATTTAAATCAGGATATTCTTCCCTCCTTGTGTCCTAAGCCTAAGAATGACAAGGAGAGGGTTTTGCATTGTTTGGATGTAGTACGCTGTGTTAAGTACTATTTGATTATTACTTCTCCTTTTCCTAAAACTGATGCCTTTTTTGTTGTGCCCTGTGTGCCTAGGAAGGGTTTGGCGCTGGCCAAATCTTCCATTAGCAAATGGATACGTCAGGCCGTTATTGCGGCCTATTCTGCTAAGGGGAAAGTTCCCCCTTTTCGTTTCACTGCTCATTCTACTCGCGCCGTTGGAGCGTCTTGGGCTTTTCAGCACCAAGCTTTTGGTGAACAAGTTTGTAAGGCTGCTACTTGGTCTTCTGTTCATACTTTTTCTAAGTTTTACAAGGTTGATGTGCGGGCCTCAGCGGATGCTGTGTTTGTCCGCAAAGTTCTGCAGACTGCAGTCATTTAAGTTATGCTTCATTTTGCCTTTGGATACCAATCCCTTGTGGACACTGCTTTTGGATGTCCCGATCGTAAGAATTAAAGGGGAAGCGGGGTGTGTGACACACTGAGAATAATACCATTTTGTGAGTACTCACCTGAAAAATGGATATTGTCAGTGTGTCACACACCCCACTTCACCCGCCCTTTTTGGTATCCTGGATCCTTTATATGGTGAAGCTTTTCTTTATTTTGAGGTTACCATTGGATTTCCTGGTACCTTGTCTTTCTGCTTTTGAAATCACTGGGTGTTAAGTGGGAGGTCCCAGGTATATATAGACCCGAAGGGGCTCGTTTTCAAGACTTCTCACTGCAACGTCGCCACCTGCTGATGGAGCAACCCGATCGTAAGAATTAAAAGGGAAGCGGGGTGTGTGACACACTGACAATATCCATTTTTTCCTCTCTGGTGGAGAAAATGTCTTGGAAAAGAATCCGCAGGTGAGAATTCTGCCAGCAGGAGATTTTTGTGTGAGCACAGCTCCCGCTCCAGAGGAGGAGGCATCTTCTTCAAGGGCGAAGGGCCTGGCTGGATCAGTCCTAGACAACACCGGAGCGGAGGAGAAGGCCTTTTTTGGGGAAATAAAGGCCTCTTCCGCCTGAGGGGGCCAAGACTTAGAATTTCCGTTCTTCTTCGTGAGAGCCACATTGGGAGTGACCACAGTAGAAAAGTTAGGAATAAACTGTCGATAGTAATTGGCAAATCCCAAGAAACGCTGAATAGCCCGAAGGCCGGAAGGACGTGGCCAATCCAAAACTGCTTTCAATTTGCTTGGGTCCATCTGGAGACCTCGAGCAGAAATTACGTACCCTAGAAAAGGTAAGGTGGTACAGTCAAAAAGACACTTCTCCAGCTTGGCGTACAGGCGGGGTTGGCGAAGGCGAGATAGGACTTGCCGGACGTGACGGTGATGTTCCTCCAAATTGGATGAAAAGATGAGTATATCATCCAAATATACGACTACACAGGAGTAGAGCAAGTCCCGGAAAATATCATTCACGTATTCTTGGAAAATAGCGGGTGCATTGCAAAGTCCAAAGGGCATCACTAGGTATTCGAAGTGGCCATCGCGGGTATTGAAGGCGGTCTTCCATTCATCGCCCTCGCGTATACGTATCAAATTATAGGCCCCTCTCAGGTCTAGTTTGGTAAAGACCTTAGCCCCATGCAGTCGGTCAAACAATTCAGTAATCAACGGTAAGGGGTAACGATTCTTTATGGTAATCTTGTTGAGGCCACGGTAATCGATACAGGGGCATAGAGAGCCGTCTTTTTTGGTCACAAAAAGAGATGAGCGAACTTCTTGAAAGCTCGATTTGGGGGATTCGGCGAATTTCCCCAAGAAATTTGGGTTCGCCCGAATCGAACTTTCACGAATCGCTCATCTGAAAAAAAAAATGCCGGCATGGTGGGAGCGGGCAGGCCGGCTCCCACCATGCCAGCAAAAATTCCGGCATGGTGGCAGCGGGCAGGCCGGCTACGCTGTCAGCCTGCCTGTCCGCTCCCACCATGCCGGCATTTTTTTTTTAAGCAAAAATGCCGGCATGGTGGGAGCGGGCAGGCCGGCTACGCTGTCAGCGGGCGGCGGAAGCCGGCCCGCTGACAGCGCAGCCGGCCTGCCCGCTCCCACCATGCCGGCATTTTTTTAAAAAGCAAACACTTACCTGCATGGTCGGAGCGTGGAGGCCAGCGCCGCTCTCAGGCGCCCTCTGATGACGCGCCCTCTGATGACGCGTCCTCTGATGACAGCTGAGAGTGGCGCCGGCCTCCATGCTCCGGCGCCGCTCTAAGCTTCCGCCGCCCGCTGACAGCGTAGCCGGCCTGCCCGCTGACAGCATAGCCGGCCTGCCCGCTCCCACCATGCCGGCATTTTTTTTTTTATTTCAGGGAAAATTCGATCAGCACGAACAAAAAAAAAATTCGGGTTCGTGCCGAATCAAATTTTCCCTGAAATTCGGAGCGAATTCCGGTTCGTCCGAACCGGTTCCCTCATCCCTAGTCACAAAGAAGAAACCCGCGCCTGCTGGAGAGGAAGACTTCTGTATGAACCCCCTTTGAAGGTTTTCTTGGATATACTCTGACATGGCCTGTGTCTCCGGAGCCGAGAGGGGGTAAATTCGGCCATGAGGTGGAGTGGTACCCGGCAAGAGGTCAATAGGGCAATCGTAAGGGCGATGAGGCGGAAGTACCTCAGCTTGTTTTTTGCAGAACACATCAGAAAAGACCTGGTAGATCACAGGCAGGCCAGGTAGAGAGATAGAAGCAGGACTAGGTCGGACAGGAACAGACTTCAAACACCTCTTAAAACAAGCTGTACCTCAAGTCTTGATTTCACCGGTGTTCTAGTCAAGAGTGGGATCATGACGTTGAAGCCAGGGTAGGCCGAGTAGAATCTGAGAGGTGCAATTTGGGTGGACGTAAAACTCAAAACTCTCTTGATGGAACAGTCCAATCTTTAAAAGGAGGGGAACGGTGCGATAACGCACGGTACAATCAAGCCTGTCACCACTGACCGTGGCGATAAATAAGGGCTTGGCGAGGCGGTTCATGGAGATATTATATCTATTAATCAAGGAGGCCTCTATAAAGTTTCCTGCAGAGCCCGAATCCAAGAAGGCAGTCAAATTCAAAGAAGTGATAGGTGCGACAGTAAGTTGCACAGGAACCATGAGACGTGGAGAGGAAGCACAATACACACAGGGATGCCTCTCCCACATACACTAGGTGCGGCAGTTTCCCTGACGTGGGGACAGTCTTTCAAAAAATGCTCAGAGCTGGCACAATACAAGCGAAGGTTCTCGTTCCTTCTATGAGTTCTCTCTAACTGGGTCAAGCAAGATCGGTCCACCTGCATGGCCTCTTATCTGGAAGGCACATGCGCGGACAAAGGGTGTTGAAACACGGGAGCCAGACGGAATGCCCTCCTAGGGCGCTGAGAGTATCTATCCTGGCGGAGTTCCTCACGTCTTTCAGTAAAACACACATCAATGCGTGTAGCCAAATGGATGAGGTCGGTAAAAGATGAAGGCAAATCGCGTGCAGCTAGAGCATCTTTAATTTTGCTGGAAAGTCATCTCCAAATGCAAGAAACACTGAGCAAGAAAGCCTCGGCATAACTTGGCATCTCCATCAAATTTAGCCAGCAAGGAGAGACGGCTTCTAGATGTAGATGCTACAGGAGTTTGTGGCGGCAAAGCTGGGGCCGGTGGTGGTACTTGCTGTTGCTGAATCGATAGTAACTGTTGCATCATAGCTGAGAGCTGATTAATTTGGCGGGACTGCATAGCCACAATAGCAGGCAATTCAGTGGCATCAGGCAATGGCACCTCAGTGGGATCCATGGCCGGATCTTACTGGGTGGAGCAGACTTGGATGTGGATCCACTTTGACTGTGGAACTGATGGTGAGTGCCATGTCAGGGGAGCGGCGTCTAAGAGGCCACCGGTATTCACCAGAGCCCACCGCAAGGCAGGTTGGTATTGTAGCGGCGAGTGACCCCCAGGTCGCTACCCCCCAACAGCGGCCCAGTTCCACAGTTAGCCGAGATTTTGCGTGGTGCACAGGGGCAGGCAAAAGACGTAGTGAGTACAGACAGGTCAAGACTGGCAGCACAGGTTCGTGGTAAAGGTGAGTAGCCAAGGTGGGGGCAGGCAGCAAAGGTTCAGAGTCGGGGATAGGCACAGGTCGGTACACGGGTGAGCAATCCAAAAGCAACTGTTTTACAACTGGCATGGAAAGACCAAGATCCGGCACTGAAGGAAAGGAAGTGCCCCTTTAAATAGGGGAAGTGGATGCAGGATTGGATGACCAGACACCAATCAGTGGTGTACAGGCCCTTTAAATCTCAGGAATCCGGTGCGAGCTCCCTCTAGTGGACGGAGACGTGCGCGCATCTGACCATGCGAGGAGGAAGCATGGGGGGAAGGGAGACGGCTGGGAGCAGCCATGAAGTTGAGGGAAGTGCTGTGAGATGGATGACGGCTGGATGCAGCCATGGAGGTAAGTGAAGTGCTGAGAGATGGGCGCGCAGCGCTCACCCTAACAACCCTGCTGCGTTAAATTGTATAGAAGTCATAGACTGCTATCACAAGGTAAACCACATACAGCAGACTCATAGCTAAGCGCACTGGTGTGATTAAGAGTTCACTCCAATGAATTTATTATTATTATTTTTGTTGACAAAATTGGGCCTAATAACCGAATAAAGTGTTAAACTAGGGCAGTGGGGTATACATGCAAATATATATGGATATGAAGGAAAATAAACCTCTCACATATTTTAAATCTAAGATTTCCTTTCCCTCGCCAGCCACTCAGCTGCAATAATTTAAAAAGAAAAAATAATAAAAAAATTAAATAAGAATATATCACTGTGAAAATAAAAACAAATGTAATCTGCAAAGCTGACATCACCCCCAATCCTGCAATTTTGCACACAGATTGGCCCCAATCATTTTTTTTACAAAACAAATCCTGTCACCTTGACCTGCTAACATTTTTCAGATGATGCTCTTTCTAAGGCAGGGACTGGCTTCACTAGCTTCCTTTAGGGGTAATTGCCAACAAAAAGGATAGGATCTCCATAACAAACAAATAAAGAGTCAAGGATACAGGATTCTTTCCAGGTGTTATCTGCCACTGAGATAAGCCTGTGAGCATTGCCCCTGCTTTAGAAAGCTTTCCTATCTGGAAACCTGTGTGCAAAATGATAGGTTTGGGGTGGCAGGGATTCAGTGGAAGTCATACTAAAAATTTAAGTACAAGCAACTCTCGGTTCACATTTGGATGTGATGTGCAGCCTAAATTTAAACACATGCAATAAAAATATTTGTAGTCATTTTTCCTAAAACAAATCACCTGCACATCATTGCATCATTTTTCCAATGAGGTAAGAATAGTTGTTTAACTCTTTAAGTGTCAGCCTACCTGGAGATTTTGTCACTCTCTGTTGGCAGACCATTTTTGCTCCATATGTGATTTTTGAAGGGATTTCCAAGGATTTCCCAGGAAAATGGTATATTGTTTTTTAGTAGAGTCTGGGCTATAACATGAAATGTCTTGTTTTAATTTTTTAGGTGTATTCTCAATATTGTGTGGTGAAATATGTGCAAAAAAAATCATTTTTTTACAATTTGTAGTGTTTTTTTATAAAAATAAAAGCAAGTTTGCCAATAAAATCTTATTGTGTGTGAAATCCCAATTTCTTCAAGTTAGAGGTACCACATATGTATTGGTAGACACCCTTTCCTGCCCAGGAGACTCCCCTAAACTGAAACAGAGCTTTAGGAGAATTTCAGATAAAATACAAATATGCTATGCGCTATGCGCAGCTAGCAGTTTTTTTTAGGAATAACAACCCTTTACATTTGAAATACCCCCCCCCCCCCAAAACAAACTATATGTTCTCTGAAAGTACACACCTCAAGCTTTCTAAGTGTAGCAGGCTTGTTAAAATAGGTGCAGTTTTCGGGAAGTAATAACTCAATGAATTCTTTGGTTGCACAGAGGTTAACTAAAAAAGAATAAAAAAGCAGAATCAAACTCATATTTTCCTAAAAAAAATATGCAAACAAGAAAAAACAAGCTTAATCTGAAAAAGCAAGGTACCCCTGAACAGAATGATACCCAACATGCATAGCTACTGTCAATGAAAGAGTTGGCAAACACCCCAAAGTAAAGCATGTGCTTAAGGGTAATTTTACTTTACTTGAAATTTTCAGCTCTGCAAAGGAAATGCGCACCTTGCACTTTTTCTACCAAAAGAACCCTTTACATTTGGAATACCCCCACAAACCATATATTCCCTGAAAGAACATTTGTTAAGCTTTCTAAGCATACCCAGCTTGTTGTAGTGGGCTCATCATTTTAGAAGTAATCCCTTGAAGAATTCTTAGGTTGCATAAATATGAATGCTAAATATGAAAGTGCAAGGTCTCCCGAGCAGAACAATACCCCACAGGTACTATAGGTACTATTTACCGTTTTAATTGCCCGCCGACTAGAAATGTTGTCACCCTCTGTTGACAGGTCATTTTTCATCATGTTGCACCATGTTTAACCATGATTTTTGGAGGAATTTACAGGAAACTTATAGAATTATAGACAGCAGAGTTTAGGATTTAACATTAAATGTCTTGTAATTTTTCAACTTTTTTTTTAAATATTTTTGTGTAAAAAAACAAAAAAGTATTAAAAAATATTTTTTAGAAAATTGTCTCCTTGTGGCCCTTCCTCAGAGGTCAATTACTACGCTCGCTATCCAGTTTCCTTTAAATACTTCAGGTGGCTCTCCCCTCGGCGCCACATGATGAGCAACATCACGGCTTTTCTGAGGAAGGGCCACAAGGGCCCAAAACGGCCGTCAGGTAGCAGTAACGCGATACATCTGGAGGACTTTTTTGAAACATTCAGGTTTGATGAGTATATGTGGATATTTGTCTTGTTCATGTTTACGCACCTGTCTAAAGCTGTATAGTGAATGCAGATTGTAACATTGAGTGGTTTTGTAACAATGTGTGCTATACCCTGGGGTTTGTGCAACATGCTACTGTGGGATCTGTGCAATGGAATTGAAAATAATTAGCTTGTTTCTAATACAGTGGGCGAGATTACTTATATAGGTCTTCTATTTTGCACTGGTCACTTTAGTGCATTATCGGTACACCTCTTGACTAAGGCTGACTGATAATCTTGAATTGCTTTTTTGCACATTTGATTAGAGTTTGATGAACTGCTTGTTTACATAGTAAAGCACGCCTAAAATGGAGCAGTCGATTACAGCAACAGATTGGTGTGGCGTGTATATATACTATGGATTGTCTATGTGGATTGTGTAGATATGTTATAATTTTTCTATGTAATAAAAGATTTTCATGAATAATTTTTAACTATTGTGTGCGCACTTTAATTGATATATATGGTCTTATAAAGAAAGCATTGTTTATTGGATACCCTTGATATAAGGTTGCAGCACTAGCCACTTTTTGGTTTAACTACAATATTTTGATTCTTTGAGTGCTGGACTACTGCATATTTAATTTTTTTTTTACTCACCTCCCATCCTCCTCTGTTCCCCGGCGATCCCTGATGACAGCTGCCGGGTGCTCGGTGGAGGGAGGCTGAGATTCCTCGCCCTCTCCTCACTACAGAAGAGCCGGGGGGGGGGCAATTGGAGGCCCCCCGGTGAAGAGGAGACCCGTCGGGAGGGATCGCAAATGTTATTCCAGGGGTTCCTCTGGAGCCATCCGAGCCGCCGGGGGGGATCGGATGGCACCAAATTAAAGAGGAGACTCAGCCAGATCGATAGAGGGGTCAGGTGAGTTTTTAACATTTTTTTTTCACTAGCGGGGGGGGGGAAGTCAAGCAAGTAACACCTACATGCTTGGCACTTAACGCCTGGACAAACGAGCCCGTAGGTGTTACGTGCTTGGCACTTAAAGGGTTAAAAAAAAAAAACAACAGCACCCTATGGGCCATGAAGAGAAAAAAAACACATTCTTCAGCATAGCTCATAGGATGAACTATTTGGTATGTGATACAGAGTGGTTTATTCAGCCTTATGTTAGCAATCAAAAAGTAAAACATTCAGCAAAAGTTATGTTTGGGTCCCCTAAGTCTGAACCCAACCCCATTGAAGAAAATGGGGACCCGAACTTGGAGACTCAAAAATGACTGTAAAATAGGAATAACAATAGCTAGAGAGCTGCAAATTGGGGGGGAGGGGGGGACACCAGGGTGATTGCATACATAAATGAATACCGTATTTTTCGCCCTATAAGACGCACCTGCCCATAAGACGCACCTAGGATTTGGGGGAAGAAAATAAGAAAAAAAATATTTTAAACCAAAAACGCACCATTACAGACAGTGTGGCATTCCCCTATCCCATTCCCATAGGCCATGTGGGATGCCCCCGTTCCATAGACAGTGTGGCATCCCCCCTCCCATTCCCATATACCCATTGGTTGTGTGGCATCCCCCTCTCCCCCCATTAGTATAGGCAGTGTGGCATCCCTCTCTCCCCATTCCCATAGGCAGTGTGGCATCCCCCTCCCCCCATTAGCATAGGCTGTGTGGAATCCCCCTCCCCCCATTAGCATAGGCTGTGTGGCATCCCCCTCCCCCCATTAGTATAGGCTGTGTGGCATCCCCCTCCCCCCATTAGTATAGGCTGTGTGGCATCCCTCTCTCCCCATTCCCATAGGCTGTGTGGCATCCCCCTCTCCCTATTCTCATAGGCTGTGTGGCACCCCCCTCCCCCATTAGTATAGGCTGTGTGGCATCCCTCTCTCCCCATTCCCAATGGCTGTGTGGCATCCCCCTCCCCCCATTAGTATAGGCTGTGTGGCATCCCTCTCTCCCCATTCCCATAGGCTGTATAGCATCCCCCTTTCCCCATTCCCATAGGCTGTGTGGCATCCCTCTCTCCCCATTCCCATAGGCTGTGTGGCATCCCCCTCCCCCCATTAGTATAGGCTGTGTGGCATCCCTCTCTCCCCATTCCCATAGGCTGTGTGGCATCCCCCTCCCCCCAATAGTATAGGCTGTGTGGCATCCCTCTCTCCCCATTCCCATTAGCAGTGTGGCATCCCCCTCCCCCCATTAGCATAGGCTGTGTGGAATCCCCCTCCCCCCATTAGCATAGGCAGTGTGGCATCCCCCTCCCCCCATTAGTATAGGCTGTGTGGCATCCCTCTCTCCCCATTCCCATAGGCTGTGTGGCATCCCCCTCTCCCCATTCCCATAGGCTGTGTGGCACCCCCCTCCCCCATTAGTATAGGCTGTGTGGCATCCCTCTCTCCCCATTCCCATAGGATCTGTGGCATCCCCCTCCCCCCATTAGCATAGGCTGTGTGGCATCCCTCTCTCCCCATTCCCATAGGCTGTGTAGAATCCCCCTCTCCCCATTAGAATAGGCTGTGTGGCATCCCTCTCTCCCCATTCCCATAGGCTGTGTGGCACCCCCCTCCCCCCATTAGCATAGGCTGTGTGGCATCCCTCTCTCCCCATTCCCATAGGCTGTGTAGAATCCCCCTCTCCCCATTAGAATAGGCTGTGTGGCATCCCTCTCTCCCCATTCCCATAGGCTGTGTGGCATCCCCCTCCCCCCATTAGTATAGGCTGTGTGGCACCCCTCTCTCCCCATTCCCATAGGCTGTGTGGCATCCCCCTCCCCCCATTAGTATAGGCTGTGTGGCATCCCTCTCTCCCCATTCCCATAGGCTGTTTGGCATCCCCCTCCCCCCATTAGAATAGGCTGTGTGGCATCCCTCTCTCCCCATTCCCATAGGCTGTGTGGCACCCCCCTCCTCCCATTAGTATAGGCTGTGTGGAATCCCTCTCTCCCCATTCCCATAGGCTATGTGGCATCCCCCTCTCCCCATTCCCATAGGCTATGTGGCATCCCTCTTCCCCCCATTCCCATAGGCTGTGTGGCATCCCCCTCTCCCCATTCCCATAGGCTGTGTGGCAACCCTCTCCCCCCATTCCCATAGGCTATGTGGCATCCCCCTCCCCCATTCCCATAGGCTGTGTGGCATCCCTCTCCCCCCATTCCCATAGGCTATGTGGCATCCTTCTCTCCCCATTCCCATAGGCTGTGTGGCATCCCTCTCTCCCCATTCCCATAGGCTGTGTGGCATCCCTCTCCCCCCATTCCCATAGGCTGTGTGGCATCCCCCTCTCCCCATTCCCATAGGCTATGTGGCATCCCTCTCCCCCCATTCCCATAGGCTATGTGGCATTCCCCTCCCCCCATTCCCATAGGCTGTGTGGCATCCCTCTCCCCCCATTCCCATAGGCTATGTGGCATCCCCCTCTCCGCATTCCCATAGGCTGTGTGGCATCCCTCTCCCCCCATTCCCATAGGCTGTGTGGCATCCCCCTCTCCCCATTGCCATAGGCTGTGTGGCATCCCCCTCCCCCCATTAGTATAGGCTGTGTGGCATCCCCCTCCCCCCATTCCCATAGGCAGTGTGGCATCCCCCTCCCCCCATTAGTATAGGCTGTGTGGCCTCTCACCCCCCATTCCCATAGGCAGTGTGGCCCCTCTCCCCCCATTCCCACCCCCCTCCCCCCATTAGTATAGGCAGGCGCCATGTAAAAAAAAAAAACTTAAACTCACCTGTCCGCTGACACCGCTGCGCTGAGCGGCCGGCTCCGTGAATGGGGTGGGCGTGGCCTGCGCCGCAGCGTTGGCGCAGGCCACGCCCACCCCATTCACGAGCTGGCTCTGTCCCGGCCCCGCCACTGCGATCGCTGTCTTTTCAGGCAGCGATGACAGCGGCGGGGTCAGAGACAGAGCCGGGTGAGTTTTTTTTTTTACATTCGCCCGATAAGGCGCACGGACATTTTTCCCCCACTTTTGGGGAAAAATAAGTGCGTCTTATAGGGCGAAAAATACGGTACATGAATAAATAAAAATTAAAATATTAATTTTTTACGGGTGTCAGAGGGCAAATCAGGAGTATCACCAGGGAGATTGCCCTGCACAAAATGGGGTATTGAAAGTATGCAAAATAATCACAGAAAACAGATACATTAATTAAATGCATAAATATATAAACAATAAAGTGTTTTTCCTGTGTTTAAATTGTGCTGGTATCTTCCTGCGGGTTTATTTATTTTTTTTATTATTTTGGCATTTTTCATTGGATTTTTATCTAATGAAAAATAGCCTGACTATTTATTTGTTATTTGTATTTTTTCACTTTTTAATGTTTTACTAATGTGGTTTTTAAAGGGCCAGTCCAGTCTAACTAATTCTTATTGTTCAAAGGGAGCAGCCATAATGGAATTATTGCATAATGCTATTGAGGGGGAAGCCAGCGGTAGTGTTTTGTCTCATACATCTCTATGCAAGACATTGGTGCGGCATTATGTGGTAATTCCAACATGGCTGCACCCATGAACAATAGGCGCCAGTTAGACTCTTTTAATACTGAAACTGCCTGCAGGTTTATTTTTTTATATTTTTGGTAATTTTTTGGCATTTTTCGTTAGATAATTTTTTTATCTAACAAATAATAGCCTGACTTTTTATTTTGTAACTGTATTTTTTTCAGTTTTATAGTTCTTTTTTATCATGTGCAGTGTTTAGCATCTTTCTAGTGGCCAATGATGGAGCGCCAGATTTTTGGTCTTTTCTGGTGTTGCGCTGTGATAGAAGTCGCTGCGCCAGATGCTAGCTAATTTGCTTTGATTGTTGCACTAGGCATTGGATGGCCTGTGTCAGTGCCTGATGAATATAGATATGAGTATCTATGAATTTTTTCCTCCTTGAAAAGATTGGCGCCATATTTTTTCATCATTACAGTTACAAGAAATCACTGCTGGGAACAAAAGGGACAAGCTGTGCAGTGTGTTTATACTGCATTTTAGTTGTCCAAATTACACATTGCTAAGTAAAAGAAGACATGAAAATCAATTTTAATAACCCCCAAAATTACATTTGGTGACATCTAGTTCCTGCTTTTCCATTATTGAGAAATCACAATGCAAGTTCTGTACCAATAAATGTGTGTAATATTATATTATATTGTGCTCTATGGGATCTTAACCTACAGCACCAGGTTTCAACTGGTGCTGCTTCAACCAGAGCAGCCGGCGGTGTCACCGTTTGGGCACTAGTTTAAATAAGCTGCTAGCCGGCAGCTGCATCGGTGCTGCTGTTTCTTTGTTTCAAGAATCGTACACCGAGTGCCGCTAAGGTAAAAAAAGTGGTGCTGTGTGGCTCTGGCACTTGATAAATAAGGCTCCAAGAGTTTTACTAAATGGCGCTTTTAAAGGCATCTCATTTAACATTGAAACTGCCTGCAGGTTTTTTACATTTTTCGTTGGATACAATTTTTATCTAATGAAGGAGAGCCTGACTTTTTATTTTTTAATTGTTTTTTTTTCATTTTTAAGTGTTTTACTAAATGCCGCTTTTAAAGGATTCTATTTAAAGCGTATAAAAACCCTCTCGGTTTGGTCCTGAAATCTAAAAGTTTTCATGGCCAGCCGCTAACCTGCCCCCGGGACCTCTTGCTCTGTGATCCCCCGGGCTCGCCAGTAAACCTTTTCCCACATCCCTGGCTTCTCTGCGGCCATGCTTGCTCAGCCCTCTAGGCCCCTTCCCTTTTGTGACATCATATGAGACATCAGGGAGATTCCAGAGAGGCCTTGTCTCTTAATATAAAAGCCACTGCCCAGTGGCAAATCATGGAGTCCTCGGTCAGGAGTTCTAAATGCTGGCAGGAGCATTCTTAGAAAATGTGGGGTGCCCCCCCTAAGCATTGCCAACCCAGCAAAACCAAGCATAGGGGCTTGTAATTCCATGGCTCAAGGGTCTCCAAATCAGCCCCTGGCCCTGAACATTGCAAGCCCATATGCCCTATAGCACAGGTCCGATGCCCCAGAGTGACCCATGCTATAGGCTCATCTGCACCACCCTGTCCATTGGTGTTGCAGGTAATGGAGTTTGAACAGGTATAGGGGTCCATGGGACCTCTTAAGATTTTATTTAGAAAGTGTAAGAACAACACACACACAAACAAAATGTTATTCTTCTTAATTAACTTATATTATACTTACCTTCCCCCTCCGGGCTCCTACTTAGGCTCCTTCAAATGTATGCTACCTGGGTGTCTAAGGATGGTCTGGCGGCATTTAGAATGAAGGGGAACACAGGTTCCCTTCCTGTTCATACTGGCTCCAGGCCGGGGACTCCATGATGAGCCGGCCTCTCTGGAATTTATAAATAGCAATTTAAAAAACTGGGAGAACTCACTTGGCTCTGAAGGTCTTGTGCACTGCCAGAAAAACAAAAATGTGTGTATGCTGGTGCCCCACTAACCTGCTGAATGGATAAACAAGAATTGCAAAAAAAGACTAAGGGTTAAGTGTGGGGCTGGCACTAAAACACAGGGACTAGTAAAATTGCCAGAAAAAAACTGTTATTTATTTAAACATATTGCACATAGCCACTAGCACAAATGTAAACATGATAGATCCCAATATCCAACAATTAAAACACAACATTGTGTACACTAAAATATGGGGGGTCCTCATGCATCCATGCATACCACACTCCCCTGCACTCGCATGCACACCACACTCCCCTGCACTCGCATGCACACCACACCCCTCCTGCACTCGCATGCACACCACACCCCCCCTGCACTCGCATGCACACCACCACCCCTGCACTCGCATGCACACTGATGCTGGCCAGCCTAATACTAAATGATGAATGTTGGTCCTTGCAAAAAAACACCAAATTAATAAAGGCATGCCTTACAGTGGAAAAACGGGCTCCTGGGGATATTAAAATGTCATTAAGGACTGAAGTGCCACCGTTAGTAAGCCTCAATTCACAGACAGGCCCATTGAGGAGCAATGAGATGATATCTGGGGGCAGGAGCTTTGACCACTGGGCAAAACCGTGTACTGGGTCAAGTGGCCGTCCTGTTGCTACAGCTTCACCGCCACCAACTACCTTAACACTCATCACTGGTACAGTGTGTGGCTCCAAATCCTGACTGCATGAGATCCCAGATCCAGGAAGGATAAAGTAGCTGGGCAACAGCACCTGCAATGGGGAGGGGAGTGGGGTGAAGGCCAGCCATTCGCCGATGCATGTTTTGCTCTGTCCACAGGAGCTTAGTCAGGGTGGTGGACAGCCAATCCTTACTTGTTCAAATAGCTGGGGCATCGCCCCTTTTGTCCCTGATGTCCCATCAGTCAATCGCTTCTATGCTTCTGCAGTATAGAATTATACATTAACACTGGTGTGGAATAGCCAGGCAAGGCGGACTACAAGTCCCAGTGCCATTCTGCCACATCAGAATAAACAGTTAATTATAGAAACATGATAAGTGGTGCACAAAGGAGACCTGGCGGTCTAAGCTTCTGTCCTAGATATAATCTCCTTGCCCCTCAATGGGCCTGCCTGTGACCTGAGGCTTCCTTTGGTCTCTTTTTGCAAGGATCATTCATCATTTAGTATTAGGCTGGCCAGCATCAGTGTGCATGTTAATGCAGGATGGGTGTGGTATGCATGGATGCATGGGGGGCCCCAGTATTAGTGTATGTTGTGTACAAAACGACAGAAGATGGGGACAGGTGAGTATAAGTTAAGTTGAAAAAAATAAACATATTTTTCTGTAGACTTTCTGCTTCATTTGGGGAGAACTGGAAAGGGGTCCAGGGGACCCCTATATCAGTTCACCATAGTCAGAAGCCAGCATGGCACCTCCTGGGCTTGGCAGGTGCCAAGCAGCTAAAATGACACATTACATGAACCCCTATTAGGGGCACCGGGGGTGCAGAAGGTGGTGCAGTGTGAGCCTTGAGCCTATATGAAAGGGCATAAGGGCTTGTAACTTGCAGACACAGGGGCTGCCAATAGCACTGCCTCTGAGCCCTGGATTACAAGCCCTTATGCTTGGTGCCGGGGCTGGTAGCCTTTGGGTACGTTTTGTTTTGTAAAAAACAATAAACAGCCAAGAAAAAATTAAAAAGCTTTAGCAACATTCCTTAATACAACGAAAAGTAACAGGCTGCACAGAGGTGCAGACAGCGACCAAGCCACCACGTTGCAAACAGGCAAATTGCACTGACAATGTTCGGCGCTATAGCCAATGTGGCGCTATACCTTTTGGTTGTTCAAATAATAAATATAGTGAGCTATTGGTGCTCAATAGGGATGAGCGAATCGATCCGGACGAACCCGGATTCGATCCGAATTTCAGGAAAAATTCGATTCGGATCGAATCCGAATTTCCCCGCGATTCGATCGCTCGAAGTTTTCCTTTAACATCCATTCATTTACATTACAGGCATTCTAAGATGGCGGACGGGACATGTCCAGACATGTAAGCTGGGGCAGTGTATGCTGGGACAGTCACATGCAGCCTATCAGCAGCCAGCAAGCCCGGTGACGTCACAGCTGTATTTAAGGCCGGCCATCTTGCTTTCCAGCCTCATTTCTCTATTGCATTCGTGAGAGACAGAACGCTGTGTAGCTGAGGGAGAGACAGGCTGGAGACAGGCAGGAGACAGACAGGAGACAGACAGAAAGTCAGCGGAAAACAGGGAAAGGAATGGAAAATCAGAGGCTGTCAGTTTTTTTTTTTTTTTTCATCCAGCCTGACAGCCAGGCTTTGTTAGCGTTTTCAGGCTGCTTATACTAACTAACTGTGCATATATACTGAACTGATCTTAAGTCTGCTGTGAGGCATCCCATTCTGTGACTAAAGCAGCCTCTGTTTAAGACCATATAAGCATTTGCTCTTATTATATTTGAAATTAGCCTGATAAAGACACTTTTGCTGGGCATAGCACTACTTGTCCCTGCCAGGGCATCCCATTCTGTGACTAAAGCAGCCTCTGTTTAAGACCATATAAGCATTTGCTCTTATCATATTTGAAATTAGCCTGATAAAGACACTTTTGCTGGGCATAGTACTACTGGATCTTTTTTGGGGGCATCCCATTCTGTGACTAAAGCAGCCTCTGTTTAAGACCATATAAGCATTTGCTCTTATCATATTTGAAATTAGCCTGATAAAGACACTTTTGCTGGGCATAGCACTACTTGTCCCTGCCAGGGCATCCCATTCTGTGACTAAAGCAGCCTCTGTTTAAGACCATATAAGCATTTGCTCTTATCATATTTGAAATTAGCCTGATAAAGACACTTTTGCTGGGCATAGTACTACTGGATCTTTTTTGGGGGCATCCCATTCTGTGACTAAAGCAGCCTCTGTTTAAGACCATATAAGCATTTGCTCTTATCATATTTGAAATTAGCCTGATAAAGACACTTTTGCTGGGCATAGCACTACTTGTCCCTGCCAGGGCATCCCATTCTGTGACTAAAGCAGCCTCTGTTTAAGACCATATAAGCATTTGCTCTTATCATATTTGAAATTAGCCTGATAAAGACACTTTTGCTGGGCATAGTACTACTGGATCTTTTTTGGGGGCATCCCATTCTGTGACTAAAGCAGCCTCTGTTTAAGACCATATAAGCATTTGCTCTTATCATATTTGAAATTAGCCTGATAAAGACACTTTTGCTGGGCATAGCACTACTTGTCCCTGCCAGGGCATCCCATTCTGTGACTAAAGCAGCCTCTGTTTAAGACCATATAAGCATTTGCTCTTATCATATTTGAAATTAGCCTGATAAAGACACTTTTGCTGGGCATAGTACTACTGGATCTTTTTTGGGGGCATCCCATTCTGTGACTAAAGCAGCCTCTGTTTAAGACCATATAAGCATTTGCTCTTATCATATTTGAAATTAGCCTGATAAAGACACTTTTGCTGGGCATAGCACTACTTGTCCCTGCCAGGGCATCCCATTCTGTGACTAAAGCAGCCTCTGTTTAAGACCATATAAGCATTTGCTCTTATCATATTTGAAATTAGCCTGATAAAGACACTTTTGCTGGGCATAGTACTACTGGATCTTTTTTGGGGGCATCCCATTCTGTGACTAAAGCAGCCTCTGTTTAAGACCATATAAGCATTTGCTCTTATCATATTTGAAATTAGCCTGATAAAGACACTTTTGCTGGGCATAGCACTACTTGTCCCTGCCAGGGCATCCCATTCTGTGACTAAAGCAGCCTCTGTTTAAGACCATATAAGCATTTGCTCTTATCATATTTGAAATTAGCCTGATAAAGACACTTTTGCTGGGCATAGTACTACTGGATCTTTTTTGGGGGCATCCCATTCTGTGACTAAAGCAGCCTCTGTTTAAGACCATATAAGCATTTGCTCTTATCATATTTGAAATTAGCCTGATAAAGACACTTTTGCTGGGCATAGCACTACTTGTCCCTGCCAGGGCATCCCATTCTGTGACTAAAGCAGCCTCTGTTTAAGACCATATAAGCATTTGCTCTTATTATATTTGAAATTAGCCTGATAAAGACACTTTTGCTGGGCATAGCACTACTTGTCCCTGCCAGGGCATCCCATTCTGTGACTAAAGCAGCCTCTGTTTAAGACCATATAAGCATTTGCTCTTATTATATTTGAAATTAGCCTGATAAAGACACTTTTGCTGGGCATAGTACTACTGGATCTTTTTTGGGGGCATCCCATTCTGTGACTAAAGCAGCCTCTGTTTAAGACCATATAAGCATTTGCTCTTATCATATTTGAAATTAGCCTGATAAAGACACTTTTGCTGGGCATAGTACTACTGGATCTTTTTTGGGGGCATCCCATTCTGTGACTAAAGCAGCCTCTGTTTAAGACCATATAAGCATTTGCTCTTATCATATTTGAAATTAGCCTGATAAAGACACTTTTGCTGGGCATAGCACTACTTGTCCCTGCCAGGGCATCCCATTCTGTGACTAAAGCAGCCTCTGTTTAAGACCATATAAGCATTTGCTCTTATCATATTTGAAATTAGCCTGATAAAGACACTTTTGCTGGGCATAGTACTACTGGATCTTTTTTGGGGGCATCCCATTCTGTGACTAAAGCAGCCTCTGTTTAAGACCATATAAGCATTTGCTCTTATCATATTTGAAATTAGCCTGATAAAGACACTTTTGCTGGGCATAGCACTACTTGTCCCTGCCAGGGCATCCCATTCTGTGACTAAAGCAGCCTCTGTTTAAGACCATATAAGCATTTGCTCTTATCATATTTGAAATTAGCCTGATAAAGACACTTTTGCTGGGCATAGTACTACTGGATCTTTTTTGGGGGCATCCCATTCTGTGACTAAAGCAGCCTCTGTTTAAGACCATATAAGCATTTGCTCTTATCATATTTGAAATTAGCCTGATAAAGACACTTTTGCTGGGCATAGCACTACTTGTCCCTGCCAGGGCATCCCATTCTGTGACTAAAGCAGCCTCTGTTTAAGACCATATAAGCATTTGCTCTTATCATATTTGAAATTAGCCTGATAAAGACACTTTTGCTGGGCATAGTACTACTGGATCTTTTTTGGGGGCATCCCATTCTGTGACTAAAGCAGCCTCTGTTTAAGACCATATAAGCATTTGCTCTTATCATATTTGAAATTAGCCTGATAAAGACACTTTTGCTGGGCATAGCACTACTTGTCCCTGCCAGGGCATCCCATTCTGTGACTAAAGCAGCCTCTGTTTAAGACCATATAAGCATTTGCTCTTATTATATTTGAAATTAGCCTGATAAAGACACTTTTGCTGGGCATAGCACTACTTGTCCCTGCCAGGGCATCCCATTCTGTGACTAAAGCAGCCTCTGTTTAAGACCATATAAGCATTTGCTCTTATTATATTTGAAATTAGCCTGATAAAGACACTTTTGCTGGGCATAGTACTACTGGATCTTTTTTGGGGGCATCCCATTCTGTGACTAAAGCAGCCTCTGTTTAAGACCATATAAGCATTTGCTCTTATTATATTTGAAATTAGCCTGATAAAGACACTTTTGCTGGGCATAGCACTACTTGTCCCTGCCAGGGCATCCCATTCTGTGACTAAAGCAGCCTCTGTTTAAGACCATATAAGCATTTGCTCTTATTATATTTGAAATTAGGCCTGATAAAGACACTTTTGCTGGGCATAGCACTACTTGTCCCTGCCAGGGCATCCCATTCTGTGACTAAAGCAGCCTCTGTTTAAGACCATATAAGCATTTGCTCTTATTATATTTGAAATTAGGCCTGATAAAGACACTTTTGCTGGGCATAGCACTACTTGTCCCTGCCAGGGCATCCCATTCTGTGACTAAAGCAGCCTCTGTTTAAGACCATATAAGCATTTGCTCTTATTATATTTGAAATTAGCCTGATAAAGACACTTTTGCTGGGCATAGTACTACTGGATCTTTTTTGGGGGCATCCCATTCTGTGACTAAAGCAGCCTCTGTTTAAGACCATATAACCATTTGCTCTTATTATATTTGAAATTAGCCTGATAAAGACACTTTTGCTGGGCATAGTACTACTGGATCTTTTTTGGGGGCATCCCATTCTGTGACTAAAGCAGCCTCTGTTTAAGACCATATAAGCATTTGCTCTTATTATATTTGAAATTAGGCCTGATAAAGACACTTTTGCTGGGCATAGCACTACTTGTCCCTGCCAGGGCATCCCATTCTGTGACTAAAGCAGCCTCTGTTTAAGACCATATAAGCATTTGCTCTTATTATATTTGAAATTAGCCTGATAAAGACACTTTTGCTGGGCATAGTACTACTGGATCTTTTTTGGGGGCATCCCATTCTGTGACTAAAGCAGCCTCTGTTTAAGACCATATAAGCATTTGCTCTTATCATATTTGAAATTAGCCTGATAAAGACACTTTTGCTGGGCATAGTACTACTGGATCTTTTTTGGGGGCATCCCATTCTGTGACTAAAGCAGCCTCTGTTTAAGACCATATAAGCATTTGCTCTTATTATATTTGAAATTAGCCTGATAAAGACACTTTTGCTGGGCATAGCACTACTTGTCCCTGCCAGGGCATCCCATTCTGTGACTAAAGCAGCCTCTGTTTAAGACCATATAAGCATTTGCTCTTATTATATTTGAAATTAGGCCTGATAAAGACACTTTTGCTGGGCATAGCACTACTTGTCCCTGCCAGGGCATCCCATTCTGTGACTAAAGCAGCCTCTGTTTAAGACCAAATAAGCATTTGCTCTTATTATATTTGAAATTAGGCCTGATAAAGACACTTTTGCTGGGCATAGCACTACTTGTCCCTGCCAGGGCATCCCATTCTGTGACTAAAGCAGCCTCTGTTTAAGACCATATAAGCATTTGCTCTTATTATATTTGAAATTAGCCTGATAAAGACACTTTTGCTGGGAATAGTACTACTGGATCTTTTTTGGGGGCATCCCATTCTGTGACTAAAGCAGCCTCTGTTTAAGACCATATAACCATTTGCTCTTATTATATTTGAAATTAGCCTGATAAAGACACTTTTGCTGGGCATAGTACTACTGGATCTTTTTTGGGGGGCATCCCATTCTGTGACTAAAGCAGCCTCTGTTTAAGACCATATAAGCATTTGCTCTTATTATATTTGAAATTAGCCTGATAAAGACACTTTTGCTGGGCATAGCACTACTTGTCCCTGCCAGGGCATCCCATTCTGTGACTAAAGCAGCCTCTGTTTAAGACCATATAAGCATTTGCTCTTATTATATTTTAAATTAGCCTGATAAAGACACTTTTGCTGGGCATAGTACTACTGGATCTTTTTTGGGGGCATCCCATTCTGTGACTAAAGCAGCCTCTGTTTAAGACCATATAAGCATTTGCTCTTATCATATTTGAAATTAGCCTGATAAAGACAATTTTGCTGGGCATAGTACTACTGGATCTTTTTTGGGGGCATCCCATTCTGTGACTAAAGCAGCCTCTGTATAAGACCATATAACCATTTGCTCTTATTATATTTGAAATTAGCCTGATAAAGACACTTTTGCTGGGCATAGCACTACTTGTCCCTGCCAGGGCATCCCATTCTGTGACTAAAGCAGCCTCTGTTTAAGACCATATAACCATTTGCTCTTATCATATTTGAAATTAGCCTGATAAAGACACTTTTGCTGGGCATAGTACTACTGGATCTTTTTGGGGGGCATCCCATTCTGTGACTAAAGCAGCCTCTGTTTAAGACCATATAAGCATTTGCTCTTATTATATTTGAAATTAGCCTGATAAAGACACTTTTGCTGGGCATAGTACTACTGGATCTTTTTTGGGGGCATCCCATTCTGTGACTAAAGCAGCCTCTGTTTAAGACCATATAAGCATTTGCTCTTATCATATTTGAAATTAGCCTGATAAAGACACTTTTGCTGGGCATAGTACTACTGGATCTTTTTTGGGGGCATCCCATTCTGTGACTAAAGCAGCCTCTGTTTAAGACCATATAAGCATTTGCTCTTATTATATTTGAAATTAGCCTGATAAAGACACTTTTGCTGGGCATAGCACTACTTGTCCCTGCCAGGGCATCCCATTCTGTGACTAAAGCAGCCTCTGTTTAAGACCATATAAGCATTTGCTCTTATTATATTTGAAATTAGGCCTGATAAAGACACTTTTGCTGGGCATAGCACTACTTGTCCCTGCCAGGGCATCCCATTCTGTGACTAAAGCAGCCTCTGTTTAAGACCAAATAAGCATTTGCTCTTATTATATTTGAAATTAGGCCTGATAAAGACACTTTTGCTGGGCATAGCACTACTTGTCCCTGCCAGGGCATCCCATTCTGTGACTAAAGCAGCCTCTGTTTAAGACCATATAAGCATTTGCTCTTATTATATTTGAAATTAGCCTGATAAAGACACTTTTGCTGGGCATAGTACTACTGGATCTTTTTTGGGGGCATCCCATTCTGTGACTAAAGCAGCCTCTGTTTAAGACCATATAACCATTTGCTCTTATTATATTTGAAATTAGCCTGATAAAGACACTTTTGCTGGGCATAGTACTACTGGATCTTTTTTGGGGGCATCCCATTCTGTGACTAAAGCAGCCTCTGTTTAAGACCATATAAGCATTTGCTCTTATTATATTTGAAATTAGGCCTGATAAAGACACTTTTGCTGGGCATAGCACTACTTGTCCCTGCCAGGGCATCCCATTCTGTGACTAAAGCAGCCTCTGTTTAAGACCATATAAGCATTTGCTCTTATTATATTTGAAATTAGCCTGATAAAGACACTTTTGCTGGGCATAGTACTACTGGATCTTTTTTGGGGGCATCCCATTCTGTGACTAAAGCAGCCTCTGTTTAAGACCATATAAGCATTTGCTCTTATCATATTTGAAATTAGCCTGATAAAGACACTTTTGCTGGGCATAGTACTACTGGATCTTTTTTGGGGGCATCCCATTCTGTGACTAAAGCAGCCTCTGTTTAAGACCATATAAGCATTTGCTCTTATTATATTTGAAATTAGCCTGATAAAGACACTTTTGCTGGGCATAGCACTACTTGTCCCTGCCAGGGCATCCCATTCTGTGACTAAAGCAGCCTCTGTTTAAGACCATATAAGCATTTGCTCTTATTATATTTGAAATTAGGCCTGATAAAGACACTTTTGCTGGGCATAGCACTACTTGTCCCTGCCAGGGCATCCCATTCTGTGACTAAAGCAGCCTCTGTTTAAGACCAAATAAGCATTTGCTCTTATTATATTTGAAATTAGGCCTGATAAAGACACTTTTGCTGGGCATAGCACTACTTGTCCCTGCCAGGGCATCCCATTCTGTGACTAAAGCAGCCTCTGTTTAAGACCATATAAGCATTTGCTCTTATTATATTTGAAATTAGCCTGATAAAGACACTTTTGATGGGCATAGTACTACTGGATCTTTTTTGGGGGCATCCCATTCTGTGACTAAAGCAGCCTCTGTTTAAGACCATATAACCATTTGCTCTTATTATATTTGAAATTAGCCTGATAAAGACACTTTTGCTGGGCATAGTACTACTGGATCTTTTTTGGGGGCATCCCATTCTGTGACTAAAGCAGCCTCTGTTTAAGACCATATAAGCATTTGCTCTTATCATATTTGAAATTAGCCTGATAAAGACACTTTTGCTGGGCATAGCACTACTTGTCCCTGCCAGGGCATCCCATTCTGTGACTAAAGCAGCCTCTGTTTAAGACCATATAAGCATTTGCTCTTATCATATTTGAAATTAGCCTGATAAAGACACTTTTGCTGGGCATAGCACTACTTGTCCCTGCCAGGGCATCCCATTCTGTGTCTAAAGCAGCCTCTGTTTAAGACCATATAAGCATTTGCTCTTATCATATTTGAAATTAGCCTGATAAAGACACTTTTGCTGGGCATAGTACTACTGGATCTTTTTTGGGGGCATCCCATTCTGTGACTAAAGCAGCCTCTGTTTAAGACCATATAAGCATTTGCTCTTATCATATTTGAAATTAGCCTGATAAAGACACTTTTGCTGGGCATAGCACTACTTGTCCCTGCCAGGGCATCCCATTCTGTGACTAAAGCAGCCTCTGTTTAAGACCATATAAGCATTTGCTCTTATCATATTTGAAATTAGCCTGATAAAGACACTTTTGCTGGGCATAGTACTACTGGATCTTTTTTGGGGGCATCCCATTCTGTGACTAAAGCAGCCTCTGTTTAAGACCATATAAGCATTTGCTCTTATCATATTTGAAATTAGCCTGATAAAGACACTTTTGCTGGGCATAGCACTACTTGTCCCTGCCAGGGCATCCCATTCTGTGACTAAAGCAGCCTCTGTTTAAGACCATATAAGCATTTGCTCTTATCATATTTGAAATTAGCCTGATAAAGACACTTTTGCTGGGCATAGTACTACTGGATCTTTTTTGGGGGCATCCCATTCTGTGACTAAAGCAGCCTCTGTTTAAGACCATATAAGCATTTGCTCTTATCATATTTGAAATTAGCCTGATAAAGACACTTTTGCTGGGCATAGCACTACTTGTCCCTGCCAGGGCATCCCATTCTGTGACTAAAGCAGCCTCTGTTTAAGACCATATAAGCATTTGCTCTTATCATATTTGAAATTAGCCTGATAAAGACACTTTTGCTGGGCATAGTACTACTGGATCTTTTTTGGGGGCATCCCATTCTGTGACTAAAGCAGCCTCTGTTTAAGACCATATAAGCATTTGCTCTTATCATATTTGAAATTAGCCTGATAAAGACACTTTTGCTGGGCATAGCACTACTTGTCCCTGCCAGGGCATCCCATTCTGTGACTAAAGCAGCCTCTGTTTAAGACCATATAAGCATTTGCTCTTATCATATTTGAAATTAGCCTGATAAAGACACTTTTGCTGGGCATAGTACTACTGGATCTTTTTTGGGGGCATCCCATTCTGTGACTAAAGCAGCCTCTGTTTAAGACCATATAAGCATTTGCTCTTATCATATTTGAAATTAGCCTGATAAAGACACTTTTGCTGGGCATAGCACTACTTGTCCCTGCCAGGGCATCCCATTCTGTGACTAAAGCAGCCTCTGTTTAAGACCATATAAGCATTTGCTCTTATTATATTTGAAATTAGCCTGATAAAGACACTTTTGCTGGGCATAGCACTACTTGTCCCTGCCAGGGCATCCCATTCTGTGACTAAAGCAGCCTCTGTTTAAGACCATATAAGCATTTGCTCTTATTATATTTGAAATTAGCCTGATAAAGACACTTTTGCTGGGCATAGTACTACTGGATCTTTTTTGGGGGCATCCCATTCTGTGACTAAAGCAGCCTCTGTTTAAGACCATATAAGCATTTGCTCTTATTATATTTGAAATTAGCCTGATAAAGACACTTTTGCTGGGCATAGCACTACTTGTCCCTGCCAGGGCATCCCATTCTGTGACTAAAGCAGCCTCTGTTTAAGACCATATAAGCATTTGCTCTTATTATATTTGAAATTAGGCCTGATAAAGACACTTTTGCTGGGCATAGCACTACTTGTCCCTGCCAGGGCATCCCATTCTGTGACTAAAGCAGCCTCTGTTTAAGACCATATAAGCATTTGCTCTTATTATATTTGAAATTAGGCCTGATAAAGACACTTTTGCTGGGCATAGCACTACTTGTCCCTGCCAGGGCATCCCATTCTGTGACTAAAGCAGCCTCTGTTTAAGACCATATAAGCATTTGCTCTTATTATATTTGAAATTAGCCTGATAAAGACACTTTTGCTGGGCATAGTACTACTGGATCTTTTTTGGGGGCATCCCATTCTGTGACTAAAGCAGCCTCTGTTTAAGACCATATAACCATTTGCTCTTATTATATTTGAAATTAGCCTGATAAAGACACTTTTGCTGGGCATAGTACTACTGGATCTTTTTTGGGGGCATCCCATTCTGTGACTAAAGCAGCCTCTGTTTAAGACCATATAAGCATTTGCTCTTATTATATTTGAAATTAGGCCTGATAAAGACACTTTTGCTGGGCATAGCACTACTTGTCCCTGCCAGGGCATCCCATTCTGTGACTAAAGCAGCCTCTGTTTAAGACCATATAAGCATTTGCTCTTATTATATTTGAAATTAGCCTGATAAAGACACTTTTGCTGGGCATAGTACTACTGGATCTTTTTTGGGGGCATCCCATTCTGTGACTAAAGCAGCCTCTGTTTAAGACCATATAAGCATTTGCTCTTATCATATTTGAAATTAGCCTGATAAAGACACTTTTGCTGGGCATAGTACTACTGGATCTTTTTTGGGGGCATCCCATTCTGTGACTAAAGCAGCCTCTGTTTAAGACCATATAAGCATTTGCTCTTATTATATTTGAAATTAGCCTGATAAAGACACTTTTGCTGGGCATAGCACTACTTGTCCCTGCCAGGGCATCCCATTCTGTGACTAAAGCAGCCTCTGTTTAAGACCATATAAGCATTTGCTCTTATTATATTTGAAATTAGGCCTGATAAAGACACTTTTGCTGGGCATAGCACTACTTGTCCCTGCCAGGGCATCCCATTCTGTGACTAAAGCAGCCTCTGTTTAAGACCAAATAAGCATTTGCTCTTATTATATTTGAAATTAGGCCTGATAAAGACACTTTTGCTGGGCATAGCACTACTTGTCCCTGCCAGGGCATCCCATTCTGTGACTAAAGCAGCCTCTGTTTAAGACCATATAAGCATTTGCTCTTATTATATTTGAAATTAGCCTGATAAAGACACTTTTGCTGGGCATAGTACTACTGGATCTTTTTTGGGGGCATCCCATTCTGTGACTAAAGCAGCCTCTGTTTAAGACCATATAACCATTTGCTCTTATTATATTTGAAATTAGCCTGATAAAGACACTTTTGCTGGGCATAGTACTACTGGATCTTTTTTGGGGGGCATCCCATTCTGTGACTAAAGCAGCCTCTGTTTAAGACCATATAAGCATTTGCTCTTATTATATTTGAAATTAGCCTGATAAAGACACTTTTGCTGGGCATAGCACTACTTGTCCCTGCCAGGGCATCCCATTCTGTGACTAAAGCAGCCTCTGTTTAAGACCATATAAGCATTTGCTCTTATTATATTTGAAATTAGCCTGATAAAGACACTTTTGCTGGGCATAGTACTACTGGATCTTTTTTGGGGGCATCCCATTCTGTGACTAAAGCAGCCTCTGTTTAAGACCATATAAGCATTTGCTCTTATCATATTTGAAATTAGCCTGATAAAGACACTTTTGCTGGGCATAGTACTACTGGATCTTTTTTGGGGGCATCCCATTCTGTGACTAAAGCAGCCTCTGTATAAGACCATATAACCATTTGCTCTTATTATATTTGAAATTAGCCTGATAAAGACACTTTTGCTGGGCATAGCACTACTTGTCCCTGCCAGGGCATCCCATTCTGTGACTAAAGCAGCCTCTGTTTAAGACCATATAACCATTTGCTCTTATCATATTTGAAATTAGCCTGATAAAGACACTTTTGCTGGGCATATTACTACTGGATCTTTTTGGGGGGCATCCCATTCTGTGACTAAAGCAGCCTCTGT
Organism: Gastrophryne carolinensis; assembly: GCA_027917425.1. Lineage (NCBI taxonomy): Eukaryota > Metazoa > Chordata > Amphibia > Anura > Microhylidae > Gastrophryne > Gastrophryne carolinensis. The sequence goes on along the minus strand of CM051239.1, from coordinate 305,288,688 downwards.
TTAAGACCATATAAGCATTTGCTCTTATTATATTTGAAATTAGCCTGATAAAGACACTTTTGCTGGGCATAGTACTACTGGATCTTTTTTGGGGGCATCCCATTCTGTGACTAAAGCAGCCTCTGTTTAAGACCATATAAGCATTTGCTCTTATCATATTTGAAATTAGCCTGATAAAGACACTTTTGCTGGGCATAGTACTACTGGATCTTTTTTGGGGGCATCCCATTCTGTGACTAAAGCAGCCTCTGTTTAAGACCATATAAGCATTTGCTCTTATTATATTTGAAATTAGCCTGATAAAGACACTTTTGCTGGGCATAGCACTACTTGTCCCTGCCAGGGCATCCCATTCTGTGACTAAAGCAGCCTCTGTTTAAGACCATATAAGCATTTGCTCTTATTATATTTGAAATTAGGCCTGATAAAGACACTTTTGCTGGGCATAGCACTACTTGTCCCTGCCAGGGCATCCCATTCTGTGACTAAAGCAGCCTCTGTTTAAGACCAAATAAGCATTTGCTCTTATTATATTTGAAATTAGGCCTGATAAAGACACTTTTGCTGGGCATAGCACTACTTGTCCCTGCCAGGGCATCCCATTCTGTGACTAAAGCAGCCTCTGTTTAAGACCATATAAGCATTTGCTCTTATTATATTTGAAATTAGCCTGATAAAGACACTTTTGCTGGGCATAGTACTACTGGATCTTTTTTGGGGGCATCCCATTCTGTGACTAAAGCAGCCTCTGTTTAAGACCATATAACCATTTGCTCTTATTATATTTGAAATTAGCCTGATAAAGACACTTTTGCTGGGCATAGTACTACTGGATCTTTTTTGGGGGCATCCCATTCTGTGACTAAAGCAGCCTCTGTTTAAGACCATATAAGCATTTGCTCTTATTATATTTGAAATTAGGCCTGATAAAGACACTTTTGCTGGGCATAGCACTACTTGTCCCTGCCAGGGCATCCCATTCTGTGACTAAAGCAGCCTCTGTTTAAGACCATATAAGCATTTGCTCTTATTATATTTGAAATTAGCCTGATAAAGACACTTTTGCTGGGCATAGTACTACTGGATCTTTTTTGGGGGCATCCCATTCTGTGACTAAAGCAGCCTCTGTTTAAGACCATATAAGCATTTGCTCTTATCATATTTGAAATTAGCCTGATAAAGACACTTTTGCTGGGCATAGTACTACTGGATCTTTTTTGGGGGCATCCCATTCTGTGACTAAAGCAGCCTCTGTTTAAGACCATATAAGCATTTGCTCTTATTATATTTGAAATTAGCCTGATAAAGACACTTTTGCTGGGCATAGCACTACTTGTCCCTGCCAGGGCATCCCATTCTGTGACTAAAGCAGCCTCTGTTTAAGACCATATAAGCATTTGCTCTTATTATATTTGAAATTAGGCCTGATAAAGACACTTTTGCTGGGCATAGCACTACTTGTCCCTGCCAGGGCATCCCATTCTGTGACTAAAGCAGCCTCTGTTTAAGACCAAATAAGCATTTGCTCTTATTATATTTGAAATTAGGCCTGATAAAGACACTTTTGCTGGGCATAGCACTACTTGTCCCTGCCAGGGCATCCCATTCTGTGACTAAAGCAGCCTCTGTTTAAGACCATATAAGCATTTGCTCTTATTATATTTGAAATTAGCCTGATAAAGACACTTTTGATGGGCATAGTACTACTGGATCTTTTTTGGGGGCATCCCATTCTGTGACTAAAGCAGCCTCTGTTTAAGACCATATAACCATTTGCTCTTATTATATTTGAAATTAGCCTGATAAAGACACTTTTGCTGGGCATAGTACTACTGGATCTTTTTTGGGGGCATCCCATTCTGTGACTAAAGCAGCCTCTGTTTAAGACCATATAAGCATTTGCTCTTATTATATTTGAAATTAGCCTGATAAAGACACTTTTGCTGGGCATAGCACTACTTGTCCCTGCCAGGGCATCCCATTCTGTGACTAAAGCAGCCTCTGTTTAAGACCATATAAGCATTTGCTCTTATTATATTTGAAATTAGCCTGATAAAGACACTTTTGCTGGGCATAGTACTACTGGATCTTTTTTGGGGGCATCCCATTCTGTGACTAAAGCAGCCTCTGTATAAGACCATATAACCATTTGCTCTTATTATATTTGAAATTAGCCTGATAAAGACACTTTTGCTGGGCATAGCACTACTTGTCCCTGCCAGGGCATCCCATTCTGTGACTAAAGCAGCCTCTGTTTAAGACCATATAACCATTTGCTCTTATCATATTTGAAATTAGCCTGATAAAGACACTTTTGCTGGGCATAGTACTACTGGATCTTTTTTGGGGGCATCCCATTCTGTGACTAAAGCAGCCTCTGTTTAAGACCATATAAGCATTTGCTCTTATTATATTTGAAATTAGCCTGATAAAGACACTTTTGCTGGGCATAGCACTACTTGTCCCTGCCAGGGCATCCCATTCTGTGACTAAAGCAGCCTCTGTTTAAGACCATATAAGCATTTGCTCTTATCATATTTGAAATTAGCCTGATAAAGACACTTTTGCTGGGCATAGTACTACTGGATCTTTTTTGGGGGCATCCCATTCTGTGACTAAAGCAGCCTCTGTTTAAGACCATATAAGCATTTGCTCTTATTATATTTGAAATTAGCCTGATAAAGACACTTTTGCTGGGCATAGTACTACTGGATCTTTTTTGGGGGCATCCCATTCTGTGACTAAAGCAGCCTCTGTTTAAGACCATATAACCATTTGCTCTTATTATATTTATATTATAAGACACTTTTGCTGGGCATAGGCTTACTGCTGCCTGCCAGGTGCACTTCTGTTGAGGCATCCCATTCTGTAACATAGCATACCCCTCTTTATTTACACTAAGCAGCTCTCTTATTTACACTAAGCAGGCCTGTTGGAGGCTGAGTGTTACTGCTCACTTTTGGTGTGCATTATATTCTGTTTCATATAGACCCACCGCTGCCCGGGGGATCTTAAAATATCACCTACTACCACGCCAGTTAGACTATGTCGGGCAGACAAGTGCCTGGAAGTGAAAAGAGGAGTGGCAGAGGCCAAGATTCCGCAGGCAGAGCTCGCATCAGACTGGGGGCCAGTAGCAGCAGGAGTCACGCTGAGAGACCTAATCTGCCAGTATCTGCTAGCGGTCGGGTCTCCACCAGTAACGCATCTGCCGTGGTAGATTGGTTGACGCGCTCATCAACAACATCATCACAACTTACGTCTGAGACCCCCAGTCTAGGGTCGGTAGGTTCCTCTGACACAACCCTGAGTTGGCATGTCCCGAGAGCAGTCCCTGTCCTCCCATTGCCTCTGTCCTACGCCGTTCCCTCCCCCTGCGACGTATCCTATGCTTTGGGTTCAGCTCCACTCTTTAGTGAGGAGGACGATCAGATACAGGAGGACAGTCAGCAGCTACTGCCCAGCCAAGAAATGGAGGTGGCTTCTTTAGCTAGGCAGACAAATAGTGATGTGGACAGTGTCGTGGGTGCTGCGAGCGTTCCAGCTCCTGCGCCAGACACTGTTGACGAATCCACGAACATCAGTGACGTACAGCCACAACTCGGTGATGATGATGATGATGACGATGAAGCCGATCGCACTTGGGAGCCGGGTGATGAAGGGGCTTCATCGTCATCATCAGGAGAAGAGGGGCGCAGGTTGCCCCGGAGTCAGCAGCTGAGGCAGCAAGGTGGTAGCAGTCAGCATGGGGGCACAATTCCAAAGGCTGGAGCCGGCCGGGGCCGGGGCCGGGGTAGAGCACCTGCTGTGCGGCAGTCTACCTTATTGGGAGGTAGTGGAGCAGGGGTTCCTGGAGTTGGCAACAGCAGCAGTGAATCAGTGAGGCCAGGGGGTGGGAAAAGTAGCTACTCGGCAGTGTGGCAGTTTTTCCTGAGGCATCCGCAGGAGGGTAACATGGCCACATGCAAGATATGTAGGCAAAAGGTGAAGCGTGGCCAGGGTCCAAATGTTGGCACCACGGCCCTGCGTCAACATATGATGCGTCACCATAAAACGACCTGGGAGAACCGAGGCTCCCAAGGGGTGGTCCAGTCTGCTTCCTCACCAAGTGAGCTCCCAATTTCTGCCAGCCAAGGCTCCAGCACCTCAGCCGAAGGCAGCTGTGCGTCATACCCATCCTCTGTCGCTCCTGCTCCTCCTCCTCCAAGTCATGCATCCCGCCAGCAATCCATCAGCGAAGCCATGTCCAAGAGACAGCAGTATGCGCCCACTCATCCTACGGCGCAGAAGCTGAATGTGCTCCTGTCCAAGTTGCTGGTGCTGCAGTCGCTCCCTTTTCAGGTGGTGGAATCTGCACCTTTCAGAGAACTGATGGCTTGTGCCGAGCCGAGGTGGAGAGTCCCAAGCCGTCATTTCTTTGCCAAGAAGGCAGTACCAGCGCTGCACACTTTTGTTGAACAGAAGGTGGGCCAGTCCTTGAGCCTGTCGGTGTGTAGCAAAATACATGGCAGCGCCGACATCTGGAGCTGTAACTACGGTCAGGGGCAGTACATGTCGTTTACGGCCCACTGGGTGAATGTGGTCCCTTTGCAGCAGCAACTTGGACAGGTCACGCCGCTTCGGCCTCCGCGCTCTCTGCCCATTGGGCCTGTGACACCGTGCGACTCGGCCTCCTCATCCTCCGCCATCTCCTCACCCTCCACTGTAGGCTCAAGTCTCAGTGCCCCTCCAGTCTACCATGTGTGCAGGGCACGGAGGTGTCACGCAGTGCTTCACATGGTTTGTCTTGGTGAACGGAGTCACACAGGGGAGGAACTGCTTAAATGTATTCATCAGGAAATCCAAACATGGCTTACTCCGAGAAAACTTAAAATGGGAATCATGGTTACCGACAATGGGAAGAACATTTTGTCTGCGCTGCGCCAAGGAAGCCTGACCCATGCCCCCTGCATGGCTCACGTCTTCAATCTGGTTGTCAAACGGTTTCTGAAGTGTTCCCCCCATCTGCAGGACATCCTAGCAACTTCAAGGAAACTTTGCATGCACTTCAGCCACTCCTACACCGCCAAACACACCCTTCTTGAGCTACAGCGTCAGAATGGTATCCCCCAACATAGTCTGATTTGCGATGTTTCCACCCGTTGGAATTCCACCCTTCACATGTTGGACCGATTATATGAACAGAGAAAAGCCATCACGGATTTCCTGATGATCCAAGCAGATAGGGGGACTCCCCTGTGTAACTTCAATGTCAACCAGTGGCAGCTCATACGTGACACCTGCCATTTGCTCAGGCCCTTTGAGGAAGCCACTTTATTTGTCAGTCGGCAGGATTACGGGATGAACGACGTGATTCCACTGCTTCATGTACTACAGCACATGTTGGAAACCATGGCTGGTCAGGGCACTGGAGACATGGCGTTTACATCTTACGGCCACATGAACCCCGTTGGAGCTGAACTGGAGGAGGAGGAGGAAGAGGAGGAGGAGGAGTTGCCCAGCGAAACACAGTTTAGGCTTGGCGAAATGGCTGGTTTATCTAGTCAGCGGACAGGAGAGGAGGAGCAGGAGCAGCCAGAGGAGCTAGAGGTTTTTGAGGAAGGCGAGACAGAGGACCCGGGCACACCGTGGCAGTATGCAGTGGAGATGGAGACAGGTAGTCCATCCGAGTCACTTGCGCAAATGGCACGAAGCATGCTCACGTGCTTGCGTAGTGACCCCAGAATTGTTTCCATCTGTCGGCGGGATGACTTCTGGCTGTCCACCTTATTGGACCCTCGCTTCCGGCACAAAATGGGGGCATTTTTTAAACCCACCGAGAGGGAGGACAAACTCAACTACTACAAAGACATTCTACGTAGGCAGTTGGCCGATGCCTATCTGCGCCATGGTCCATACTCTCGCAGGTCTGACTCGAGGGGACCTCTGCGCTCACCTTCCACTGCCATGGCCGCTGGGGGGGTTGGCAGGAGCAGCAGCAGCAGCTCCATCAGCAGCAGCAGCCTCAGTCTTCAGTCGCTAATGAGTAGCTTTCTACACCCGCATAGTGAGGCTACTCATGAGCAGCAGGAAGACCTGGAGCAGGACCTCAACCAGCAGGTCATGTCATACTTTGACATGACCATGCCAACACACCTTGAGGATCCGCTGGACTTCTGGGCAGCCAAACTTGATTTGTGGCCGCAACTAGCAGAGTTTGCCCTGGAAAAGCTGTCCTGCCCGGCAAGTAGCGTGCCATCTGAGCGGGTGTTTAGTGCGGCGGGGGCCATAGTTACGGCGAGGAGAACTCGTCTGTCAACTAAAAATGTGGAGAGACTCACCTTTGTCAAAATGAATCAGGGATGGATCAGCCAGGATTTCCACCCACCAATGCCTGATGCATGCGACTAGATTCAGCATGGTGCCACGTTTTACACTTTCCAAATGGTGCAAAACATATTTATGTCTTTAGGCCATTTTTTGGGCTCCTGCTGCTGCTGCTGCCAACTCCAGGGTGTGATTCATCCAATTTTTGGGCTCCTGAGGCCAACCCCAGGGTCTCTTTAATGTAATATTTGGGCTCCTGCTGCTGCTACTGTCAACTCCTGCCAACTCCAGGGTGTGATTCATCCAATTTTTGGGCTCCTGAAGCCAACTCCAGTGTATATTTGGGCTCCTGCTGCTGCTGCTGCCAACTTCTGCCAACTCCAGGGTGTGATTCATCCAATTTTTGGGCTCCTGAGGCCAACTCCAGTGTATATTTGGGCTCCTGCTGCTACTGCTGCCAACTTCTGCCAACTCCAGGGTGTGATTCATCCAATTTTTGGGCTCCTGAAGCCAACTCCAGTGTATATTTGGGCTCCTGCTGCTGCTGCTGCCAACTTCTGCCAACTCCAGGGTGTGATTCATCCAATTTTTGGGCTCCTGAAGCCAACTCCAGTGTATATTTGGGCTCCTGCTGCTGCTGCTGCCAACTTCTGCCAACTCCAGGGTGTGATTCATCCAATTTTTGGGCTCCTGAAGCCAACTCCAGTGTATTTTTGGGCTCCTGCTGCTGCTGTCAACTCCTGCCAACTCCAGGGTGTGATTCATCCAATTTTTGGGCTCCTGAAGCCAACTCCAGTGTATATTTGGGCTCCTGCTGCTGCTACTGTCAACTCCTGCCAACTCCAGGGTGTGATTCATCCAATTTTTGGGCTCCTGAAGCCAACTCCAGTGTATATTTGGGCTCCTGCTGCTGCTGCTGCCAACTCCAGGGTGTGATTCATCCAATTTTTGGGCTCCTGAGGCCAACCCCAGGGTCTCTTTAATGTAATATTTGGGCTCCTGCTGCTGCTGCTGCTGTCAACTCCTGCCAACTCCAGGGTGTGATTCATCCAATTTTTGGGCTCCTGAAGCCAACTCCAGTGTATATTTGGGCTCCTGCTGCTGCTGCTGCCAACTCCAGGGTGTGATTCATCCAATTTTTGGGCTCCTGAGGCCAACCCCAGGGTCTCTTTAATGTAATATTTGGGCTCCTGCTGCTGCTGCTGCTGTCAACTCCTGCCAACTCCAGGGTGTGATTCATCCAATTTTTGGGCTCCTGAAGCCAACTCCAGTGTATATTTGGGCTCCTGCTGCTGCTGCTGCCAACTCCAGGGTGTGATTCATCCAATTTTTGGGCTCCTGAGGCCAACCCCAGGGTCTCTTTAATGTAATATTTGGGCTCCTGCTGCTGCTGCTGCTGTCAACTCCTGCCAACTCCAGGGTGTGATTCATCCAATTTTTGGGCTCCTGAAGCCAACTCCAGTGTATATTTGGGCTCCTGCTGCTGCTACTGTCAACTCCTGCCAACTCCAGGGTGTGATTCATCCAATTTTTGGGCTCCTGAGGCCAACCCCAGGGTCTCTTTAATGTAATATTTGGGCTCCTGCTGCTGCTACTGTCAACTCCTGCCAACTCCAGGGTGTGATTCATCCAATTTTTGGGCTCCTGAAGCCAACTCCAGTGTATATTTGGGCTCCTGCTGCTGCTGCTGCTGCCAACTCCAGGGTGTGATTCATCCAATTTTTGGGCTCCTGAGGCCAACCCCAGGGTCTCTTTAATGTAATATTTGGGCTCCTGCTGCTGCTACTGTCAACTCCTGCCAACTCCAGGGTGTGATTCATCCAATTTTTGGGCTCCTGAAGCCAACTCCAGTGTATATTTGGGCTCCTGCTGCTGCTGCTGCCAACTTCTGCCAACTCCAGGGTGTGATTCATCCAATTTTTGGGCTCCTGAGGCCAACTCCAGTGTATATTTGGGCTCCTGCTGCTACTGCTGCCAACTTCTGCCAACTCCAGGGTGTGATTCATCCAATTTTTGGGCTCCTGAAGCCAACTCCAGTGTATATTTGGGCTCCTGCTGCTGCTGCTGCCAACTTCTGCAAACTCCAGGGTGTGATTCATCCAATTTTTGGGCTCCTGAAGCCAACTCCAGTGTATATTTGGGCTCCTGCTGCTGCCAACTTCTGCCAACTCCAGGGTGTGATTCATCCAATTTTTGGGCTCCTGAAGCCAACTCCAGTGTATATTTGGGCTCCTGCTGCTGCTGTCAACTCCTGCCAACTCCAGGGTGTGATTCATCCAATTTTTGGACTCCTGAAGCCAACTCCAGTGTATATTTGGGCTGCTGCTACTGTCAACTCCTGCCAACTCCAGGGTGTGATTCATCCAATTTTTGGGCTCCTGAAGCCAACTCCAGTGTATATTTGGGCTCCTGCTGCTGCTGCTGCCAACTCCAGGGTGTGATTCATCCAATTTTTGGGCTCCTGAGGCCAACCCCAGGGTCTCTTTAATGTAATATTTGGGCTCCTGCTGCTGCTGCTGCTGTCAACTCCTGCCAACTCCAGGGTGTGATTCATCCAATTTTTGGGCTCCTGAAGCCAACTCCAGTGTATATTTGGGCTCCTGCTGCTGCTGCTGCCAACTCCAGGGTGTGATTCATCCAATTTTTGGGCTCCTGAGGCCAACCCCAGGGTCTCTTTAATGTAATATCTGGGCTGCTGCTGCTGCTGCTGCTGCTGCTGTCAACTCCTGCCAACTCCAGGGTGTGATTCATCCAATTTTTGGGCTCCTGAAGCCAACTCCAGTGTATATTTGGGCTCCTGCTGCTGCTGCTGCCAACTCCAGGGTGTGATTCATCCAATTTTTGGGCTCCTGAGGCCAACCCCAGGGTCTCTTTAATGTAATATTTGGGCTCCTGCTGCTGCTGCTGCTGTCAACTCCTGCCAACTCCAGGGTGTGATTCATCCAATTTTTGGGCTCCTGAAGCCAACTCCAGTGTATATTTGGGCTCCTGCTGCTGCTACTGTCAACTCCTGCCAACTCCAGGGTGTGATTCATCCAATTTTTGGGCTCCTGAGGCCAACCCCAGGGTCTCTTTAATGTAATATTTGGGCTCCTGCTGCTGCTACTGTCAACTCCTGCCAACTCCAGGGTGTGATTCATCCAATTTTTGGGCTCCTGAAGCCAACTCCAGTGTATATTTGGGCTCCTGCTGCTGCTGCTGCCAACTTCTGCCAACTCCAGGGTGTGATTCATCCAATTTTTGGGCTCCTGAAGCCAACTCCAGTGTATATTTGGGCTCCTGCTGCTGCTGCTGCCAACTCCAGGGTGTGATTCATCCAATTTTTGGGCTCCTGAGGCCAACCCCAGGGTCTCTTTAATGTAATATTTGGGCTCCTGCTGCTGCTGCTGCTGTCAACTCCTGCCAACTCCAGGGTGTGATTCATCCAATTTTTGGGCTCCTGAAGCCAACTCCAGTGTATATTTGGGCTCCTGCTGCTGCTGCTGCCAACTTCTGCCAACTCCAGGGTGTGATTCATCCAATTTTTGGGCTCCTGAGGCCAACTCCAGTGTATATTTGGGCTCCTGCTGCTACTGCTGCCAACTTCTGCCAACTCCAGGGTGTGATTCATCCAATTTTTGGGCTCCTGAAGCCAACTCCAGTGTATATTTGGGCTCCTGCTGCTGCTGCTGCCAACTTCTGCCAACTCCAGGGTGTGATTCATCCAATTTTTGGGCTCCTGAAGCCAACTCCAGTGTATATTTGGGCTCCTGCTGCTGCCAACTTCTGCCAACTCCAGGGTGTGATTCATCCAATTTTTGGGCTCCTGAAGCCAACTCCAGTGTATATTTGGGCTCCTGCTGCTGCTGTCAACTCCTGCCAACTCCAGGGTGTGATTCATCCAATTTTTGGACTCCTGAAGCCAACTCCAGTGTATATTTGGGCTGCTGCTACTGTCAACTCCTGCCAACTCCAGGGTGTGATTCATCCAATTTTTGGGCTCCTGAAGCCAACTCCAGTGTATATTTGGGCTCCTGCTGCTGCTGCTGCCAACTCCAGGGTGTGATTCATCCAATTTTTGGGCTCCTGAGGCCAACCCCAGGGTCTCTTTAATGTAATATTTGGGCTCCTGCTGCTGCTGCTGCTGTCAACTCCTGCCAACTCCAGGGTGTGATTCATCCAATTTTTGGGCTCCTGAAGCCAACTCCAGTGTATATTTGGGCTCCTGCTGCTGCTGCTGCCAACTCCAGGGTGTGATTCATCCAATTTTTGGGCTCCTGAGGCCAACCCCAGGGTCTCTTTAATGTAATATCTGGGCTGCTGCTGCTGCTGCTGCTGTCAACTCCTGCCAACTCCAGGGTGTGATTCATCCAATTTTTGGGCTCCTGAAGCCAACTCCAGTGTATATTTGGGCTCCTGCTGCTGCTGCTGCCAACTCCAGGGTGTGATTCATCCAATTTTTGGGCTCCTGAGGCCAACCCCAGGGTCTCTTTAATGTAATATTTGGGCTCCTGCTGCTGCTGCTGCTGTCAACTCCTGCCAACTCCAGGGTGTGATTCATCCAATTTTTGGGCTCCTGAAGCCAACTCCAGTGTATATTTGGGCTCCTGCTGCTGCTACTGTCAACTCCTGCCAACTCCAGGGTGTGATTCATCCAATTTTTGGGCTCCTGAAGCCAACTCCAGTGTATATTTGGGCTCCTGCTGCTGCTGCTGCCAACTTCTGCCAACTCCAGGGTGTGATTCATCCAATTTTTGGGCTCCTGAAGCCAACTCCAGTGTATATTTGGGCTCCTGCTGCTGCTGCTGCCAACTTCTGCCAACTCCAGGGTGTGATTCATCCAATTTTTGGGCTCCTGAAGCCAACTCCAGTGTATATTTGGGCTCCTGCTGCTGCTGCTGCCAACTTCTGCCAACTCCAGGGTGTGATTCATCCAATTTTTGGGCTCCTGAAGCCAACTCCAGTGTATATTTGGGCTCCTGCTGCTGCTGTCAACTCCTGCCAACTCCAGGGTGTGATTCATCCAATTTTTGGGCTCCTGAGGCCAACCCCAGGGTCTCTTTAATGTAATATTTGGGCTCCTGCTGCTGCTGTCAACTCCTGCCAACTCCAGGGTGTGATTCATCCAATTTTTGGGCTCCTGAAGCCAACTCCAGTGTATATTTGGGCTCCTGCTGCTGCTGCTGCCAACTCCAGGGTGTGATTCATCCAATTTTTGGGCTCCTGAGGCCAACCCCAGGGTCTCTTTAATGTAATATTTGGGCTCCTGCTGCTGCTGCTGCTGTCAACTCCTGCCAACTCCAGGGTGTGATTCATCCAATTTTTGGGCTCCTGAAGCCAACTCCAGTGTATATTTGGGCTCCTGCTGCTGCTACTGTCAACTCCTGCCAACTCCAGGGTGTGATTCATCCAATTTTTGGGCTCCTGAGGCCAACCCCAGGGTCTCTTTAATGTAATATTTGGGCTCCTGCTGCTGCTACTGTCAACTCCTGCCAACTCCAGGGTGTGATTCATCCAATTTTTGGGCTCCTGAAGCCAACTCCAGTGTATATTTGGGCTCCTGCTGCTGCTGCTGCCAACTTCTGCCAACTCCAGGGTGTGATTCATCCAATTTTTGGGCTCCTGAAGCCAACTCCAGTGTATATTTGGGCTCCTGCTGCTGCTGCTGCCAACTCCAGGGTGTGATTCATCCAATTTTTGGGCTCCTGAGGCCAACCCCAGGGTCTCTTTAATGTAATATTTGGGCTCCTGCTGCTGCTGCTGTCAACTCCTGCCAACTCCAGGGTGTGATTCATCCAATTTTTGGGCTCCTGAAGCCAACTCCAGTGTATATTTGGGCTCCTGCTGCTGCTACTGTCAACTCCTGCCAACTCCAGGGTGTGATTCATCCAATTTTTGGGCTCCTGAAGCCAACTCCAGTGTATATTTGGGCTCCTGCTGCTGCTGCTGCCAACTTCTGCCAACTCCAGGGTGTGATTCATCCAATTTTTGGGCTCCTGAAGCCAACTCCAGTGTATATTTGGGCTCCTGCTGCTGCTGCTGCCAACTCCAGGGTGTGATTCATCCAATTTTTGGGCTCCTGAGGCCAACCCCAGGGTCTCTTTAATGTAATATTTGGGCTCCTGCTGCTGCTGCTGCTGTCAACTCCTGCCAACTCCAGGGTGTGATTCATCCAATTTTTGGGCTCCTGAAGCCAACTCCAGTGTATATTTGGGCTCCTGCTGCTGCTGCTGCCAACTCCAGGGTGTGATTCATCCAATTTTTGGGCTCCTGAGGCCAACCCCAGGGTCTCTTTAATGTAATATTTGGGCTCCTGCTGCTGCTGCTGCTGTCAACTCCTGCCAACTCCAGGGTGTGATTCATCCAATTTTTGGGCTCCTGAAGCCAACTCCAGTGTATATTTGGGCTCCTGCTGCTGCTACTGTCAACTCCTGCCAACTCCAGGGTGTGATTCATCCAATTTTTGGGCTCCTGAAGCCAACTCCAGTGTATATTTGGGCTCCTGCTGCTGCTGCTGCCAACTTCTGCCAACTCCAGGGTGTGATTCATCCAATTTTTGGGCTCCTGAGGCCAACTCCAGTGTATATTTGGGCTCCTGCTGCTGCTGCTGCCAACTTCTGCCAACTCCAGGGTGTGATTCATCCAATTTTTGGGCTCCTGCTGCTGCTGCTGCCAACTTCTGCCAACTCCAGGGTGTGATTCATCCAATTTTTGGGCTCCTGAGGCCAACTCCAGTGTATATTTGGGCTCCTGCTGCTGCTGCTGCCAACTTCTGCCAACTCCAGGGTGTGATTCATCCAATTTTTGGGCTCCTGAAGCCAACTCCAGTGTATATTTGGGCTCCTGCTGCTGCTGCCAACTTCTGCCAACTCCAGGGTGTGATTCATCCAATTTTTGGGCTCCTGAAGCCAACTCCAGTGTATATTTGGGCTCCTGCTGCTGCCAACTCCAGGGTGTGATTCATCCAATTTTTGGGCTCCTGAGGCCAACCCCAGGGTCTCTTTAAAGTAATATTTGGGCTCCTGCTGCTGCTGCTGCTGTCAACTCCTGCCAACTCCAGGGTGTGATTCATCCAATTTTTGGGCTCCTGCTGCTGCCAACTCCAGTGTCTCTTTAAAGCAATGTTTTGGCTCCTTCTGCCCCTCATAGTGATGCCACTTCAACTCTCTGCAATTGTGCCGCTCTGCGATTCTATTAGCGATGCCTCTGATCTGCATGTGATATTTCTTCAAAGTATTATTTAACTAACCCAGCACGCATCCTGTGCTGTTACAGCAAGGCAGAATGGTTTACAACCCTATTGAGGCTCTAGGAGGCTCAGAAATAGCTGTTTTTAATAGCGATTCGTCGCGAATGTATTCGGGTCGAAACGATTTTTGTCGGAAAATTCGGCGAATCAGTCGAATCGAATTTTTCAAAAGTTCGCTCATCTCTAGTGCTCAAAACCTCGATCCCTGACTTACACTGTGCATTTTTTAAATCAATCTTTCCTTTTTTTTCTTGATTTTAGTCATGTCACACCAGCGTCATTTACCCAAGCCAAAAAGAATGCATCACATACAAATCTTAATTTATGTAGGGCTGCTAGTGTTTCATGACTATCTTCATTTTTTTTTGTTATCGTCACTTTTTAACTATGCTTTAACTGGGTCACAATGTCTCCCTGCTGTTCCATGGGCATGATTAAAAGTACAGTTCTTGCCACCATTTGTGCCCTCTGGGCAAAGCCAGTCTTTGTGTCTTTGGCACTGTCTGCGGGCATGCTTGGAACTTGGGGCACCAACTACATTTCCTCTTGTTCTTCCATCTGATGTAGTATGCAGAGATTGCATAGCACACAGCAATTCAGGATGATATTTGATACCTTCTCTGGGCTGAATAGCATCTACCCGATGGTTCATTCCACAATGCATCTGGTCTTTCTGTTAGCTGCTTTGTAGTGCATCTGCTGTCCTCTGCGGATTGCGCACTGGAGTCATCAGACAGGTATTTTGGCCATATTCCTTATCACCTAAATACAAACACACATGTTAATGTTGGTTACACACTAAATGCAGATACAACCCTGCTGTTTTCACTTTAGTTCTCTGTTTCCCCTTCCCCTATTGTAAAGCCGGTTAAGTATTGTCCTGATTTACAGCTTGCATCCTTACTTACCTAGTAGCCATCTCGCTGGCATTTTTTGTTTCTCAAATTTTCTGATCATGGCCAATTGTTGGCACACATAGGCATCTTGCCATGATCTCGGGAACCCTGATCATTGCATTCATAATATAGCAGCTTTTATGGTTGTGGAAGTGCAGTTCTTGTGCTTGAGGGGGCAGAATGAAATATGGGTGCACCGTAGAATATTGGGGATCTGTGTCATGCTGTAAAATGCAAGTTTGATTTGATTTAAGTTGAAGTTTAAATTTGATGTAGGTGGTTATCAGGTCACATATGGCCAGGATGACCTAATGAAAGATGTGGCATATGGTTGGCTGGCTGATGCTGCTTAATAAAGCCGCAGTGGCCTGAAATGTGCCCCTCGCAAGTATGTTTAATGAGGCACAAAGCCACACTATGTCTGGTACAGCCTTGTTGCGCCCAGTGGTGGGGTAAATTCTGTGACAAATTTGGTGTTACAGTGACATAAGTGCGGCTTGACTGAGCATAAATCAGCTGCGGATTTGTTAGTCACTTAATAACAAAAATTTGGTCAGCCCTGAGTTGCACCACTGTGGCTTCCTCCGCCTCCTTCCCCTCATCTGCGGCAGCAATACAACTCAATCACACCCCAAATTATTATGCATTGCCACTTCACATACCAACAAACACCTCCACAATACCAAGCGCACACATGCACCAAGCACAGCAAAACAAAAACAGCACTCACACACAATATTACACACAAGTGCAAGTCAATGCAGCTCACAAAAAACAGATGCATTGGGGAAACAACCATTAACCTGCTTAATGCACACTTCATAAGTTTGGCCAGACCAAGAGAAGATGCTAGACAGGCCAGGCCAAGGTGTCAAATACAATCATGGCTTGCTGTGTGCTCCTCAATCTTAGCTTAGCACCAGGGCTACGTTTTCCATCTTCCTCCATCTTCTTCCCCTCGCTAGCCACAAAAGCAAAATGTTAATCTACTTGGGAAAAGGTGTTAATGCTTGCTGCTCCATTTCCTCCTCCCTGCTCATCACTAATCAGAAATGCTAATTAGTTTTTGAAAATACATAACACATTCTGCTGTGTTCTAGTGTGCATTATCAACTTGTTTGCCTGCTTCTTTTCCCCTGCTTGTCGCTAATCAAAAAATCTAATTCGTTTTTAAAAATCCATTAACACATTTTCCTCCTCTCCACTCTGGGTGAAAAAGAAACGCTGTGACCACATTAGCGTTTCTATTGGTAGCATTTTGGTGATGCCCTGCACCTGATTGGTTGGTCCACCCCACAAATGTTGAGCAGGGAGGTGTTACCTGTTTGTTTGGCTCGGTGAGGTGGAACGTCACACTGGTGTGGATCATCCTGGCTAAATGGTCAATGTTGTTTGGCTCTCAGAGTCGCGAGCAAGAATGAATGCACCAAAATCTCCAACGGGATTGCTTAGATTCTCAATTGCACCACTGCATATGAGTGCAGCACAGAATTCACAAAGAAGAGCTATTACACCTTGCGCCAGACTCTAATGAAGAAAATATGAGCTTATGCTGAAGATCCATACCCCTGTATATTGGGGGAGAATGGGCGGTATGACACCATGGCATTGGCTGAAGGTAAGTGTGTCCTTTTGCTAAACTCACTTTCCTGTTTGGATTAGCATGTGTGTGTTCTAAGTGATTCCTTTGTTTACTCACTAGCTGTGGATGGGCCATGCTGGTTAATGTTACTTATTTTTTTCACTGTGTTCATAGGCCCCAGTCAGCAATGCAACCCCACGGCAGCCTTCTCTGCTTCCAGCCAAGCTGACACACCTGAAGATGGTTCAAATGTGTCTTGTGATGGGTCCTTGGCCAAGGCTGGTGAATGTTCTCACACTCTCCCATGTTATTTCTTCCTTTCTTTTTTCCACTGAGTACATAGGCCCCAGTAAGCAAGGCAACACCACAGCAGCCTTCTCTGCCTCCAGCCAAGCTGACACTGTCTGTAAGTGCACACCTGTGAAGATCTTTCAAATTTGTCTGATTGGCACTTTGGTCATGCTGGTTAATATTCACATGCTCTCTCCTGTTGTTTCTTCTTATTTTACCCTGTGCGTATAGGCCTAACATCTGATATTCAATAACTGGAGCAGAGTTTGGAGGAGTTTTTTTGTATGTGGGTGGCCTCGCCAGTAGTTCCACTAAGCCTTTGTTAACAATGTAAATGATCGGGCATCTTTGGACCATGCAACACACAAAACAGTTATGCCTTGTGTCTGCCAATGTTGAACGCATTTTGTTTGACATTTGTTTTGCATACTCCAGTGCTGTATGAGTTCCCAGCTTCACCTGATTCCTAACAGCAACCACCTCAGCAGCATCATCCACCACAGTAGCAGCCACCACAACAGCAGCAGCCACCCCAGCAGCAGCTGTCACAAGCATCTGTGGATAATTCCACACAGATATTTGAACACTGATTTCCCATCCTGACCCATTCTTGCTAGTATGTGCCTATATTTTTTGCCCCCCGAGCTTGCACATCTTTGAAAACAGTGTGTGTGGTCAAGAAACACATGAACCAAAAACTATAGGCAACCACAGACAGTTGAATGATGTTTCTTTCTTTTCTCTTTTACAAGCCCCTTGCTTGTGACCCAGTAGCGCCCAGCTATACGAACTGGGGGCACAGATGCTGGCGGCCTACAGTAGGCAACAACCACATTCCCAACTGGAGGCAAGAGTGGCGGTGATAGAGGGACAAAATAGGGACCTTCAAGGCAAACTAACCACATGGGTGGAGTAGGAACAACAGGCGGCGTTGGCCCAAGAACAATGGGCAGAGCTGGAGCAGCAGGCAGCACAGGCCCAGGAGAAACATCTGGCCATTCTTTTGGCCATCCAGGAAAGCAGGAAGAAAATGAGTCAGTTGATGCAGGTACTGTTTGGAACTGGATATGTGGCTTCCAACAACCCTCCTGCTCCCAGTGGCCAGCCAGCAGCCTGCCACATCCAGATCTGGCTGCATCTGACCCACCCCTGCCGGACCCACCACACGATGATGCGGATTCTGGATCAATCCCTGAAAATACAGTAAATTACATGGGCCTATCAACACACGTACATTTGTCAAAAATACAAAAGTTTAATTACAGAATGGCCAACATAGCCAATAGTAAAAACATTTGTGTGCTGAACACAAACTAATTTTCCTCCAGTTAGCTTCTTTCCACACATGTCCAGCAGCATTGCCCAGAATGCCATATCCTGCAAGATACTGTCATGGTCCAGAATGCATTCTGTAAAACAGAAAAAAAAGGTCAATGGGGGTAAAGAACAAACACAAGATTATTAGTGAACAAAATCACAATGAGGTCACACTTTTCTTGTTCAGGATTTAGCACAACCCTATATTTTTTGTGGGTGGCCAAATCCTTTCTACATTGCCATCTGTGCACAATGATCTGGGTTCGGTCTGAGGTAGGGCAAGTGTAAAACAGACAAGATTGGGGAGTTTGTGAGAGCCACACAAATACTATGAGCAACATTTAACACCAGCTAGCTGAGCCAAAGGGGAGGTTTGGATTGGTCAACACATAACATGCAAGACACAACATCGCTAATGTTGTGAAAAAGAGACATACACACACGCAGTACATGCAGGGACATGTGGCCAGTGTAGTCGTATGTGGCCAAGGGTGTCAAGTAACACCCAAACACACAGTGGTGGCGCCTCCACAAAGATGAGTCCCCCACAAACCAGAAAAAGAAACAGGGTGGATGATGATACAGAGTTGGCTGGCATCTCAGAGGTAACATATTAGGCACAACATAGTTAAATTATCTACAGATGTCAACCTGGACCAAAGTTTCTTACCATCACAGCTAGGGAGATGCTGCTGGACCGAACTGGATGCTGGTGGGGGAAAGGCGGCAGCAGCCCTGGATTAGATGCCTCAGCAGGAGTATGTTGATCTGGCAAGGTAAAGAAAGCAAAGAGAAGCAAAAGAAGGTTCCATAGGTTTGGCTAACAAGCAAACAGGCAGCTCAGGGTCAACACAGTAGCTAGTGAGGCTAGGGAGGTATGTTTGTGGGGCAACATTTACCTTCACGGCTCCAGCCAGAATTCTGGAAGAGGGGAAGGTGTCTCCAGCTTGTGATGCCCTGAAACAATGTGAAAGACCAAAAAAACACACACAAGCAACACATTTTACATGGAGACCCTGGCCTGACAACTGTGAAGACATCAAGTAAACTCACCTGTGGACAAAGTGGCCTTCGTACAGGAAGGGTTGTGAGGGGAGGAAGGCAGCAGAGTAGGTGCTCAACTTGGTGGGCTGGAGTCCAACTCCAAGGGGCCAGCCTCCTCCAAAAACATGGAATGGCAGGGAGTCTACCACCTCCATCTCTGCCTGGGCAGAGTGTCCGGGGGGGAGGGTACTTATCTGTGGATACAAAAGACATTAACAAAATATGACTGAGAAGTCATTTGGTGGCTAATTAACTTACTGGAGCTGTAGGCACCATAAAGCTAGTGGACAGCCTCTGGATCCCAGCACTTTAGGTCTGACTATCAATGCCTGATAGATTTTCAGCTTCAGCTTGACCCTGAAGTGCCAGTCCACCATTTCCTGGAGCTCTTCAACAATTACCCCCTTCTGGAACTGGGGCCGGCAAAATACAGATTGGGGGAACAAACACAATAAGGCCAAATTTATACAGCCATCAACAAGCATCAAAAGACAAATTATTAAACTAAAAAACACTAACTCCCCCAAAAAACATTGTACCAGTACCAAATGCAAATGTAAGAATGCTAATGAAAAAATAAAAGAACATATGAAATAAAGTTTCCCAAAAGCTACAGGCTTAAAAACACAAGAGAAACATAAAGACGCAAGCAGTGCAAAAAAGCAAATCACTAATAAATCAAACATAGCACAACAAAGCCAAACTAGGAAAAATGAGTAAGCAAAATTACACAGAAGTACACCACAAGCACACGACAAACAGAGCACACCAAAAACAAGAAAACCTTGTGTGCCCAGTGTCAGCTGTGTAAAATAAAAATGGATAATCAGCTTGACACTAACGATGCTGACAAAATGACAGCGACCACCATAATCACCATAATAATCACTACTTTGTACAGTGCTATGGAAGATGATATATAAATAAACAATAAGACAACAGCAACCGTGTTGGCTTTAGGGAAACTTGCAGCTAAACCATTGAGTGCCAGACGCACAACAAAAAATATCTGTAAAATCTGCCAAGAGCACAGTGACAACACGGTTAGGCAGGGATAAAAAAAATTACAATAAATGCAACGAAACACCTTTAAGAATATGCAAGGTATCCCGTGTCAGCTAAATGAGCACAAAATAATTAAAAAAAATGCAAGAAGTAGCAAAAACATAATAGCTAGAACGGACAATTGAATGCCTGATGTGATCTGGCGCTGCAGGACTCACATTGCTGGCAGTCAAAAAACACTAGCCACAATTCAAATTGAATACTACGTGGTGTTATGGCTTTGACGGGGTGCAGCAGAAAAATATCTGCCACTGCGTTGCATTGCGTGGTGCTAGCGCTTCTTAAAACTGAATGAATACAATAAAAAAAGTCAGGCTATTCTTCTTTAGATAAAAATTTTATCTA
The DNA here is from genome assembly GCA_027917425.1 of Gastrophryne carolinensis. NCBI lineage: Eukaryota > Metazoa > Chordata > Amphibia > Anura > Microhylidae > Gastrophryne > Gastrophryne carolinensis. The sequence continues at coordinate 305,268,614 of CM051239.1, read as the reverse complement.
ATTATAGATGACCCAAAAATTACAAAAAAGCAGCCCATCAACCAGCTTTCCTGTGTTCTGGCCAAACACCGGAACCCAGCATGAACTTCTGGCTGAAGTCCATGTCCGGGTATGAGGACCCAAAATCGCAAAATTCGACCCCACACTTTGTGATTTGGGTTGGCTCAGCAATAAAAATATCTAAGGATCATTAGAATGAGTATAGACCTTCAATTTTGCCTCCATCTACTTGACAATAAATGTTTGTAAATATCACCGCCCACAAGAATATATTTTCAAAAAATTGCTCCTCTTCATTAGATCTTCATCAGGAAAATGCACCAGGACCTCTTTTTTGGGTAATGGATAAAGATGAGCAATTCCTTGAAAAAATATTCTGGTGTGCCAGACTATTGCCCTTATTCATCAAGCGATAGCGCCAGGTAGTGTCTGACGAGCGCCAGGTAGCGGCAGCTAACGGCGACTACCGACTCAAGTACGCCCGGCGGCGGTCACAATGACGCATTTATCAAGCAAAATGAGGCTAGCGCCGGCGAGAGCGACAGCTAGCGCGGCATTCATCATGAAGCCGCCTGGACCGAACAGCGCCGCTGCAAATTGCCTCACAGCGCCAGGTATGAGCTGTCGCTCCCTGGCGATGTCCAATGCATTTCAATGGAGCAATCTATAATTATTCATAATTAATTGGTATTAATTTTTTTTTTTTTTTTTTTTAATGTCAAAAAATCGGAGACCACTTCTGCAATGTTAGGATTTATTTTTAAGTAAAAAAAAAATTTAAAACAAATTTGTGCAGAATTGATCTAACAGGTCTGAGATTAATGTATTCATATTACAAAATGATTCTAAACACATGTATAATGTTACATTCAAAAAATATGGTTGTTTAGGGGTTAAAAACTAGTTAATACACATCGCCGCCAGCGCTCTGGGGTTTAAACAAGGAATGGACAGCGACAGCACATTCGGAGCGTGATTTGTTAATGAATATGAAGCTAGCCGTTCGCTCTGGCCATTCGTTGTCAGGCGCTCACATACAACGCTGAACCTGTGAAACAGCGACCCCCCAGCCCGTATTCAACATTACCGCACACCGACTGAGTCGCTGTCATCAAGCTAACGCCGGCCAAGCACAGCGAATACTGGCTGGCGCTGAAAAAATCACGCTACAGTCGCTCATCTGTCGCTACCTGGCGCTATTAATGAATCAGCCTCTATATTTTTTACAGCTTATTCATTGCAATAGAGGGGGCAGTGCTGATGAGGGTCATGTGGGCCCACCTTAGAACCCTTAATTATTGCAATAAATAGAATGGGTATGCCATGGGATGTAAACCGGTCATGTCCATGGGCCCCATCATGGAACAAAGAGGATCAACAGGGCACTTGATCTTCACTGTCCAGTTATGTTTTGCAACAGCGAATTCAGGCGGTGAGACTGTGCTGGACAAAAGGTGAGTATAGCTGTTATTTATTTTTGCCTGGACAATTCATGTAATCAACATGACCTTAAATGCAGCCTTACTTGATTTAACCTAAATTAGGCTTGCATGTCTGTGTGTACATTTGTGAATAGGTTCCCCACTTTCTTTTTAAAATGATTTCTAGATTGTAATGTGTTTATGCAGTACTGAAACATAAAAGGCTAAATTTAAAATTAAACTAAAAAATAAACAAATTGTGCTCTGTCCAAATATTGAAAAAGCCTCAGGGTTTTATTAAATTTAATCCTACTTTCAATCCTGCAAATAATTTGAATTTCTAACAGGCTATTTCCCTTATGCAAAATAATCACTTCTGCATAGCCATGTTATGTTCGGTTGTGGAATAATTAACCTTTTTCAGCGAAGGAAATAAAATTGGGACAATTCACAAGCCAGCCTCGTAGTAACACAAACTAGATTGTCTTTTTTGGCTGCAGATTATTTACATTGATACAATTTACTTACCTAAATATTTAGTGATACAAAGCAGATCTGTGCTATTCATATATAACAATGACCAAAAAATGGTTTAGGAAATGTTATCGTATGTACTGTATTAAGAATGCTTGATTTATTAACAGGATGTAATCGATTTGCAAATTTGAATATGCACATCCTAAAAAATAAAGAATGAAACAAAGAAAGAGAGATGTTACTCTAAAACAAAAAACAAAGCACAAGAAACTTTTAAAACCAATAGTGGCAACACTGAGATGCCCTAAGTCTAATATAATGTAACCTATACAATAAAACAGTTGAACACTTCTGGAGAAATGTGCAAGTGCTAACTGTACAAAGGATACATCCCATAACTCAAATACAAACCTAAGACATATATAACAAAATGACACCACTTCAGGAGTCCAAGAAAATTGAGGTGAGGGCTCACATAACAGATCCAAAAAAATGTTACTACAATTGTTAAAATGTAACTCAACAGAAAATAATAAATGCACATTTCAAGCAGACCTCTAGTGAAGACCTCATTTTACAGTGTTTAACAGTAACCTCTTGCCTCGATCACTTTTTAAAGGATTCCATAGATTTATAACTAATTTCTTTAGCTGAGGAGCGCTGTTTGCATTTCTACCACTATAACTCGTGGGTGTCGCCATAACGGTAGACCCAGTGATCTGCTTACAAGAGCAGAGAGATAGAGAGTTTTGCAAACACATACATTTGCAAGCACATAAACATATATTTCATTGTTTAAAAATTACATGTTTAAGAGAAAAAAATAGAAACACTAATGGGACTCAGCACAGCTGTATTGTATGATATAATTGATGTAAGTGGGTGCCAGCACCGGGTTGACCAAAGACATAGAAATGTCAGATAAACTTACACAGCACGAAATGGGCCCGCCAGAATTGGCCCAAAATGGTCACCACCCATAAAAGAGGCTGCAAAACCAAGTTCTTATTTCAAAAAGTAGTCTATTAAATATTTAATGATCAAATGCAGTATATACAACACATAATACAAAACAAGAAAGTAAAACAATTAAAACCACAATAAAGTTGATCAAGATAAACAGGACTGAATAAATTACAATCTAGAATTCATAACAATATTACTGCCCTATAGATAAAGCTCAAAAATCATCAGACATCTGTATACCATATGTTGCAAGGTGATAAAGTGTTATAGTTGTGCTAAATAAATTACATAACTTGATTGGTGCAAGAAAAAAATCTAGATATTTACAATGGTAAAACATTTGTATAGCTGGACTGTCTTCTACATCTGCAACTACAATTTAAAAATTGCCTTTCTAGACATATAATTATTTACATCAGCCTTACAGTAGATGGCATATTTGTGCTTATTGAAACGAATACTTACCGCCTTCAAACGTGATGATGTAGATATTGACAGTTATGTATATATATATTCTAATATGGAAAAGTCCTTTATTACTGAGTAAGTGTATATCTGTGTTAGTTGTTTGTCGTCATTCACACTGCTGCATATGCCTCTCCTCCCCTTGTTACCCTGCAGCTCCTTTTGTTACGGCTGCGGGCTGGGAGGCTGACGGCGCACGCTGCGCGCGCATGTCAGGCTGGAGCCGACGTCTGGGCGCCTCCCACTGCAGGGGAGAACGCTCAGACATGAGGCAAAGAGCGCATGCGCGCGCCGCAGACCAGCATCAGAGTGCTTGCGCTCCATGGCTGATGAGGGGCTGGTGCCGGGCACGTCATCCCTACGCAATCCCGGTAGTGATGGCGGATGGGGCGTGTCTTAGCGCTGGGTCGTGCTCGCCGGCCGAGTAGCGCACGCTGTTACTGGGGGTATATAAAGGCCATTGGGACACCACCACAGTCTATCCTGATGAAGTGGGACGCCCTGTGCCCACGCAACGTGTCAATGTGACATTGGTTGTTCTCGAGAGGGACTCTAGAAATATGGTAATCTTTTTACTTACTATCTGCCCGCAGCCTTCTTTATTTTATAGTTATTCGCCTCATCCATTGCTGCTTCTTTAGCGCTGATTCACTGAATAGATCATTATTTTTTCTTTATACAGTTTAGCACATAGCACTTTATATATACGCTCATTTATGAGTGTTGAATCATAAGGTTGTTGTTGGTATTCATAGCACTTGTGTTTTAATTATTGTAAATATCTAGATTTTTTTCTTGCACCAATCAAGTTATGTCATTTATTTAGCACAACTATAACACTTTATCACCTTGCAACATATGGTATAGAGGTGTCTGATGATTTTTGAGCTTTATCTATAGGGCAGTGTGCAATAGAGTAATATTGTTATGAATTCTAGATTGTAATCTATTTAGTCCCGTTTATCTTGATCAACTTTATTGTGATTTTAATTGTTTTTACTTTCTTGTTCTAGTGTTATGTGTTGTATATACTGCATTTGATCATTAAATATTTAATAGAATAATTTTTGAAATAAGAACCTGGTTGTGCAGCCTCTTTTATGGGTGGTGACCATTTTGGCCCAATTCTGGTGGGCCCATTTCATGCTGTGTAAATTTAAGAGAAAAAATGCTTTGCACCGGAGTACAGTATTGATGAAACAGGGTTAGTCAGGAGCATAGAAGGCATATTTGGTGGGGTGCACAGCAAATGGCTGCAAAATCAATAAACAGTGCCGCCATGCAGCCGCAAAAAAAACATATTTAGAATAAGGTAAGGTAAGGTCCTTATTCTACTATATAGATATTTTATTAGACTAAATTAAGAGAACAGTGATCGACCCTCGGGACTCACTTTCAAAAAGATATTAAAGGCACAGAGGAACACACTTCTGAAGGTGCCTCACTTTTCTAAAACATATTTGGGACATTTACAGCAATAGATAAATAGTAAGCTGTTCACCAAGCATATTCAAATGAAAATGACAGGGAGGCTGCTCAAGCAATCCAAATGATGTTTTATATTTGTGGAGAGGCTGAGTTTTGAGAGGCAAGGAAACCTTTTTGGACTCACAAAAACGTGAGAAAAATATATTTTTTTCTTCTACCAAAATACCATGCACTTTTGATGGAGCAGCTCTACAGGTAAGGGCCAAACAATTTTTAATGAAGTAGATATTTCATTTGGGAAGTATTGAAATAACAGCATCCTATGGGTAAGCACCTTTTGAGGGGCTCGCTTTTAATGTATTTGGATTTCCCACAGGCTGCTTTTTTAAATTCAGAAAACAAAATAACTGCTCCATTAAAGCGGACCTTCAGCATGATTTAATGTAAAACCCAAACCCTTAAACTATTCCCCAGCATCTAAAATTAATATATTTAACGTTTTTAGTCACTTACTTCTTATTCTTCCCCTCACTGGCCTGCAACTCTGTTCAGCACTCTAGCATACGGGCTCCGCCATCTTGGCTCAGTAGTCTCACCTACTGAGGAGAGAAGAAGGGTCAAAAGTGCAGGGGAGCGGGGTTATAGCTGTGCTTTGTACAGGCAGAGCAGAGCTGGGGTCAGGAAAGGCTCAGCAATCCCAGAATGCAGAGCAGCAAAGTCAGAAGACACTTCCTGTTTGCCGGCAGCCTGCACCTCCATGGGCTGCCATTTTGGATGTTTAAAATCTCAGAAAATGTAATAGATGCAGGTAGGATGATTTTTAATATGGGCAATCTGTGTGTATAGTGTGGAGGAAACATATAAGATAGGCTCTTATTTAGGGTGAAGGTCTGCTTTAAAACCAATCTGAGCAGCATGAGAAACTTGCCTCTCAAAAATCAGTCTCTCCAGAAAACCCCCAAATAGTTTGGATAACCAAATTATTATTTTGTCCATGATAGTCATTACTTGGCAGAGCCACACACAGATGCAATGGTATGCTTTCAGTGTTAGCAGCCTTGGAGTCACCAGGTTGGCTAGAAGAAGCACCCTCCAGCTGCCGCCATTTGGCAACTGTCAGAGGGCCACCTAAAAAGGCCAGCCAAAGACAACAATGTTCCCATGTTATTTGTATTTTATTTTTACTTTCAAAAACTGTGGCCTCCCTCCCCCCTAGCCTGGTGTCAGGAGAACCTGTTTGCCCCGAAGAACAAATCACTGATGAAAACATTACAGATGCAAACAGGGAAGCCACAAACTAGCACTCTGCAAGCAAGTCTGATATCTTCTAGCAAGTCACAGGAACTAGGATTAAGTTGCCAGTAGTAATTTCGTTTTTCTAATACTATATTAAAATTGTAGTACAAACACAAGGGGTGCCCCAACCCCAAAAAGGGAATATAACCAGAGACTAACAAAGGCCCTCCATTAATAATAATTCATATCCAATTTTATTTGTAGGTTATTAAGTTATCACAATATCAAGACACGTTAAAAACTGTTAAAAGACATACAACACATATATAGACTGCCATCAAATGAGGGCGGGGGGGTTTTGGTATATCCAGTGGAAAAAACTAAATGTGCCAGTAATTAATTAATAAAACTATATTTACAAATAACTTCATAAAGTGTACAGTGCTTCCAAAGTGCATCAGATCCTAAATCTATGTACAAACATAATAATATAGAGATTACCAAGAAAGAGGTAGGTGCAAATCACAGACAAAATACATGTAATAATGTTATCTTACTTGCCAAACAAAGTGCCATGTGAGGACCAACCACTGGGACCCTCCAATTCCCTGCATATATATATTAAAATTGGTAAGAGGTCCCAATGACCTCTATACTGGTTCAAAGTGTAGGGGGTTTAGCAAGCTACCTGACCAACATGCTTTGCACATTACTAAGCCCCATAATCAGCACCTATTCCTGGCTACTGTGGTGCAGAAGAATACAATGCTTATCGGCATGAGCTGTGTGTTCTTTAGGGGTGCCACAGCAGCTCTATAAAAGCACTGGACCTGTGCTGTCAGGCATAATATCTCATAGACTAGCAAGGATTAATGCCCCTATATTTTTAGGGAGCCAGCTTAGTAGCACTGGCGAAAGTGAGACAATATACAATATATTTCTAAAAATAAAAGAGAACATCATTTGCCAAATGTTTGATCTGTTTCCCTAAACAGGGCTTCAGGTGTGAAAAACTCAAAATACCTTCACATCTTTGGCAGCTTGCAAGCCAAAGGGAACCCTGTTCCTCACCAAATATAATACATTGTATTTTTGTTTGAAATAGTTGTACGCATTTTTAAATTGTATTAATTTACAAAAAAGGAAATAAATATAAAATCCAAAGACAACTATTTCTATTTTAATTCATCTAAAACAGACTCCAGTGTTTTTCATTTATATTCAAAATATACTATAAAACACAATGTTAGATTGACCCATATAAAAGCTAAAAATAATATTTGTATGTAATTTTATCATTCAGGTAATTGTACTTTTGTGGTTATTCTGCTGCCTCTTGCTGTTCTGCAATCTGTGATTTTTTGAGTCATGCCTATATAAATATGAGAACATTGCTTTACAAAACAATAGTTTATATGAATAACATTTTACTAACACTACCCATTTACTCTTGAATGATTATGTTTCACAACTCTGCAATAAACCTTAATTTATAGACGCCTTTGTGTTTTGAAGTCTTCCCATTTGGTGATAATTTTTCAAAAGCTGTTTGAAAATGCAAAGAAAACCCAGAAAATGAATATTATCATAGAATGTTGTGATGTGATTTACCTTTCTTAGTGTTACACTTTTTTTATGATGCTTTCTGTCTGACCTCTCTTTGAAAGAATTTCTGGTGTATAACTAAAGTGAGAATTGAAAGTACTCTTGAGAGTCATTCAGGAAATGTTATATTTTTTAAAAAGAATTATTGATGTACAATATATTTAGAGATACATTATATGCATATATTATGTAACATTAATGAGCCCATAAATGTACAGCTGGCATAGAATTAATTGTAGTAAACTGACGAAAAGTAGTTGTGAAACGCAGCTAAAACTTTTTGCTCTCATAAACTCCAAACCAGGAAACAATGATAACATGTATTTATTACAATAACTCCGGATGTTTCTAAAACCAGACAACTGATTGTTTTTCTTTTTTTGAGATGTTGTGATTAAAACTAGTTACATAATTCTTCTTTATGAAGGTCGAATTAGCATCCTGAGAAAAAAAATTTCCGAATTTTTTTTGGCTTGCAGAAATATCCCAAATTTCCCAATCCAACAGACTATTTTCTTTATGTGGATTTTTGTCCACAAGTAATTTCTGTCATGAAGGAAACTTCAACAAATGTGTGAATTTCTCTCATGAAATTTTTTTTTGTGGGGGGGAGATTTTTCCGTGTAGAGTTTTTACCCCTGTCACCAACTGCCAAGTTGTATTCACTCAAAAAAAAAGCCAGCATGGTTTTTCAATGAAAGTGACTCACAGGGGAGTTAAATAGAGGCTCAGTAAGAATGGGAGGTAGAGGGAGTCTATATAGGAGGGGTCGCATTGGGTAACAGAAATGACATTGGTGTTTGAGAGTAACATGGTGACATTGATTGGAGGAGGTATACCAAGAAGCCCAGATAGTAATTAAGATGGAAACCCCTTGTACAACACCACCAGAGCCTCTGGGTAATATATCTGATTCAACAGTAAGGTAAGAATTGAAGATTGGGAAAATGGTAAAGATATGAAATAGATAAGGTAAGGGCTAAAACTATAGGACCCATATAATTAGAAGTTTAAGCTAATGAGCATGTGTTAATAAAATGGTTTTGTGTAAATACATAAGAGTGAAAGGATTACTTTAACCTTACAGTTTTGAGCCATGCTCAGGCAATGATAAAATGGTTGTTTTTGCACTTAAACGAGCACTGTCTTGAAAAATGGCCCAATGATAAAAATCCATATAAATATGCTGGATGGCGGAAGGAGAGGTCACTTACACAGCTGAAATCAAGAAACATTCAGCCTGGCTTGCTTTTTTTATTTTAATAGAAAGAAGAGGAAATCGGGGTGACACATTTTGTCACCCTGATACTCTAAACTGGTCACTTCTGGATTTCATTCCTGCCATCAGAGAATAAACCACAAGCTTGGCAGGAGTTGTATTCAGTTTGGGTCACTCCTCCTCTTTGGCTGACGTTTTTATACAGATTTTTATTTTTTGCAATAGTGCTCCTTTAAGTTATAGTTATCTAGATTAATTCATTAAAATCTTATTTATGATAGCCAAAGCACCCCTGTACTATTCAATTATTTTAAAATGAAATTAATGCTCTTATAAAGAGGTGAGAGAAACAAACCGGTCAAACTCGGTTTCTACCTAAATTTCAGGAAATGTTTGCCAGGTTCGTCTTCCTCATTAAGCCACGAACCACGTGATGTTCACGGGTTTACTGGGGAATGCGGAAGATAAACCTGGCAGAACTTCACTGTCCCACCACCCCACGTGGCCAGCCAAGCAGAAGCAGAGAGACAGGGTCACATGGTTGCAGCTTAAGAGGTCAGGGTAGCTGGGCAAATCAGGGGGTTCTATTGCAGGAGATAGTCACTTAATGCGCCATCTACCCACCATTATAGCACTGGTTGTTGCAGAGATTGCTTTGCTCTTAGAGCAGGGGCAGTGTGGGGCATTTTGAACCGCAGCATAGGAGACAAGGAAAGGAAGTGGGCACAGTTGGATGCTGAGGGGGGTGTGCTGCACATAAAAACTGCATCTGCCTGCGCTGGGATCTGCTGGTCATTGTAATCCACCCTGTAAATTCTGAAAACTTCATTGAGGGTTTTTTTTATTTTTTGGCCACAACTGCCTGGTTTAGCTTTAATACAGTTAAAAAAATCAAACTTTTTCACCTGTCAATATTTTTTTTTTTTGGGTGGGGGGGGCAGCTCGGTTTTAAGTGTGCACGCAATGTCTCTCTCTAAATTAGGGTACACAGTGCCTCCGGGTTTAATACAATTTTAAAGGCAATCAATTTTTTTTACCCGGCAAGGAATTTTTGTGGGGAGCAGCTCTGTTTTAGCAGTGCAGGTCCCGTTTCTCTCTAAGTTGGAGTCCATGGTGCCACTTTGCTAAATGCAGTTTAAAAAAAGTAAGTATGCAGTCACCATCTCTCTTTAAGTTGGGGTCCATCGTGCCTCTTTGTTCAGTACAGTTTTAAAAAAATAATCTTTTTCACTGGCCAAGTGATATTTTAGGGCACATCTGTGTTTTAGCTGAGCTGCGCAAGTGTGTCATTTTGGGGTGTGCGCTACTCTGATAATCTTTTTTTGTAAATTCTAAATAGAATGTCTGAGAAAAGAAGGGAAGGGAAAGGATGGGGTAGAGGAAAAGACATCCCTGCAATACCTTCTGCCACTAAGGATAAGAATGTAGGTGCTAGTACCAACCCTGTGGTCAGAAACCATGTGCCCTGGCCCAGTAAAAGTAGCACTAGCCATTTGCCCAGGCCCAGCCATAGTAGTGGTTGCATCCATTTGCCCAGGCTCGCCACTGCTAGTAGTAGCAGCAATGTACGCGGTAGTAGTAGCAGCAGCAGTAATGTATGTGGTAGTAGTAGCAGCATCAGCAAGTCAGATATGTTCATTTCCTACAGTGTGTGTGTGTGTTATTTTAGACAATGCATCCACTGAGGAAGACGCATTGACTTTGAGCCAGGTTTTAGTGGATTCTTCCTCCACTACAGCTACACGTCACAGTAAAAGCAGTCTATCTCTTCCTCAATTTCTCTCTTTACTGCCCCCTCCTAGTGGGGCACCAGCTTTTCTCAGACACTCAGTTACCATAGATAGTGATCAGGAGAATTTTGTTGATGACGAGTGTGTTGCGGAGGTGGTGAAGATGAAGTGGTGTCTGAGATGCATAGCCGTGGCAGTGGGGGTGGTGGTATTTATGGACATATTAGCAGTTATGAAGGTGTTTGTGGTTTGGGGTGCAAGTAGACCATGATGAAACATCAGGACAGGGAAGTGGCAGGGATCAGGAGGAGGAGTATGATGATGTCATTTTGGACAGGACCTGGGAATCAGGCAACAAGGAAGGGACAGGGAAGGGTTGATTCAGAGAGGTATAAAATCATTTTAGTTTTTGACTCGTCCTGTTAAATTTTCATTTTGTTTCCGTTGGCGTATGTGTGTACGCATGATTCAAAGCCGGCATCGGGAGCATTCTGTTTACTGTTCGTCGCTGCGTAGGCCAATGAGAATGTTATTTTTCTGCTCATGTTACTTATTAAACAACGTAGCCTCCCTTTATTGGGCGTTTTCCAACGTACCCTCTAACGAAATGTTTACGAGTCCCATTAGATTCAGCATACCGCTTTCTAAAAATATACATCCAGATGAACATCTGTCCTAACTCACGCATGCACACACCTAAATTAACTCATTCATGTCCCCGTCTCAACTATTCTCTCACTTCTGCTACAATGCTTACCTCAATTCCTTCGCGGTTTCCTTTCTCTTCACTTTGCGCTATTCATGCTTACCTCAATTCCTTCGCGGTTCCCTTTTTCTTCACTTTGCGCTATTCATGCTTACCTCAATGCGGTTCCCTTTTTCTTCACTTTGCTCTATTAATTAGAGATGAGCGAATTTCTCAAAAATTCGATTCGGGCGATTCGCCGAATTTCTCAAACAAATTTGGGTTCGTCCGAATCGAACTTTAGCGAATCGCTCATCTCTGGTGGGAGCGGGGAAGCCGGCTGCGCTGTCAGCGGAAGCCAGCTTCCGCCGCCCGCTGACAGCGCAGCCGGCCTCCCCGCTCCCACCAAGCCTTGAAATGGAAAAAAAAAATGCCGGCATGGTGGGAGCGGGGAGGCCCGCTGACAGCGCAGCCGGCCTCCCCGCTCCCACTATACAGCAAACACTTACCAGCATGGTGGGAGCGGGGACGCCGGCTCCGCTGTCAGCTGTCATCAGAGGACGCATCATCAGAGGAAGCCGGCTTCCTCTGATGACGCGTCCTCTGATGACAGCTGACAGCGCAGCCGGCCTCCCCGCTCCCACCATGCTGATAAGTGTTTGCTGAAAAAAAAATGCCGGCATGGTGGGAGCGGGGAGGCCGGCTGCGCTGTCAGCGGGCGGCTGAAGCCGGCTTCCGCCGCCCGCTGACAGCGCAGCTGGCCTCCCCGCTCCCACCATGCCGGCATTTTTTTTTTCCATTTCACGGCTTGGTGGGAGCGGGGAGGCCGTCTGCTCTGTCAGCGGGCGGCAGAAGCCGGCTTCCGCCGCCCGCTGACAGCGCAGCCGGCCTCCCCGCTCCCACCATGCCGGCATTTTTTTTTATTTCAGGGAAATTTCGGTCAGCACGAACCACTAAAAATTCGAGTTCGTGCTGAATCGAATTTTCCATGAAATTCGGAGCGAATTCAGGTTCGTTAGAACCGATTCGCTCATCCCTAGTATTAATGCTTACCTCAAATACTTCGCAGTTCCCCTTTTTCTTCACTTTGCACTATTAATGCTTACCTCAATTCCTTTGCGGTTCCCTTTTTCTTCACTTTGCACTATTAATGCTTACCTCAATTCCTTTGCGGTTCCCTTTTTCTTCACTTTGCACTATGAATGCTTACCTCAATTCCTTCGCAGTTCCCTTTTTCTTCATTTTGTGCTATTAATGCTTACCCCCAATTCCTTTGCGGTTCCCTTTTTCTTCACTTTGCACTATTAATGCTTACCTCAATTCCTTCGCGGTTCCCTTTCTCTTCAATTTACACTATTAATGCTTACCTCAATTCATTCGCTGTTCCCTTTCTCTTCAATTTGCACTATTAATGCTTACCTCAATTCCTTCACTGTTCCCTTTTTCTTCACTTTGCGCTATTAATGCTTACCTCAATTCCTTTGCGGTTCTCTTTTTCTTCACTTTGCACTAATCATGCTTACCTCAATTCCTTTGCGGTTCCCATTTTCTTAACTTTGTACTATTAATGCTTACCTCAATTCCTTCGCGGTTCCCTTTTTCTTCACTTTGCACTATTAATGCTTACCTCTATACCTTCGCGGTTCCCTTTTTCCTCACTTTGCACTATGAATGCTTACCTCAATTCCTTTGCGGTTCCCATTTTCTTCACTTTGCACTATTAATGCTTACCTTAATTCCTTTGCGGTTCCCTCTTTCTTTACTTTGCGCTATTCATGCTTACCTCAATTCCTTCACGGTTCCATTTTTCTTCACTTTGCACTATTAATGCTTACCTCAATTTCTTCGCTGTTCCATTTTTCTTCACTTTGCACTATTAATGCTTACCTCAGTTTCTTTGCGGTTCCCTTTTTCTTCACTTTGCACTATTACCTTGCACTTACCTCAATTCCTTTGTTGTTCCCTTTTTCTCCACTTTGCACTATTAATGCTTGCCTCAATTCCTTTGCGGTTCCCTTTCTCTTCACTTTGCACTATTAATGCTTACCTCAATTCCTTCGCAGTTCCCTTTTTATTCACTTTGTGCTAATAATGCTTACCCCAATTCCTTTGCGGTTCCCTTTTTCTTCACTTTGCACTATTAATGCTTACCTCAATTCCTTCGCGGTTCCCTTTCTCTTCAATTTGCACTATTAATGCTTACCTCAATTCATTCGCTGTTCCCTTTCTCTTCAATTTGCACTATTAATGCTTACCTCAATTCCTTCGCTGTTCCCTTTTTCTTCACTTTGCGCTATTAATGCTTACCTCAATTCCTTTGCGGTTCCCCTTTTCTTCACTTTGTACTATTAATGCTTACCTCAATTCCTTCGCGGTTCCCTTTTTCTTCACTTTGTACTATTAATGCTTACCTCTATACCTTCGTGGTTCCCTTTTTCTTCACTTTGCACTAATCATGCTTACCTCAATTCCTTTGCGGTTCCCATTTTCTTCACTTTGCACTAATAATGCTTACCTTAATTCCTTTGCTGTTCCCTTTTTCTTTACTTTGCGCTATTCATGCTTACTTCAATTCCTTCACGGTTCCATTTTTCTTCACTTTGCACTATTAATGCTTACCTCAATTTCTTCGCTGTTCCATTTTTCTTCACTTTGCACTATTAATGCTTACCTCAGTTTCTTTGCGGTTCCCTTTTTCTTCACTTTGCACTATTACCTTGCACTTACCTCAGTTCCTTTGTGGTTCCCTTTTTCTTCACTTTGCACTATTGATGCTTACCTCAATCCCTTCGCGGTTCCCTTTTTCTTCACTTTGCGCTATTAATGCTTACCTCAATTCCTTTGCGGTTCCCATTTTCTTCACTTTGCACTATTAATGCTTACCTTAATTCCTTTGCGGTTCCCTTTTTCTTTACTTTGTGCTATTCATGCTTACCTCAATTCCTTCACGGTTCCATTTTTCTTCACTTTGCACTATTAATGCTTACCTCAATTTCTTCGCTGTTCCATTTTTCTTCACTTTGCACTATTAATGCTTACCTCAGTTTCTTTGCGGTTCCCTTTTTCTTCACTTTGCACTATTACCTTGCACTTACCTCAATTCCTTTGTGGTTCCCTTTTTCTTCACTTTGCACTATTGATGCTTACCTCAATCCCTTCGCGGTTCCCTTTTTCTTCACTTTGCGCTATTAATGCTTACCTCAATTCCTTTGCGGTTCCCATTTTCTTCACTTTGCACTATTAATGCTTACCTTAATTCCTTTGCGGTTCCCTTTTTCTTTACTTTGTGCTATTCATGCTTACCTCAATTCCTTCACGGTTCCATTTTTCTTCACTTTGCACTATTAATGCTTACCTCAGTTCCTTTGCGGTTCCCATTTTCTTCACTTTGCACTATTACCTTGCACTTACCTCAATTCCTTTGCGGTTCCCTTTTTCTTCACTTTGCACTATTATGCTTACCTCAGTTCCTTCGCGGTTCCTTTTTTTGTTCACTCTGCGCTATTAATGCTTACCTCAATTCCTTTGCGGTTCATTTTTTGTTCACTCTGCGCTATTAATGCTTACCTCAATTCCTTCGCGGTTCCCATTTTTCTTCACTTTGTGCTATTAATGCTTACCTCAATTCCTTCGCGGTTCCCATTTTTCTTCACTTTGCCCTATTAATGCTTACCTCAATATCCTACGCGGTTCCCATTTTCTTCACTTTGTGCTATTAATGCTTACCTCAATTCCTTCGCGGTTCCCATTTTTCTTCACTTTGCCCTATTAATGCTTACCTCAATATCCTACGCGGTTCCCATTTTCTTCACTTTGTGCTATTAATGCTTACCTCAATTCCTTTGCAGTTCCCTTTTTCTTCACTTTTTTCCCTTTTTTTTCTTATAACATTTTCCTAAGCCTGTATATTTGTTTTACATAAAAGAAGACAGAAACATGTTTTTTCTTTTTGCTTATATATTGTTAATATTTTTTTTTGCATTTTCAAAACGAGAGCATATGTCATTATGCTACTTAATTAATCAAGGGATGAGGGCATATGTCATTCTGCCACTTAATTAAGGGATGAGGGCATATGTCATTATGCTAATTTCATTGGCTAGGGATTCTGGTTTCTTGGTGATGATGTCATGTTCGACATACTCAAAATCTAAAACTTGAAACTTACGTGGCTGGTGGGCGACCTGAGCTTCGGGGACCACCCTCTGCTCTGGGGCCTGCCACTGCTCGTGATGTGAGGCTGTAGAGACATTTAGAGACTGTAGAGACAAAATTACACTTAGAATGTGTGTGTGACATCACACACCTTCTCCAGGTCTGCTGCCCTCTGTGCTCCCGATCCTTCACCCGCTACATATTCATCTATAAAAAGAGAAGCAGGAAATGAGTTTGTTTTTAAATTGCATGTACCTGTGTGTGCTAAAATTAGAGTCACATACCGGAGTGTATGTGCTCAGACATTTGGTACGACTGTCTGCCCATGCAGTGAGGCCCCTCCTCTGTAGAGCGGTCTAGTGGCTGGTCTGTACCACCTACAGAGGAGGGGTAGGAGCTTGGCCCTGGAGATGCACCACCTTCACTTTTGCCAGATTCATCACGCACTGGCCGGACTGCTCGCCTCCGGGTGGGTCGCACGCAATATGCAAATTCTGACACTAGAAAAGAATAGCATTTATAAATAGAGGCCTACCTTCTGTGTTTGTTAGATCTAGCATGCGATCGGAATGTACTTACTTGGGAAATGTCGCGCAAAAAATCGCTGCACCCGGGACCTCTTTTGTTGCTTGAGGTCCGACCAGTACTGGATGATCTGCGTAAGAGTAAAGGTGGTGTCAGTTTCTGCGTCTATTTTGGCCACAATCTCCAGGGCCAACTTCCATTTCTCATAATCGTTGGGAAGGTAGTCGTACCTGCGCTCCATCATCATCTAAGAAAGATATCAATAAAAATTGTTGTTAGATCAAACAGCATACAAATCACATTCACAATTAGATCAGTTTACTAAATTACATTCCCCATCACATTTCTAGCCTTCACCTATCCTTCTACATGCAAGTTAGTTGGTTCGCACATGTGTGCACTAACTTCTGTTTGGCACGCAGTTTAAATACATTTTAAAATCCACTGTTTCTTCCTGCGCCTCCTTAATGCATATGCATGCATTTAGATGTCAATTCAACGTCCTTCCAAAACACTTACGAGCATCAGAGTATCCTGTTGCTGGCGGGTGAAGATAGGTGAAGATAGCCATGTTCTTTGGTTTCCGCAGCAGATAGGTAGTGCCCCAGCGGTTTCCGGGATGCGCACGGCCGTACGCACGCGAACGCATCATACACAGTCAGTACTATTTTTAAAAGGTAATGGACACACAGCTCATTCTCTTTGTGAATGTCATCATGGCACCAAAGAAAAGTAGCGGAAAACAACCACCAGCCAAGGAGCGCAAGTCAAAAAGGCCAGAATGCCATGAGGACACATCATCAAGACCGAGCACTTGGGCCCACAAATCAAGTTCAAAGGTGCCAGAAACGCGGAGCAAAAGTGACCACCACAAGGCTACATTGGGCACAATTCCTGGCCCATACAAATCTGCAAACACCAGGAAAAGGCAAGAAACTTCCTCCAGGAAGAAGGCTCCTCGGCCAACCACATCGGAAGAGCAAGGAAGCATGACTTCCAAGGGGAAAAGAAAGCAGAGGCAGAGAAGCCCGAGTCCCCCAAGCACACCCTCTCCTGCTCGCCCACATTTGCCACGGAACACGTGGAAACAACTGAGTCCTATGCCACATCCACAGCTGCAAGTTCTCTGGCCAGCCAGCCAATGACCCCTAGCCCAAATGCTAGTCCAGCCCATTCCTTTTCAAGTGACGTGACGGCCTATTCTTTGCCACACACTCGGGCAAGAATGTCCCCTGAATTCCCAACAACCAGGGAAGAGCCAGAAGAACAAACATTAGGCCGAACCTTGCAGCGAGGGCACTTGAGCAGGCGCTTTTGTGAAGCACAAAAACTCGCCCTGGCAAGTGGGGTAACTGCGCATTTTGATGAGCTATATGGGCAGAATTCCAAAGCTACTAGCAAAGTGCGTAAAACACAAATGGGAAGAGCTCACCAGACAGATGAATGCAGCGGGGGACGCTGAGCAGATCCAGGGCAAATTCTCAGACCTCAAATATGCAGTAAGGAAGAAGCAGAACAAACGCAGGCCTCACGGGTAAATATTGTTGTTTGAGTTTTGCTGGTTGTTGTTGTGACCAACATGACAAATAATGTTTAATGTCTGTTTTCAGGATGCAAACAGGTGGAGGCTTCCCCACCAAATTGCAATTCACAAGAGCAGAGGAAATGGGTCCTGGCTTTGATCCACCCCGCAGCATTACAGGGGCTCTCTGGCACCTGGGACATGGACAACCAGGACATTTCTGCAGGTTATTAATGATTGCTTAAAATCAAATTATTTTCAACATTTAAAATGTGGCTGACCCACAGATATCAACACATGCCCCTAGCTAGTGTGTTTGAGGGGAGGTTAATGTTGTAGGCGAGTGTGGAATGGCTGAGGAAGGGGGTTAATGATGGGCACTCTCCCAGGGTGCAGCAGTTCATGGTCCTTAGAAAGGTTTTCATTCTAAACCTGACCTTCGCCATGATTAGGGGAAAATAACAAACACTTTAAAATAGAATCCCCAGCATCTGATATTAATATATAGTAAATTTGTGATCACTTACTTCTTATTCTTTCCCCCACTGGGCTGCAACTTTGTTAAGGACATGAGGATATGGCTGCATCTGGATTTAGAAGCATCACACTTAGTAAGGAGATGAGAGTAGGATAAAGTGCAGGGAGTGGGGTTCTAGCTGTGCTTTGCTAAGGCAAAGCAGAGCTGGGGTCAGGGAAATATGTGAGCAATCTGTATGTACAGGGTGAGTAAAACAGATAAGATAGACTCTGATTCATGGTGAAGATCCGCTTTAACCGTTGTGGGAGTCGTGATTCCTGCTTTGCCCTGTGTGTTCTAAAGCATATCTACTCATCAGGGTCATCAAGGGATGTTTGTGTGTTTACGTGCCTTTTAATTTTACCTCCAGCTCAGCATCATGCCTCTGCAAGTGTAGAAGCCTCCTCCAGTTTGGCCACGCCATCTACTTTGTGCTGCCTATGCCACAGGACTGGCTGGATATGGTAAGTGTACTGTGCTGTAACTGGTGATGCATGTGAAGGAACAAGTGTGCTCAGATACCCCACTAGCCAATGCCAGAGTCTGTGCCTCAGTAAAGCGCCTGCTCAAGCTCCCACGCAGCAGGCTTAGGCCTAATGAAATGCTGGCTGGCTCATCCTGGTTGTTGGAAATATTGGGGGACATTCTTGGCTGATGAACATCACCATTTGGCCATGGAAGTGATTGGACTGGACTGGCATGGGGGCTGGCTGTCATAGGCTGGAAAAAGAACTTGCAAACATAGAGTTTGCAGATGACTCTGGCCTTGCAACATTGCACTGATGAAATGTGGCACAAGCAGGAGAGGGTGTGTATGTGGGCCTATGTATTCCTGCCCTACTATTCCCCTTGAAAGTCGTTCTCCCTATGGCTCTTGATGTTGGTGGCCGGGGAACCTTCGGCCTGGAGGAAGTTAGCTTTGCCCTCCTGGATATGCCCAATTTTGATGGGCCAGGAGTTGGGCCCAATGTATACTTACGTTTTCTAATGGGTGTCCATGGAGTGCCCTTCAACAAAAATTTTGGATCTTTACTGTAAATTTATGGAATAGGACTTTATCTGTTCTGTGCTAAGTTGATGCATTTATGTTTCTTTGCTTTTTAAATAAATGATTGTTTTGAACGAAAAACTGGCTCAAATAAACTGCATTACTCTCAAATCATGTCTATTTTTTTTTTATAATTTAAGCATTACACACAAAACACAATAAAAGGTACATCACAAATCAAACAAATAGCTAAATTACACAAAACCAAAAACAAAATAAACAAATATTACGCAAAAAAAATTGCAATAAGCTGGGCCTGGACAGATTGGTTGGAAGCACTCGGGGTGCCATCATAAAAATCATCACTTTCCTGCCTGGGTGGAGAGGGGGACAAATCCACATAACGGGAGCAAAATTGTGGAGCACGCAGCAGGCTAAAATAATTTGGATAACATTGTTGGAGTCATACTGCAGAGCCCCCCCTCCCCCTGTATGATCCAAGCACCGAAAACAAGACTTCAGCAGGCCGAAGGCCCTCTCCACTACTGCCCGGGTCTTGCGATGGGCCCTATTATATGACTCCTGGGCCGCATTCTGCGGGCGAAGGACAGGCGTCAGGAGCCACGGCATTAGTGGATAGCCAGAATCCCGTGAAAGTATAACAAAAAAACTTAAATTACTGACACCTTCTAAGCAACTTTATTGTTTAACATGTCATCAAGGGCAAAAAACAGCCATAGGTTGATACAGGGGTCATCAAGGATATTCATAGGCATACAGTGAAAGGGGAATGATTTAATTTGAACAAACTTACCCAGTAGCCATCCACCAGATAAATCGCCAGACTCAAAGCGAGTATATAATCCGGAACTCCGCAGATTATATGCATCATGGGACGAACCGGGATACCCTGCAAGGACACTCAGGAAACGCATGTCTGGACCAACCACTGCTTGGATGTTCAGCGAGTGGCCCATCTTGCGGTTCCTGAAAAAAAATATATATATATAAATTACACCAAGCCAAGGTATCCACCAACCCCCCCCAAAAAAAAAAAAAAAAAGATTATAGTTGAACAATCCCAAACAAAAAAAAAACAAAGGACATAAGTCTAACTAAATAGAAAAATAATAGGGGTGTGTTTGTAAATTAAAGTGAACATGCTAAGGACTAATTTAGGTAAGCATTCCAATGCTTTTCTAAGGGCTACATGATAAGTATTGATTTAGGTTGGCATTCTAAACAGTTTAGAAGAGATACTTGAGAAGGAGGGATTAAGGTATGCATTCTAAACTGTTTAGAAGGGATACTTGAGAAGTAAGGATTAAGGTATGCATTCTAAACTGTTTAGAAGGGATACTTGAGAAGGAGGGATTAAGGTATGCATTCTAAACTGTTTAGAAGGGATACTTGAGAAGGAGGGATTACTAGATAGATGAAATTAATTTTTGAAAAACAATATAAAAAAATGACATAAAAAACTTACCTATATATGTACTCATCTGCTGCAGGTGGCACTAATGCAACGTGGGTGCAATCGATCGCACCCATGATGTTGGGCATGTCGGTGATATTATAAAATCCCAACTTAATCGCGTTTCAGGCTACCATGTCAACAGGAAATGAAATATATTTGGGACACAGGGTAGCCATGCCATCCAGAAACTTGGATAGCACGCGGCTCAGCGTAGGCTTGGACATCCCCATGGAGAGGGCACCTAGCCTCTGGAACGAGCTGTTCGCCAAAAATTGCAGGCAGCCCACCAATTTGGTCATACTTGAAATTCCTTGTTGTGCGGACTAACCATGGCCGCAGCTCACTATACAAATTATGGAGGGAAACGCGATTGAGTCGGGTCAGCTCGAACAGCTCAACGTCATGCATGCGATCGATGTTCATTCGTCTCGGGTGCAATCTGGCCTCGGCCATGCTGATGCAGGTCAGGCCGTTGAGCTGAAGGCGCTCATACTCCTCAACATAGCCACCAAACATGTCACAACACTAACTTCAAAATGAGCCTGTAAGTGGAGCGGAAATTAAACTGTTATATAGGGCGGATGTGCATCGGCAATCAGGTCTCAGACGCAAGCCCATACCAATAACGTAAGTTTTCATACATAACGCAAAAATGACGATATCGATCCGTCCATCGAATGCGCATATACGCATTAACGTAAAAGCATATACGCATGAAAACAGTAACATAAAATAAGAAAAAAACTGGCAAAAACTCACAAAAAACAACACATGCGAAAGTGCATGTGTAAGCGTCTCTGAATCAAGGCAATTGTCAGAGTGGGAGGGTACTTCTGGCACTGGCAGCAGCAAAGAGCTGAGCCAAAGTAAGGCCAGATCACCTGCCAAGAAGCACAGGGATAGTTCTGCTGGTTTGGTCTGCTTATGTGACAGTGACACTGATGCTGCTTTTGCAGACTCCAGAAAAAAGCCTGCCATAGAAGGAGCAAAGGCTGGTGATGGTGGTGGTGGACATTATAGATCTTCTTATCTATGGTACACTTCCATGTGGCAAGTCTTTCGTACCTTCACTGGAGAACAAAACCTAGCACAGTGCCAGATCTGCAAGCAGAAAGTTAGCCGTAGCCAGGGCACAAATCTGGGACTAGGAATTACGGCTCTACATGGACACCTGGAGTGGCATCACAAAGCTGTGAGGGACAATCGAAATGCCCTTCTTCAATGGGATCATTTTTTGAGTGCTTTTCAGCTACTGCCAGTGCCAGGCCTACACGAGGCCTACACAACAACCAAAGGTCTCCTGTACTTTGGCCTAGTCTGTAAAATCTGTACCTCTTCTAATGCTATTACCACCACCACCCCTGCTGCTGTATACTAACACCGGCCCTACACAATCACCACAGGTCTCCTGTTTAGTCTTTAAGTACTACTAATGCCACTACTCCCACCAACAGCACCTTGGATGCCACCTTCTGCTACTACTAGACCTACACAACCACAGTTTAACCCTGTTCCGCCTTCTTCAACTAAATTGTTAAAATTGCCAATCCCGCTGCTACCCCTCTTTACAAATGGGATCATTTTTTAGGGCTTGCCCGCTACTGCCAGGTAAACACAACTGCAGGTCTACCCCCTGTGATGCCCAAAATGGATAAAAATGTTTGCGCTTGTAAAAACCCATTGCTTCTTCTTCAGCTAAAATTTAAGGGTGCCAATCCTGTTGCTACCCCCCTATATGCAGTTCACCCTCTGTCAACCACATCTTTCGACTGGCAAACTGTGGTGAAGACACAGCAAAATGCCGGCAGAGAGTCAGTTCATTTACATATAAACATAATAATAATAAGTGGGTCAACTTGTGACACATAACTGACAATATAAGGGTAGACACATTTGTGTCTGAAGCTCTGAATGTGTCCTAAATCTTGGAGGGATTGATTATAATTAGAGATTAGTGAACCAATATGTACAAATCGTAAATTTGCTCCAAGTTTCAGAGAAAATTCGATTTGGCATGAATCTGAGTTTCCTTTTGATTCCTGTTGATAACATTTTTCCTGAAACTCACTGTCACATACCAGCACAATCGCTCTCTCATCGCTCATGTACAGCTGGGGATGGGCAGTGACAGGCACTGACAGAGCAGCTGGCTTCCCCTGTTCCCTGTGTATATAGCATAGCAGGAGGAGAGGAGGGGAAACCAGTTGTGATGTCAGGTGCAGGAGCTCAGACAGCACCCAGCGCCAGTCACTAAACCAGAGCAACAGGGGAGCTGGCATGCAGGTAAGTGATTCATATTCACCTCTACCCTCACGTTCCTCAGAGCAGGTGTCCCACACCGCTCTGCAGCTGGACTGAGAATTCAAAAACTCTTCCCAGCACTGGGCTCCCACCACCTCACTCCCCACCGCAGGGAGGGGCTCCTCATAAGCGAGGTGTAGCTGCAAAAGCCAGCTCACCTATAAATAGCCTCTCTCTGTGGGGAGAGGGTTACTGTCCTCCCCTTTCACTAAAGACCCTGAGGTTCACCAGAAGATGAGGACATTGCTGGAGAGCATTCATTATCTTTTAGCGGAAACTCGTAAAAAATTGTATTCTGACGAATCTCAATTTCTTATCTAATTTCTTATCAAATTAATACTTAAATATTATTATTATATTAATATTTAAATGGATTCAAGAAATGTAAAAAGAAAAAACAAAATAGCTGAATTGAGTGTGCATTTACATTTTTTACAGTAATTCTTTAGGGGAGCTGAGGAAGCCTGTAAAAGGTAAAACATGTAAAACTTCCATCGACTGAAACACCATAGGGACATTGAGACAATCCAATAAATACACTATGATTGTTTTTAATGAATTTATGTGCGCTTCGGATTGTATATTATTTTAACCAGTGTATTTAAAAAAACATGAAATCTTAATGATATAGTAATAGTGAGATATTTTGGCAAGGGCTACAAAACAATTCTGGATTTGTCCAGTCCAAGGCTAACTGTCACTATATAAGGGGCTCAGCCTCTTTACCAGGCCTTAAAGGCATTTATGGTGGGATACACCACAATTCTTTACAAAATGGGCAAGCATTACAACAAACTAGAAAAATTGAGTATTCCTTTAATCTCAGGATGGGCTCTAGTGCAGCATACAATGCTGACTAATGATCCTAATTTTAAAGCATTTTCTTTAGTAGGATATAAAACATTTCACAAGTTTCTCTCCTGTTAAAGTTTGCATTAAGATTTATTGACTCCTCAAGTAAACCTGCCTGGGTAAACTTTTCCAAAGTAAACATTAATCATGATCTAAAGTGAAACAAAGCTAAATACTTCTTTGAAACTTGGTCTAGTAACATTCTAAACTATGCTAATATATATATATATATATATATATATATATATATATATATATTTATTTATTTAATATTATAGTGGGTATGTGTGGGTATATGTTTTTTTTCAGTACATTTGGAGATTTATGTGTGCCTTTCTATGCCCTATTGCAGCATTGTGTGGGCATTTGTCTTGGTGCATTTAATTATTTTTTATTTTTGGCACTGTTATCTTTCCTGAATGGTGCAAGAAGTCAAAACATCTTGAACCTTGAATTGGCGGCAAGCGGGTGACTTGCCATTAACATGTAGCCACAATTATCTGCCTCCTCAAAGCCTGGGGGGTAGGAGGAGCCTGCAACCCTCTGGTTATGCTGGGAAGGGGAAACCCTTAAAAATTCAAAAAATGCTGCCCACCCCACCCGACCCCACCCCCAAGAGGGGTGACCCTTTTTAATTGACCCTTGATGTCCTGTCACTCCAGTATGAAAGGCTTCCAGCAGCAGAAGTGGGAGCAAAAGCCAGAGTGATTGAAGTGGAGCACATTGCTCATGGATGGATTGGAGGTAAGTATTATATTTAGGTAATAATATATATATCTCTGTGTATGTGTGTGTTTGTGTCTGTGTTTTATACATTTAACCCTTTGTTCATGAGACCCCTATACCAGTTCACAAGGCCTGGCAAATCAGCTGTGGCAAGCGGGTGAATTTACATTAAGACCCAGCCCCATTGCCTGCCTCCCCAAAGCACAGTGGGGGAGAAAAGCCCGCAGCCCGCAAGGGCTATGGGGGCTTGTGGCCATCAGGGCCTGGTCTAAAAAACCCTCATAATTAGTGCCCAGGCTGGTTTTAGTGATAAGGGGTGACCCCATGCTCATTTTTTCAAATGTAACCCTTGATGGATGTGGATAGTGGCTTTTGCTTTTTTTTCAGGAGAAATTTGTTTTTTTTCTGAAAACTATGTGCAACCAAATAATTAATTGAGGGATTACTTCCAGGAATATGTGTCCCCTACAACAAGCTGGGTATGCCTAGAAAGCTTGTGTGTACTTTCAGGGAATATATACTTTGTGTAAAGGGTTGTTTTGGTTGAAAAAGTGCAAAGTGCCCACTTTGTCTGCAGAGCTGAAATTTCTATGTAAAAATACCCTTACAAGCATGCTTTACATTGGAGTGTTTGACAGCCCTATCCTTGAAAGTACCTATGCATGTTGGACATTGTTCTGTTCAGCTGACCTTGCTGTTACAGATTTAATTTGTTCTTTTCCTGTATGCATATTTTTTTCTTTGAAAAATGTGGCTTTGATTCTGCTTTTGTATTCTTTTTTTAGGGAACACTGTGCTCACTACAGCTAGCATGGCACACCTAGAACGCTTGAGGTGTTTTATTTGAGGGAATATACAATTTATGGGAAAGATTTAAACTGTAAAGGGTTGTTTTTCTTGAAAAACTGCACATAGTAGTTGTCTTTTCTTTGAAAATCTCCTGAAGCACTCTTTGGGAGTTTGGGGTGTCTCCTGGTCCGGAAAGGGTGTCTACCATTACATATGTGGTACTGTTGTAACCAAGAGGAATGCTAATAAATAATACATCATTTTCCTGGGAGTTCCCTGGAAATTCCTTAAAAATCACAGCTAAACACGTATAACGCAAAATGGTGAAAAACGGCATGGCAACAGAGGGTGACAAATTCTCTAGGGAGGTAGGTAGACTGGCACTTAAAGGGTTAATGCCAGAAGAAGAAGGTCCTCAATAGTTCTGTTGGTTTTTGTAGGGCCCTGCAACAGCTGTATTGAGTTGAACATTTTATTAAGCAAAACCCTCAACTTTATACCTGGCTCTGGGTTTGGACAGTTCTTGCCTACCTACTTACCTACCTACCGATTTTTTCTCACTCACAAGGGATGATTCAGAGCCACCATGTTAATGTTCATTTTGATGCAAACGCACACTTGCAGCATGTGAATTTCCAAATGCTCTTGTCACTCAGACGCTTCTGAGATTAGAACCTGTGTTCCCATCATTTAGAAATGTCCTTAGATGTCCCACCAGCCCACCTGGGAAAATCAAGTATAAGTTAATTGAGAGCAATAGCATAACATTTTTTTTAAAAAAACGTGTGTGTTGTTTTGTTTGTTGTCACTTTTATTATGAACTGGTAAGGGATCCCATGGACAGTTCATAGCCCATTACCCACATCACCAATGGGCATGGTGGTGTGGATGAGCCCAGCTGCCACCTAGTAGGGCATAAGGGATTTTTTAATGGCCAGGGCCAGGGGCTGGCTGTTTGGTCTTTGAGCCCTGGAATTACAAGCCTATGATTGGTTTGTGGAATTAATAATGCTTTTAGGGGTAGCCCACACATTTTCTTTTTTTTTTTTAATTCCCTTTCCAAACTTTGAAAAAAATGCATGCCCCACCCTAAAAGCTTTACCAACCAAGCAAAATAAGCACAGGGGCTTGTAATTCCAGGGC
Organism: Gastrophryne carolinensis; assembly: GCA_027917425.1. Lineage (NCBI taxonomy): Eukaryota > Metazoa > Chordata > Amphibia > Anura > Microhylidae > Gastrophryne > Gastrophryne carolinensis. Next base: position 305,242,387 of record CM051239.1, on the reverse strand, counting down.
CATACTGGGGGGGGCAGCTGGTTGAGGCCCCCAATAAATCTTAATAGGGGGCCCTAAGTAATTAAACACCAGGACAATGTAGCCTATGGTGAGGTGCATAGACTTTGGGAGCAACTCTGGGGCTATCCTGGGCTGGGAGATCCCTTGTCCATTCCCGCAGTAGCGGTGGGCTTAGCAGCACCAGGATTGTCTGTGCTCCTGGTCTCCATTATGGCTTAGTGTAATAACTTACAGGAGGGAAAGGAGTAGGGACAGGAAAGGACTGTGCACTCTGATAGGCAGTGTGGGGGTGGAAGGAAGAGCTGATAAACATGCTGGTGCCTGAGTCCAACCCCCTTCCGTCATGAGTCACCTCTATTAATTTGGCTGTTTTTTTGTTAGTGGTTCATTTTAATTTAGGCAGAATTGAACTTTGGCTAATCAGCTGAACCAAATTTTCAAAAAGTTTGCACAGCTCTACTGTCAACTCAGGTGGTACTTGGAGCATTTAGTAAATTTAAATTGGTGCTTAATGAAAGAAGGGTGTCAACCCTGTTCTATAAGAACAATTCAGTACAGGGATATTAAACAATTGTTGTTCAGTGGACAGTGCTCAGTGTACATGTTTTATATTATAGAGTAGTTGTTGCTTTTAAGTTTTTCTTATATCATTTTAAATCTGCTACAAATCACTTAAAACATTTATTTAGCTATAATTCCTGCCATTTAGTTTCTCTCCTCAGTTAAAGTCATTGTTTGCTGTTATAAATTGGTATGCAGTAAGATATTGATCATATTAATTCTTGACCACTATTAAAAAAGTTTGTCTGATAGACAGATAAAATAAAAAAACATATATCTGACAGTCTTCAGTCTCAATTAGAGATGAGTGAACTTTTGAAAAATTCGATTCGACTGATTTGCCGAATTTTCAGACAAAAATCGATTCGACCCGAATTTATTCGCGACGAATCGCTATTAAAATGGCTATTTCTGAGCTTCCTAGAGCCTCAATAGGGTTGTAAACCATTCTGCCTTGCTGTAACACGCATAGTATGCGTGCTGGGTTAGTGAAATAATACTGTAAATAATTAGGACATGCAGATCAGAGGCATCGCTATTAGAATCACAGAGCAGCACAATTTCAAAGAGTTGAGGTGGCATTACTATGAGGGGCCCCTATATTGCCTGAAAAACACACCCTGGAGCTGGCAGCAGCAGGAGCCGATAATTGGCTGAATGACACCCTGGAGTTGCAAGCAGCAGCAGCAGCTGCCCAAACATAGCTTGAAAGAGACACTGGAGTTGGCAGCAGGAGCCCAAAAATTGGCTGCATCACACCCTGGAGTTGCAAGCAGCAGCAGGAGCCCAAACATTACTTTAAGGAGACACTGGAGTTGGCTTCAGGAGCCCAAAAATCGGATGAATCACACCCAGGAGTCGCAAGCAGCAGCAGCAGCAGCAGCCCAAACATAGCTTGAAAGAGACACTGGAGTTGGCAGCAGGAGCCCAAAAATTGGATGAATCACACCCTGGAGTTGCAAGCAGCAGCAGGAGCCCAAACATAGCTTGAAAGAGACACTGGAGTTGGCAGCAGGAGCCCAAAAATTGGATGAATCACACCCTGGAGTTGCAAGCAGCAGCAGGAGCCCAAACATAGCTTGAAATAGACACTAGAGTTGGCAGCAGGAGCCCAAAAATTGGATGAATCACACCCTGGAGTTGCAAGCAGCAGCAGCAGGGGCCCAAACATTGGCTGAAAGAGACACTGGAGTTGGCAGCAGGAGGCCAAAAATTGGATGAATCACACCCTGGAGTTGCAAGCAGCAGCAGCAGCAGCCCAAACATAGCTTGAAAGCGACACTGGAGTTGGCAGCAGGAGCCCAAAAATTGGATGAATCACACCCTGGAGTTGCAAGCAACAGCAGCAGCAGCAGCCCAAACATAGCTTGAAAGAGACACTGGAGTTGGCTTCATGAGCCAAAAATTGGCCTAAAGACACACTGGAGTTGGCAGCAGCAGGAGCCCAAACATTGACTGAAAGAGACACTGGAGTTGGCAGCAGCAGCAGGAGCCCAACAAATGACTGAGAGACACACCCTGGAGTTGCAAGCAGGAGCAGCAGGAGCCCAAACATTGCTTAAAAGAGACACTGGAGTTGGCGGCAGCAGCAGCAGCAGCAGGAGGCCAAAATTGCTTGAAAGAGACAGTGGAGTTGTCAGCAGCAGCAGCAGGAGCCCAAACATTGCTTGAAAGACACACTGGAGTTGGCAGCAGGAGCAGCAGGAGCCCAAACATTGCTTGAAAGACACACTGGAGTTGGCCGCAGGAGCCCACAAATTGGCCTAAAGACACACTGGAGTTGCAAGCAGCAGCAGCAGGAGCCCAAAATTGCCAGAAAGACACACCCTGGAGTTGGCAGCAGCATTAAGAGAACATATACAGATTTTCGGCACAGATATCTTATCCGAAGAATATTAATACAAAGTAAGAGTAACGTAAAGCAATTTCTCAATAATTACTTGTGGTCTGATGCGGAGGAATGTCTGTAACTGGAGAGCAGCACCTTAAATCTGTTTTGCACGATCCATATTTCTTTAGTGTTGGTCTGGCCCCATGATCAATCTACTCTAATGCATCAAGCATTGGTGGGTGGAAATCTTGGCTGATCCATGGCCAATTCATTTCCACGCAGGCCAGTATCTGAAAAAAAAACATTTTTGAAGCATACTGGAGCACATTGAATTGCTCTCACCAGAGCATCACTTGCGCACATTTAAGAGTTTCATCACTTTGTTTGTGTTAAAGTCTTCAGGGCCTAGTTACTACTTAGTGAAAGACCATAGATAGTTACACACCTGCTGCTCTTATCGACAAATCCTGTTTTAAGTGTAGTGTAGCGTTTTGTCCTCCCCTCATATACACACTAAGTATGTAGGGCAGAGAAGTGGCAGGATGGGCACAGAGAAGTTACAGAGGCCTAAATTCATCAAGCAGAGGTTGCAGCAGACTAGGGGTGAGTGGCAGCAGGAGTCTCAGTGAGAGGACTGATCTCCCGGGATCAGCTAGCGGTCGTGTCTTGACCAGCAACCCATCTGCCTTCATCCATTGGTTAACACGATCATCCACTGCATCACAAGTGACATCTGACACCCCCAGTCAACTGTCGGTTATGTCTTGTGCTTAGGGTTCAGCTCCACTATTCAGTGAGGACAATCTGATAATCAGAAAAATCAGCAGCTACTGCCCAGCCAAGAAGTGCAGGAGACACTCGCCGCTTCTTCCACTAGGCGGGCAAGTAGTGATGAGGAGAGTGGCATGGGAGGTGGTGTTGCAAGCGTTTTGGCTTCTTAAGCAGACACTGTTGAGGAACCTGAGGAGGACATCAGTGAGTTTTGGGGGCACTTTTAAAGGCTTGGAGTGATGGAGAGTCGCAGATTTAGCGGCCAGCATGGTTGGTGGCAGAAGGGGAAAGTATGGAGGCAAATGTGCTCGGGGTAGACCACTCGCGTGGCAGGCTATCTTCCCAGGAGGTAGTGGAAGAGAGTCCCCCGAGTTGGCGGCGGCAGCAGCAGTGAATCAGTGCGGACTGTTGGTAGGAAAAATCAGCTACAAGGCCATGTGGCAGTTTTTCATCAAGCATCCGCAGGAGGTTAACATGGCTATATGAAAGATGTGTAGGCAGAAGGTGAAGTGTGGCCAGGGTCCCAATGTTGGACCCACAGCCCTGCATCAACATTTGCAGCGTCACCATCAAGCGGCCTGGGAGAGTTGGCTCCAAAGTGGTGGTCCAGCCTGCTGCATTACCCAGTGGCACGCCGCTCTCTGTTCCAGCCAGCCAAGGCTCCACCACCTCCTGTGTGTCATACCCATCCTCTGTCGCTCCAGATGCTCCTCCTCCTCTTAATCCGAGTCTTTCCGCCAGCAATCCATTGGCCAAGCCATGTCCAAGAGACAACAGTATGTGCCCACTCATCCAACGTGCAGAAGCTAAATGTGCTCCTGTATAAGTTGCAGGTGCTGCAGTCCCTCCCTTTTGAGTTGGTGGACCTTTCAGAGAACTGATGGCTTGTACCGAGCAGAGGTGGAGAGTCCCATGCTGTAATTTCTTTGCAAAGAAGGCAGTACCAGCCCTGTACAATTTTGTTGAACAGAAGGTGGGCCAGTCCTTTAGCCTGTCAGTGTGTACCAAAGTGCAAAGCAGTGCCTACGTCTGGAGCTGTAACTATGGTCAGGGACAATACATATCCTTTAAGACCCACTGGGTGATTGTGGTTCCTGCACAACCACAACAGCAACTTGGACAGGTCCCTCCGCTGTGGCCTCCACGCTCCTAGGCCTTTGTGCCTATGACAGTGCACTTGCACTTAGCAATGGTGTCACAGAAAAAAGTGGCTAATTGTCAATTGCATATTAATAGTTAACATTTATCTAATTTGAACATATTTATAATAATAACATATAATAACATATAACATAGCAACAATAACATCTAACATAATAACAGTAACATTTTTTATTTTTTTTATTTGTGGATATTTTTTTTATTTTTTTTTCATATTTTGTATTTTTTAAAAACATATATATATTTTTTTAATTTTTTAATATTTTTTTCCATTGTCTTTTTTTTAATATTTTGTGAATTTTTGTACCAATTTTTTTTTTCATTTTTTATTTTTTTTTTGTATTGTTTTTTCTAAATATTTTTTTTTTATTTATTTTTTTTCGCATTGCCCTTCCAGCCTACCATGTGTGCAGGACACAACGGTTTCACGCTGTTCTTCACATGGTTTGCCTTGAGCCACAGAGCCACACATGGGAGGAACTGCTAAAAATGAGAACTCAATAAATTAAATCATGGCTTACTCCACGAAAACTGTAAATGGGACCCATGGTGACTGACACTGGGAAGAACATCTTGTCTGCACTGCGACAAGGAAGCCTGAGCCATGCGTCCTGCCATGGCACACGTGTTCAATCTAGTTGTCAAGCGTTTTCTGAAGTCTTCCCCCCATCCGCAAGACATCCTAACAACGTGAAGTGGCACTTCAGCCACTCCTACACCGTCAAGCACACCCTTCTTGAGCTTCAGCGTCAAAACGGTATCCCCAAACATAGTCTGATTTGCGATGTTTCCACCCATTGGAATTCCACCCTCCATATGCAGGATCGACTATAGGAACAGAGAAAAGCCATCACGGATTTCTTGATGGTCCAAACGGATAGGGGGACTCCCCTGTGTAGCTTCAATGTAAACCAGTGGCATCTCATACGTGACACCTGCCGTTTGCTCAGGCCCTTTGAGGAAGCTACTTTATTAGTCAGTCGTCAGGACTATGAGATGAACGATGTGATTCCACTGCTTCATGTACTACAACACATGTTGGAAACCATGGCTGGTCAGGGCACTGGAGACATGGCGCATACATTTCACGGCCACATGAAGCCTGTGGGGGCTGAAGTGGAGGAGGAGGAGGGGCACAGGTTTGACAAAATGGCCATTTTATCTAGTCATCTGACAGGAGAGGAGGAGCAGGAGCAGCCACAGGAGCTAGAGGGCTGTGAGGAAGGTGAAACAGCGGACCCAGACACACGTGGCAGTTTGCAGTGGAGATGGAGACAGGTAGTCCCTCCGAGTCACTTGCACAAATGGCACGACGCATGCTCACGTGCTTGCGTAGTGACCGTAGAGGGAGGACAAACTGACCTACTACAGAGACATCCTACGTAGTCAGTTGGGCGATGCCTATCTGCGCCATGGTCCATACTGTGATGCCCAGCGGGACACCAGCCTTCTGTAAGCAGGCAACCCCTAATCTCCACCGCCGCTTCTGACTATAGTCAAGCCCCCGTTTGCCAGGACGCTATGTATGCCTCACCGGACACGGTTGCCCCCAGGTCTTAATTGGCGCAAAGGATGGCTGCTTACGGTGAAGGCCGATGAACCACAAGGGTATCCCGAAGCCGAGGTCGTAGGTAGTCAATCCGGAGGGTGCGCCAGAGTACAGGGATGAGACAGGTGCGTAGTCAGGAGTAGCCAAAAGATCAAGCCAGGAGGTCAGATATCGTCGGGTATCCAGAGGGGCAGGCAGCTTCGTGGTCAGACAAAGCAGAGGTCCGTACAGGCAGCAGACAGGAATGGTCGATCAAGCCTTGTCGGAACTGAACCGGCACAAAATGGGGGCATTTTTTAAACCAGCCGAGAGGGAGGACATACTGACCTACTACAAAGACATTCTACATAGTCAGTTGCCTATCTGCGCCATGGTCCATACTCTCGCAGGTCTGACTCGGGGGGACATCTGCGATCACCTTCCACTGCCATGGCTGCTGGGGGGGGTGGAAGGAGAAGCAGCAGCAGCTCCATCAGCAGCAGCCTCAGTCTTCAGTCGCTAATGAGTAGCTTTCTACACCCACATAGTGAGTCTACTCATGAGCAGCATGAAGACCTGGAGCAGGACCTGAACCAGCAGGTCGTGTCATACCTTGACATGACCACGCCAACACACCTTGAGGATCCGCTGGACTTCTGGGCAGCCAAACTTGACTTGTGGCCGCAACTAGCAGAGTTTGCCCTGGAAAAGCTGTCCTGCCCGGCCAGTAGCGTGCCATCTGAGCGGGTGTTTAGTGCGGCGGGGGCCATAGTCATGCCAAGGAGAACTTGTCTGTCCACGAATATGGTAGTAGCTGATGCATGGTAGCTCCTTATGCTGCTGCCAACTCCAGGGTGTGTCTTTTAGGCAATATATGGGCTCCCTATGCTGTTGCCAACTCCTGGGTGTGTCTTTCAGACAATATATGGGCTCCCTATGCTGCTGCCAACTCCTGGGTGTGTCTTTCAGGCAATATATAGGCTCCCTATGCTGCTGCTGCCAGCTCATATGTGTGTCTTTCAGGCAATATATGGGCTCCTAATGCTGCTGCTGCCAACTCCAATGTGAGCACTCTTAAAAGACGCATGCTAGCATATTTGGGATGCCCTCCGGTTAAAGGCAATGACTGCTGGCAATTTGACAAAGTGACTTTCTTTACAAAATGCAACCAATGTGGAAAAGTGATGTTAATTCTAAAATGCAAACAGTTATTAGACAGGTACTTTTGAAATATTACTGCTAGTGTTTGGGATGCCCCCTCCTCACATACAAAGGAGGCCTCCCTTGATTGTGGAAAAGTGATGTTAATTATAAAATGCAAGCAGTTATTAGACAGGTAGTCTTGAGATATTTATGCTAGTGTTTGGGATGCCCTTGTGGGCTGGGGTTTTTACAGCAGACACAGAAACAATTCAAACGGTGATATATTTATGAGAAATAGCCTTTAAAAGCTGCTTTAGTGTAACAGATAGGGTCAAATGTGCTAATTGGGATACCCTGAGGCCTGTTTTTTTACAGCACACACAAAAACAATTCAAACTGCAATATATTTATGAGAAATAGCCTTTAAAAGCTGCTTTAGTGTAACAGATAGGGTCAAATGTGTAGGTTTGGGATACCCTGCAGCCTGGTGTTTTTACAGCACACACAAAAACAATTCAAACTGCGATATATTTATGAGAAATAGCCTTTTAAAGCTGCTTTAGTGTAAAAGATAGGGTCAAATGTGCGACCTGGTGTTTTGGCAGCAGGACAAAAACCAATTCAAAATACAATAGCTTGATTAAGCTGAGGATGAACAAGGGTTATTTAGTATAACAGATAGGGTGCTACGTGCAGGTTTGGGATACCCTGCGGCCTAGTGTTTTGGCAGCAGGACAAAAACCAATGCAAAATGCAATAGCTTAATAAAGCTGATGCTGAACAACGCTTTTTTAGTATAACAGATAGGGTGCAACGTGGTTTGTGATACCCTGCGGCCTGGTGTATTTAAAGCAGACCAAAACCAATTCAAAATGCAATAACTTAATAAAGCTGAGGCTGTAGACGCTTATTTAGTATAAAAGATAGGGTGCCACGCGGTGGTTTGGGATACCCTGCGGCCTGGTGTATTGACAGCAGGACAAAAACCTATGCAAAATGCAATAGCTTAATAAAGCTGATGCTGAACAACGCTTATTTAGTATAACAGATAGGGTGCCACGTGGTGGCTTGGGATACCCTGCGACCTGGTGTATTGACAGCAGGACAAAAACCAATGCAAAATGCAATAGCTTAATAAAGCTGAGCCTGTAGATGCTTATTTAGTATAACAGATAGGGTGCCATGTGGTGGTTTGGGATACCCTGTGGCCTAGTGTATTGACAGCAGGACAAAAAGCAATTCAAAATGCAAAAACTTAATAAAGCTGATGCTGAACAACGCTTATTTAGCATAACAGATAGGGTGCAAGGTGCAGCTTTGGGGTGCCCTGCGGCCTGGTTTATTGAAAGCAGTCAAAAAGGAAGTGCAAACTGAAGTAGCTTAATGAAGCTGATGCTGAACAACGCTTATGTTGTATAACAGATAGGGTGCAAGGTGCAGCTTTGAGGTGCCCCGCGGCCTGGTTTATTGAAAGCAGTCAAAAACAAGTGCAAACTAAAGTAGCTTAATTAAGCTGATGCTGATCAACGCTTATGTTGTATAACAGATAGGGTGCAAGGTGCAGCTTTGGGGTGCCCTGCGGCCTGGTTTATTGAAAGCAGTCAAAAACAAGTGCAAACTAAAGTAGCTTAATTAAGCAGCTGATGCTGATCAACGCTTATGTTGTATAACAGATAGGGTTAAAATAGTATGTGCCTTGGGATGCCCATGTGGCCTGGTGTCTTTTTAGCTGAACAGAAAATATTAGCACTAATCCAGTTATGAGAAATGCTTTTGTTTAACAGATAGGGTTAAATAGCATGTGCATTGGGATGCCAATGTGGCCTGGTGTATTTTAAGCTGAACAGAAAATATTAACACTAATCCAATTATGAGAAATGCTTTTGTTTAACAGATAGGGTTAAATAGCATGTGCCTTGGGTGCCCGTGTGGCCTGGTGTATTTTAAGCTGAACAGAAAATATTAACACTAATCCAATTATGAGAAATGCTTTTTTTTTTAACAGATAGGGTTAAATAGCATGTGCCTTGGGATTCCCGTGTGGCCTGGTGTATTTTAAGCTGAACAGAAAATATTAACACTAATCAAATTATCAGAAATGCTTTTTTTTAACAGATAGGGTTAAAATGGCATGTTCCTTGGGATGCCCGTGTGGCCTGGTGCATTTTAAGCTGAACAGAAAATATTAACACTAATCAAATTATCAGAAATGCTTTTGTTTAACAGATAGGGTTAAAATAGCATGTGCCTTGGGATGCCCGTGTGGCCTGGTGTATTTTAAGCTGAACAGAAAATATTAACACTAATCCAATTATGAGAAATGCTTTTGTTTAACAGATAGGGTTAAATAGCATGTGCCTTGGGATGCCCGTGTGGCCTGGTGTATTTTAAGCTGAACAGAAAATATTAACACTAATCCAATTATGAGAAGTGCTTTTGTTTAACAGATAGGGTTAAATAGCATGTGCCTTGGGATGCCCGTGTGGCCTGGTGTATTTTAAGCTGAACAGAAAATATTAACACTAATCCAATTATGAGAAATGCTTTTGTTTAACAGATAGGGTTAAAATAGCATGTGCCTTGGGGTGCTCGTGTGGCCTGGTGTATTTTAAGCTGAACAGAAAATATTAACACTAATCCAATTATGAGAAATGCTTTTGTTTAACAGATAGGGTTAAATAGCATGTGCCTTGGGATGCCCGTGTGGCCTGGTGTATTTTAAGCTGAGCAGAAAATATTAACACTAATCCAATTATGATAAATGCTTTTGTTTAACAGATAGGGTTAAAATAGCATGTGCCTTGGGATGCTCGTGTGGCCTGGTGTATTTTAAGCTGAACAGAAAATATTAACACTAATCCAATGCTTTTGTTTAACAGATAGGGTTAAAATAGCGTTCAGGGCTAAATAGCAGAAAGGGTTAAATAGCAGTGTGCAGCTGTATTTAAACCAAACCAAATATATTAACAGTAACCCAGTAATTATGAAATAAGGATCATAGGCAGCACTAAGCACCCTGTCACTGTGACTTGTATGCTGCTGGATTGTTCCGGTTTTAAATCTATCTTTCCCTAGCTCTGTGTACCACTCTAAATCTCCCTAACTATCTGTCTCTCTCTTTACCTATCTGTAACTGTCTCTAGCTATCGCTAACTCTCACCTAACTATGACTGTCTGTCTCTTCCTGCAGCTAACTCTGTTCTGTCTGCAATGCAAGTCTGAACTGCGCAAAAGGAAAATGGCCACCGGTTTATATAGCACGGTGACGTCACCGGGCTTCTTGGCTGCTGATGACTGTCCCATCATCACTTGCCCCTGGGGACATGTCTGAACATGTACGTCCACCATCTTAGAATGTTAGAGTAACAAAATCTTTCCTATGTAGCACCACCTAGTTATTATTCAATAAAGGGATGGGTAGTGTCACGCGTTCCGTAGCGTTATGCTACTTTCTCAAGGTGCTATAAGGTACTGTGTCCTGAGCTCCAGTTATAAAGAGAGGGAAACGGAAGCACACACCAAGGCCCCCGCCCCCCCGCACACGCGGCGGCCCCGGCCAGCAGCCGCCATCGCGCCGGAAGTGCAACAGCCCCCGTGCGCGCTCTCATCTTCCCCGGTCAAACAAAGGAACGTGATCCCACTGACCCGCCACGCCCCCCAAACCACGCCCCCAGCACGCCCCAACCAGCGTCATCGCATAGCAATGCGCGGTCATGGCAACGGCCAGGCGCGTAGAGGGAGCGAGGCGGGACAGAGACACGCTCGTGACGCGCGCAGCAGGTGAAATCACCTGCTGCACAGAGCTCAGATCACAGAGCCAAAAAAATGTTAACTAGTTACTCCCTGTTACAAATAACATGTAAACATCTACACAAATACAAATGCGCTACATATAAAAATACAAATATCACTACTCTATATTGAACAATGTATACAATTGGATCAGTGGAAATTCAAAATATTTACAAAGTATTAAACATGGCTCAAATAACGAAATCACTGTAATATTATTTACATATATCTGATTCCATCTTTTGGTTTTTTGCTATCACCTGAGTCAATGATTGTTAGCGGATAAACAGATGTCTTGTGCCACCCCAAAATAAATATTCCTTGATCTCTTGAACAGGACAAACCTGTTATGCATAAACTCAATTATAATAAAGGGGAAAGGAATAGATATCTTGAAGGAAGCAAGGACCAGTATATCTATACCAAAGGAGTTTGCATAATTGAATATACTAAACCAATACGTGAATCCACACCCACCGAAGTCCGCACCATCTTAGAATGCCTGTCATTGAGTTTTAAGGAAAACTTCGATCGATCGAATCGCCGGGAAATTCGGATTCGTTCAGAATTGAATTTTTTATGAAATTCGGAACGAATCCGGGTTCGTCCGGATCGATTCGCTCATCCCTAGTCTCGATAACACATAGTTCTTTTGGCTCAGCTGGTCCTGTTTCTTCACTGTCAGCTACTGTACTCTGTGCTGTGAGATCTTACTTCAAACCACAAAGGAGCAGCCTCCCTTATTAACTGACAGCAAAGAGTGCACCGCATGGGCAGCCATTGCTGACAGCTTATGCTCTGATGTGTCCCTATTTGTATAATAATATGTGTTGCTTTAGGCATCAGATATGTTTAATGCAGAAACAAAACCTGGGATTTTGACAATTGGGATGCCGATGAACAATACACGCATGGCCTGGCATTCAATCTTAGCCATTTGGCGTGCATATGTAATACTCATCAAACTGCTCTGTTCACATGCATTGCTTTTGCAATTGCAAATGCAATGGCCCCATCAGCATGCGCATTTGCAGCCCAAAGATGCGACCACCATATATTTACAAAATCAAATTTGTTCTGCTGAGAAAAATATGTTCTCAAAAAACATAAAAATTGTATCTGTCCTGAACTAAATGTATTTATTACTCACTGTCTTTCCAGGACCTTTTAATGCTTGCCTAATGGTGGAAGTATGTTGTATGCCCAGGAGGACACATATTTTACTATTATTATACAGATGTTTCCTTCTCTAGCTTTTCTCATGGCTACAGCATTTATTTTGTGAACTGTGCGCCACAAGCTGACCGGCTTTTCTAGAGGCATCACCAGTAGGAAGAGGGAGGTTGTGATGCCACTGTACAGAGCACTGGTGAGGCCACAGCTAGAATACTTTGTGCAGTTCTGGAGACCTTACCTGCAAAAAGACAGAAGGGTGAATAGTGCCATTTTTGATGCAGGTCTCTGTATCATCTAACACTCCCCAGAGGATCCAGGATGTTGGCATAAGTCGGAATTTTGGTGCATAGGCATACGCAGTTATGTATTTGGAAAGTATAAATAGTTGAAGACACACACTTATATGTAGAGAAGGAAACACTCCCCACACTGCAGTTTCCATTGTGAGATAGGACAGGATTGCTGGAAAAAAAAATACACACACACAAAAGCTGGACAGCTGATCCAAGCCATGCCCTGCCAAGGATCATGGCGCCACAGCCCTCCTGCAAGCCTACGTCAGTACACACTCAGGCAAAGGCAGCACCACCTCAGGCAAGGTCAGAGCAGTGGCAGGCAAAGTTCTAGGGCAAGCCACAACATTCCCAGCCATAGTGATAGGCTAAGCAAGAGCACTTCCAGCAAAAGTGCTAAGGCTAAGCTGAGCAGTGGCAGGAAAAGTGCTAGGGCAAGCCAAAGTGTGCCCTCAATGTTTTATTCTGGGAGAGCATATCTGACATCAAAGAAGGGTGGCTAGGGCGTGGCTCACAGCAGATTGGCCAACTGTAAAGCATCAACTGTGAGGCCTGCTTTATGTGCATTTCTCTTTGCCACTTCATGGTGCTCTAATCCATGTGTACTAATTAAAATCTTAGTTCATTTGAACGAAAATAGGGTCACTCCAAAGTTCAGACCTTATTCAGACCTCATCTCTAACTGAAAGCCCTCTGTAACTAACACAAAAAAAAACAAATTGGTAGGTACATTTCAAAACTACAGGTATTAGAACCTGTCTAGAATCGTCTTCTCTGTTGATCAGTATGGTGGTAATAAAATCTAAGTAAAACATGTAGAATAGAAATGAGTGTAAGAATATAATTTCAGTGATACACATTTAATTTATTCTATCAGCTAGAAAAAGAAAAAGCAAGTCACTTCAAGCAGAAGTATGTCCTGCTGGCATCCTACAGGCCTTCACAGTGCAGACAGCTGCTTTCATGCCCTTTTGGCTAAAATATGTTGGAAACTTGTTCAATGCAGATGGGAAGGAGGTAGTAGTAATAGAAGAATGAGTGGTTAGTGACATTTGTTTACATGACTTTAAGAATGCACTTCTGCATAATTTCCATTATGGTACAGTGCTGCAGCAAAAAGTATGGCTTATACACAATGAAAGGAAAGGAAATAACAGTTATTACTAAGCAATTAGTTAAAGGAATCGGAAGTTGCTAGAAATTTTGTACAAAGCTCTCTGCAGTGTTCTGGAGAGCAAGGGAGCCTGTGAAGGAAGCATAAGGGAAGTCAATTCTGTATGTTTTGCCTGCACAAAGGTATACATTCATTGCTTACACGAAAATGGATTTATCTACAAGCTTTGAAATCTGTTTTTATAACCTTACTACCAAATGTATTTGCAGAGAACTTTTATAATTTTTGATACAAATACAGTTTATGCTGTATTACATTAGTCAAGTCATAAAAACAATGTACATTCTTTTTATATCATACCTTTACACATTTCACAGCAAAATGAACACAAGAACTTGATTAAAAAAAATCTGTATTCTATTAACACCTATTTTTGGAGTAAATATTGCACTTTAAACCTCTAACAATTCAGCAATGCAAAAAAACGTATAATTGCAAATTTGCAACTTTTTTATGCATTTATACACTACATAAAATAAGAGCTCATGAAAAGTTCTTATGTACTCTATCATGAAAACAATCAACTACTTTTTGACATATGCTTTTATGCTTTTACTGTGCATAAAAAACATTCAGAAATTTAAAACACAGGTTTTTAATGTTTGTTTACCCTTCTCAGGCCCCCAGAGCCATCTAATGTGGCCCCTGGCCTGCTGTGGAGAAAGTGGGATGATTAAATAGAACTGACCTGTAAAGGTGACAGTAAGGATAGGAGAAGAAAGAAAGAAGGGTCATATTGGAAAATAGAGGTAACTGTGGTGGCTTGGAGAAACACTCTGATATTGATTGTACACAATGCCCCTGGGAAAAATTTTTGGCCCTTATAATTAGGGATGAGCGAATCGATCCGGACGAACCCGGATTCGATCCGAATTTCAGGAAAAATTCGATTCGGATCGAATCCGAATTTCCCCGCGATTCGATCACTCGAAGTTTTCCTTTAACATCCATTCATTTACATTACAGGCATTCTAAGATGGCGGACGGGACATGTCTGGACATGTATCCCGCGCCAGTGCAAGCTGGGGCAGTCACATGCAGCCTATCAGCAGCCAGCAAGCCCGGTGACGTCACACAGCGGTATTTAACGGCGGCCATCTTGCTTTTCCTCATTTCTCTATTGCATTCGTGACAGACAGACAGAACGCTGTGTAGCTGAGGCAGTTAGACAGGCTGGAGACAGGGACAGACAGGGACAGGCTGGAGACAGGCAGGAGACAGGCAGGAGACAGACAGGAGACAGACAGAAAGCCAGGGAAAGGTAGGAAAAACGGAGCTGGCTGACAGGGAGATTTTTTTTTTTCATCCAGCCTTTGTTAGCGTTTTCAGGCTGCTTATAGTAACTAACTGTGCATATATACTGAACTGATCTTAAGTCTGCTGTGAGGCATCCCATTCTGTGACTAAAGCAGCCTCTGTTTAAGACCATATAAGCATTTGCTCTTATCATATTTGAAATTAGGCCTGATAAAGACACTTTTGCTGGCCAAAGCACTACTGGACCCTGCCAGCTCGATTCCTGCCCGGGGCATCCCATTCTGTGACTAAAGCAGCCTCTGTTTAAGACCATATAAGCATTTGCTCTTATCATATTTGAAATTAGCCTGATAAAGACACTTTTGCTGGCCAAAGCCCTACTGGACCCTGCCAGGTCGATTCCTGCCCAGGGCATCCCATTCTGTGACTAAAGCAGCCTCTGTTTAAGACCATATAAGCATTTGCTCTTATCATATTTGAAATTAGGCCTGATAAAGACACTTTTGCTGGCCAAAGCCCTACTGGACCCTGCCAGCTCGATTCCTGCCCGGGGCATCCCATTCTGTGACTACAGCAGCCTCTGTTTAAGACCATATAAGCATTTGCTCTTATCATATTTGAAATTAGCCTGATAAAGACACTTTTGCTGGCCAAAGCACTACTGGACCCTGCCAGCTCGATTCCTGCCCGGGGCATCCCATTCTGTGACTAAAGCAGCCTCTGTTTAAGACCATATAAGCATTTGCTCTTATCATATTTGAAATTAGGCCTGATAAAGACACTTTTGCTGGCCAAAGCACTACTGGACCCTGCCAGCTCGATTCCTGCCCGGGGCATCCCATTCTGTGACTACAGCAGCCTCTGTTTAAGACCATATAAGCATTTGCTCTTATCATATTTGAAATTAGCCTGATAAAGACACTTTTGCTGGCCAAAGCACTACTGGACCCTGCCAGCTCGATTCCTGCCCGGGGCATCCCATTCTGTGACTAAAGCAGCCTCTGTTTAAGACCATATAAGCATTTGCTCTTATCATATTTGAAATTAGGCCTGATAAAGACACTTTTGCTGGCCAAAGCACTACTGGACCCTGCCAGCTCGATTCCTGCCCGGGGCATCCCATTCTGTGACTACAGCAGCCTCTGTTTAAGACCATATAAGCATTTGCTCTTATCATATTTGAAATTAGCCTGATAAAGACACTTTTGCTGGCCAAAGCACTACTGGACCCTGCCAGCTCGATTCCTGCCCGGGGCATCCCATTCTGTGACTAAAGCAGCCTCTGTTTAAGACCATATAAGCATTTGCTCTTATCATATTTGAAATTAGCCTGATAAAGACACTTTTGCTGGCCAAAGCCCTACTGGACCCTGCCAGGTCGATTCCTGCCCAGGGCATCCCATTCTGTGACTAAAGCAGCCTCTGTTTAAGACCATATAAGCATTTGCTCTTATCATATTTGAAATTAGGCCTGATAAAGACACTTTTGCTGGCCAAAGCCCTACTGGACCCTGCCAGCTCGATTCCTGCCCGGGGCATCCCATTCTGTGACTACAGCAGCCTCTGTTTAAGACCATATAAGCATTTGCTCTTATCATATTTGAAATTAGCCTGATAAAGACACTTTTGCTGGCCAAAGCACTACTGGACCCTGCCAGCTCGATTCCTGCCCGGGGCATCCCATTCTGTGACTAAAGCAGCCTCTGTTTAAGACCATATAAGCATTTGCTCTTATCATATTTGAAATTAGCCTGATAAAGACACTTTTGCTGGCCAAAGCCCTACTGGACCCTGCCAGGTCGATTCCTGCCCAGGGCATCCCATTCTGTGACTAAAGCAGTCTCTGTTTAAGACCATATAAGCATTTGCTCTTATCATATTTGAAATTAGGCCTGATAAAGACACTTTTGCTGGCCAAAGCCCTACTGGACCCTGCCAGCTCGATTCCTGCCCGGGGCATCCCATTCTGTGACTACAGCAGCCTCTGTTTAAGACCATATAAGCATTTGCTCTTATCATATTTGAAATTAGCCTGATAAAGACACTTTTGCTGGCCAAAGCACTACTGGACCCTGCCAGCTCGATTCCTGCCCGGGGCATCCCATTCTGTGACTAAAGCAGCCTCTGTTTAAGACCATATAAGCATTTGCTCTTATCATATTTGAAATTAGCCTGATAAAGACACTTTTGCTGGCCAAAGCCCTACTGGACCCTGCCAGGTCGATTCCTGCCCAGGGCATCCCATTCTGTGACTAAAGCAGCCTCTGTTTAAGACCATATAAGCATTTGCTCTTATCATATTTGAAATTAGGCCTGATAAAGACACTTTTGCTGGCCAAAGCCCTACTGGACCCTGCCAGCTCGATTCCTGCCCGGGGCATCCCATTCTGTGACTACAGCAGCCTCTGTTTAAGACCATATAAGCATTTGCTCTTATCATATTTGAAATTAGCCTGATAAAGACACTTTTGCTGGCCAAAGCACTACTGGACCCTGCCAGCTCGATTCCTGCCCGGGGCATCCCATTCTGTGACTAAAGCAGCCTCTGTTTAAGACCATATAAGCATTTGCTCTTATCATATTTGAAATTAGGCCTGATAAAGACACTTTTGCTGGCCAAAGCACTACTGGACCCTGCCAGCTCGATTCCTGCCCGGGGCATCCCATTCTGTGACTAAAGCAGCCTCTGTTTAAGACCATATAAGCATTTGCTCTTATCATATTTGAAATTAGGCCTGATAAAGACACTTTTGCTGGCCAAAGCACTACTGGACCCTGCCAGCTCGATTCCTGCCCGGGGCATCCCATTCTGTGACTACAGCAGCCTCTGTTTAAGACCATATAAGCATTTGCTCTTATCATATTTGAAATTAGCCTGATAAAGACACTTTTGCTGGCCAAAGCACTACTGGACCCTGCCAGCTCGATTCCTGCCCGGGGCATCCCATTCTGTGACTAAAGCAGCCTCTGTTTAAGACCATATAAGCATTTGCTCTTATCATATTTGAAATTAGCCTGATAAAGACACTTTTGCTGGCCAAAGCCCTACTGGACCCTGCCAGGTCGATTCCTGCCCAGGGCATCCCATTCTGTGACTAAAGCAGCCTCTGTTTAAGACCATATAAGCATTTGCTCTTATCATATTTGAAATTAGGCCTGATAAAGACACTTTTGCTGGCCAAAGCCCTACTGGACCCTGCCAGCTCGATTCCTGCCCGGGGCATCCCATTCTGTGACTACAGCAGCCTCTGTTTAAGACCATATAAGCATTTGCTCTTATCATATTTGAAATTAGCCTGATAAAGACACTTTTGCTGGCCAAAGCACTACTGGACCCTGCCAGCTCGATTCCTGCCCGGGGCATCCCATTCTGTGACTAAAGCAGCCTCTGTTTAAGACCATATAAGCATTTGCTCTTA
The DNA here is from genome assembly GCA_027917425.1 of Gastrophryne carolinensis. NCBI lineage: Eukaryota > Metazoa > Chordata > Amphibia > Anura > Microhylidae > Gastrophryne > Gastrophryne carolinensis. Next base: position 305,224,281 of record CM051239.1, on the reverse strand, counting down.
TCATATTTGAAATTAGCCTGATAAAGACACTTTTGCTGGCCAAAGCCCTACTGGACCCTGCCAGGTCGATTCCTGCCCAGGGCATCCCATTCTGTGACTAAAGCAGCCTCTGTTTAAGACCATATAAGCATTTGCTCTTATCATATTTGAAATTAGGCCTGATAAAGACACTTTTGCTGGCCAAAGCCCTACTGGACCCTGCCAGCTCGATTCCTGCCCGGGGCATCCCATTCTGTGACTACAGCAGCCTCTGTTTAAGACCATATAAGCATTTGCTCTTATCATATTTGAAATTAGCCTGATAAAGACACTTTTGCTGGCCAAAGCACTACTGGACCCTGCCAGCTCGATTCCTGCCCGGGGCATCCCATTCTGTGACTAAAGCAGCCTCTGTTTAAGACCATATAAGCATTTGCTCTTATCATATTTGAAATTAGGCCTGATAAAGACACTTTTGCTGGCCAAAGCACTACTGGACCCTGCCAGCTCGATTCCTGCCCGGGGCATCCCATTCTGTGACTAAAGCAGCCTCTGTTTAAGACCATATAAGCATTTGCTCTTATCATATTTGAAATTAGCCTGATAAAGACACTTTTGCTGGCCAAAGCCCTACTGGACCCTGCCAGGTCCATTCCTGCCCAGGGCATCCCATTCTGTGACTAAAGCAGCCTCTGTTTAAGACCATATAAGCATTTGCTCTTATCATATTTGAAATTAGGCCTGATAAAGACACTTTTGCTGGCCAAAGCCCTACTGGACCCTGCCAGGTCGATTCCTGCCCAGGGCATCCCATTCTGTGACTAAAGCAGCCTCTGTTTAAGACCATATAAGCATTTGCTCTTATCATATTTGAAATTAGGCCTGATAAAGACACTTTTGCTGGCCAAAGCACTACTGGACCCTGCCAGGTCGATTCCTGCCCAGGGCACCCCATTCTGTGACTAAAGCAGCCTCTGTTTAAGACCATATAAGCATTTGCTCTTATCATATTTGAAATTAGGCCTGATAAAGACACTTTTGCTGGCCAAAGCCCTACTGGACCCTGCCAGGTCGATTCCTGCCCAGGGCATCCCATTCTGTGACTAAAGCAGCCTCTGTTTAAGACCATATAAGCATTTGCTCTTATCATATTTGAAATTAGGCCTGATAAAGACACTTTTGCTGGCCAAAGCACTACTGGACCCTGCCAGGTCGATTCCTGCCCAGGGCATCCCATTCTGTGACTAAAGCAGCCTCTGTTTAAGACCATATAAGCATTTGCTCTTATCATATTTGAAATTAGGCCTGATAAAGACACTTTTGCTGGCCAAAGCCCTACTGGACCCTGCCAGGTCGATTCCTGCCCAGGGCATCCCATTCTGTGACTAAAGCAGCCTCTGTTTAAGACCATATAAGCATTTGCTCTTATCATATTTGAAATTAGGCCTGATAAAGACACTTTTGCTGGCCAAAGCACTACTGGACCCTGCCAGCTCGATTCCTGCCCGGGGCATCCCATTCTGTGACTAAAGCAGCCTCTGTTTAAGACCATATAAGCATTTGCTCTTATCATATTTGAAATTAGGCCTGATAAAGACACTTTTGCTGGCCAAAGCCCTACTGGACCCTGCCAGGTCGATTCCTGCCCAGGGCATCCCATTCTGTGACTAAAGCAGCCTCTGTTTAAGACCATATAAGCATTTGCTCTTATCATATTTGAAATTAGCCTGATAAAGACACTTTTGCTGGCCAAAGCCCTATTGGACCCTGCCAGGTCCATTCCTGCCCAGGGCATCCCATTCTGTGACTAAAGCAGCCTCTGTTTAAGACCATATAAGCATTTGCTCTTATCATATTTGAAATTAGCCTGATAAAGACACTTTTGCTGGCCAAAGCACTACTGGACCCTGCCAGCTCGATTCCTGCCCGGGGCATCCCATTCTGTGACTACAGCAGCCTCTGTTTAAGACCATATAAGCATTTGCTCTTATTATATTTATATTATAAGACACTTTTGCTGGGCATAGGCTTACTGCTGCCTGCCAGGTGCACTTCTGTTGAGGCATCCCATTCTGTAACATAGCATACCCCTCTTTATTTACACTAAGCAGCTCTCTTATTTACACTAAGCAGGCCTGTTGGAGGCTGAGTGTTACTGCTCACTTTTGGTGTGCATTATATTCTGTTTTATATAGACCCACTGCTGCCTGGGGGTTCTTAAAATATCACCTACTACCACGCCAGTTAGACTATGTCGGGCAGACAAGTGCCTGGAAGTGAAAAGAGGAGTGGCAGAGGCCAAGATTCCGCAGGCAGAGCTCGCATCAGACTGGGGGCCAGTAGCAGCAGGAGTCACGCTGAGAGACCTAATCTGCCAGTATCTGCTAGCGGTCGGGTCTCCACCAGTAACGCATCTGCCGTGGTAGATTGGCTGACGCGCTCATCAACAACATCATCACAACTTACATCTGAGACCCCCAGTCTAGGGTCGGTAGGTTCCTCTGACACAACCCTGAGTTGGCATGCCCCGAGAGCAGTCCCTGTCCTCCCATTGCCTCTGTCCTACGCCGTTCCCTCCCCCAGCGACGTATCCTATGCTTTGGGTTCAGCTCCACTCTTTAGTGAGGAGGACGATCAGATACAGGAGGACAGTCAGCAGCTACTGCCCAGCCAAGAAATGGAGGTGGCTTCTTTAGCTAGGCAGACAAATAGTGATGTGGACAGTGTCGTGGGTGCTGCGAGCGTTCCAGCTCCTGCGCCAGACACTGTTGACGAATCCACGAACATCAGTGACGTACAGCCACAACCCGGTGATGATGATGATGATGACGATGAAGCCGATCGCACTTGGGAGCCGGGTGATGAAGGGGCTTCATCGTCATCATCAGGAGAAGAGGAGCGCAGGTTGCCCCGGAGTCAGCAGCTGAGGCAGCAAGGTGGTAGCAGTCAGCATGGGGGCACAATTCCAAAGGCTGGAGCCGGCCGGGGCCGGGGCCGGGGTAGAGCACCTGCTGTGCGGCAGTCTACCTTATCGGGAGGTAGTGGAGCAGGGGTTCCTGGAGTTGGCAACAGCAGCAGTGAATCAGTGAGGCCAGGGGGTGGGAAAAGTAGCTACTCGGCAGTGTGGCAGTTTTTCCTGAGGCATCCGCAGGAGGGTAACATGGCCACATGCAAGATATGTAGGCAAAAGGTGAAGCGTGGCCAGGGTCCAAATGTTGGCACCACGGCCCTGCGTCAACATATGATGCGTCACCATAAAACGACCTGGGAGAACCGAGGCTCCCAAGGGGTGGTCCAGTCTGCTTCCTCACCAAGTGAGCTCCCAATTTCTGCCAGCCAAGGCTCCAGCACCTCAGCCGAAGGCAGCTGTGCGTCACACCCATCCTCTGTCGCTCCTGCTCCTCCTCCTCCTCCTCCAAGTCATGCATCCCGCCAGCAATCCATCAGCGAAGCCATGTCCAAGAGACAGCAGTATGCGCCCACTCATCCTACGGCGCAGAAGCTGAATGTGCTCCTGTCCAAGTTGCTGGTGCTGCAGTCGCTCCCTTTTCAGGTGGTGGAATCTGCACCTTTCAGAGAACTGATGGCTTGTGCCGAGCCGAGGTGGAGAGTCCCAAGCCGTCATTTCTTTGCCAAGAAGGCAGTACCAGCGCTGCACACTTTTGTTGAACAGAAGGTGGGCCAGTCCTTGAGCCTGTCGGTGTGTAGCAAAATACATGGCAGCGCCGACATCTGGAGCTGTAACTACGGTCAGGGGCAGTACATGTCGTTTACGGCCCACTGGGTGAATGTGGTCCCTTTGCAGCAGCAACTTGGACAGGTCACGCCGCTTCGGCCTCCGCGCTCTCTGCCCATTGGGCCTGTGACACCGTGCGACTCGGCCTCCTCATCCTCCGCCATCTCCTCACCCTCCACTGTAGGCTCAAGTCTCAGTGCCCCTCCAGTCTACCATGTGTGCAGGGCACGGAGGTGTCACGCAGTGCTTCACATGGTTTGTCTTGGCGAACGGAGTCACACAGGGGAGGAACTGCTTAAATGTATTCATCAGGAAATCCAAACATGGCTTACTCCGAGAAAACTTAAAATGGGAATCATGGTTACCGACAATGGGAAGAACATTTTGTCTGCGCTGCGCCAAGGAAGCCTGACCCATGCCCCCTGCATGGCTCACGTCTTCAATCTGGTTGTCAAGCGGTTTCTGAAGTGTTCCCCCCATCTGCAGGACATCCTAACAACTTCACGGAAACTTTGCATGCACTTCAGCCACTCCTACACCGCCAAACACACCCTTCTTGAGCTACAGCGTCAGAATGGTATCCCCCAACATAGTCTGATTTGCGATGTTTCCACCCGTTGGAATTCCACCCTTCACATGTTGGACCGATTATATGAACAGAGAAAAGCCATCACGGATTTCCTGATGATCCAAGCAGATAGGGGGACTCCCCTGTGTAACTTCAATGTCAACCAGTGGCAGCTCATACGTGACACCTGCCGTTTGCTCAGGCCCTTTGAGGAAGCCACTTTATTTGTCAGTCGGCAGGATTACGGGATGAACGACGTGATTCCACTGCTTCATGTACTACAGCACATGTTGGAAACCATGGCTGGTCAGGGCACTGGAGACATGGCGTTTACATCTTACGGCCACATGAACCCCCTTGGAGCTGAACTGGAGGAGGAGGAGGAGGAAGAGGAGGAGGAGGAGTTGCCCAGCGAAACACAGTTTAGGCTTGGCGAAATGGCTGGTTTATCTAGTCAGCGGACAGGAGAGGAGGAGCAGGAGCAGCCAGAGGAGCTAGAGGTTTTTGAGGAAGGAGAGACAGAGGACCCGGGCACACCGTGGCAGTATGCAGTGGAGATGGAGACAGGTAGTCCATCCGAGTCACTTGCGCAAATGGCACGAAGCATGCTCACGTGCTTGCGTAGTGACCCCAGAATTGTTTCCATCTGTCGGCGGGATGACTTCTGGCTGTCCACCTTATTGGACCCTCGCTTCCGGCACAAAATGGGGGCATTTTTTAAACCCACCGAGAGGGAGGACAAACTCAACTACTACAAAGACATTCTACGTAGGCAGTTGGCCGATGCCTATCTGCGCCATGGTCCATACTCTCGCAGGTCTGACTCGAGGGGACCTCTGCGCTCACCTTCCACTGCCATGGCCGCTGGGGGGGTTGGCAGCAGCAGCAGCAGAAGCTCCATCAGCAGCAGCAGCCTCAGTCTTCAGTCGCTAATGAGTAGCTTTCTACACCCGCATAGTGAGGCTACTCATGAGCAGCAGGAAGACCTGGAGCAGGACCTGAACCAGCAGGTCATGTCATACTTTGACATGACCATGCCAACACACCTTGAGGATCCGCTGGACTTCTGGGCAGCCAAACTTGATTTGTGGCCGCAACTAGCAGAGTTTGCCCTGGAAAAGCTGTCCTGCCCGGCAAGTAGCGTGCCATCTGAGCGGGTGTTTAGTGCGGCGGGGGCCATAGTTACGGCGAGGAGAACTCGTCTGTCAACTAAAAATGTGGAGAGACTCACCTTTGTCAAAATGAATCAGGGATGGATCAGCCAGGATTTCCACCCACCAATGCCTGATGCATGCGACTAGATTCAGCATGGTGCCACGTTTTACACTTTCCAAATGGTGCAAAACATATTTATGTCTTTAGGCCATTTTTTGGGCTCCTGCTTGCTGCTACTGTCAACTCCTGCCAACTCCAGGGTGTGATTCATCCAATTTTTGGGCTCCTGAAGCCAACTCCAGTGTATATTTGGGCTCCTGCTGCTGCTGCTGCCAACTTCTGCCAACTCCAGGGTGTGATTCATCCAATTTTTGGGCTCCTGAAGCCAACTCCAGTGTATATTTGGGCTCCTGCTGCTGCTACTGTCAACTCCTGCCAACTCCAGGGTGTGATTCATCCAATTTTTGGGCTCCTGAGGCCAACTCCAGTGTATATTTGGGCTCCTGCTGCTGCTGCTGCCAACTTCTGCCAACTCCAGGGTGTGATTCATCCAATTTTTGGGCTCCTGAGGCCAACTCCAGTGTATATTTGGGCTCCTGCTGCTGCTACTGTCAACTTCTGCCAACTCCAGGGTGTGATTCATCCAATTTTTGGGCTCCTGAAGCCAACTCCAGTGTATATTTGGGCTCCTGCTGCTGCTACTGTCAACTCCTGCCAACTCCAGGGTGTGATTCATCCAATTTTTGGGCTCCTGAGGCCAACTCCAGTGTATATTTGGGCTCCTGCTGCTGCTACTGTCAACTCCTGCCAACTCCAGGGTGTGATTCATCCAATTTTTGGGCTCCTGAGGCCAACTCCAGTGTATATTTGGGCTCCTGCTGCTGCTACTGTCAACTCCTGCCAACTCCAGGGTGTGATTCATCCAATTTTTGGGCTCCTGAAGCCAACTCCAGTGTATATTTGGGCTCCTGCTGCTGCTGCTGCCAACTTCTGCCAACTCCAGGGTGTGATTCATCCAATTTTTGGGCTCCTGAAGCCAACTCCAGTGTATATTTGGGCTCCTGCTGCTGCTGCTGCCAACTTCTGCCAACTCCAGGGTGTGATTCATCCAATTTTTGGGCTCCTGAGGCCAACTCCAGTGTATATTTGGGCTCCTGCTGCTGCTACTGTCAACTTCTGCCAACTCCAGGGTGTGATTCATCCAATTTTTGGGCTCCTGAAGCCAACTCCAGTGTATATTTGGGCTCCTGCTGCTGCTACTGTCAACTCCTGCCAACTCCAGGGTGTGATTCATCCAATTTTTGGGCTCCTGAGGCCAACTCCAGTGTATATTTGGGCTCCTGCTGCTGCTACTGTCAACTCCTGCCAACTCCAGGGTGTGATTCATCCAATTTTTGGGCTCCTGAAGCCAACTCCAGTGTATATTTGGGCTCCTGCTGCTGCTGCTGCCAACTTCTGCCAACTCCAGGGTGTGATTCATCCAATTTTTGGGCTCCTGAAGCCAACTCCAGTGTATATTTGGGCTCCTGCTGCTGCTACTGTCAACTCCTGCCAACTCCAGGGTGTGATTCATCCAATTTTTGGGCTCCTGAAGCCAACTCCAGTGTATATTTGGGCTCCTGCTGCTGCTGCTGTCAACTCCTGCCAACTCCAGGGTGTGATTCATCCAATTTTTGGGCTCCTGAAGCCAACTCCAGTGTATATTTGGGCTCCTGCTGCTGCTGCTGCCAACTCCTGCCAACTCCAGGGTGTGATTCATCCAATTTTTGGGCTCCTGAAGCCAACTCCAGTGTATATTTGGGCTCCTGCTGCTGCTGCTGCCAACTTCTGCCAACTCCAGGGTGTGATTCATCCAATTTTTGGGCTCCTGAAGCCAACTCCAGTGTATATTTGGGCTCCTGCTGCTGCTGCTGCCAACTCCTGCCAACTCCAGGGTGTGATTCATCCAATTTTTGGGCTCCTGAGGCCAACTCCAGTGTATATTTGGGCTCCTGCTGCTGCTACTGTCAACTCCTGCCAACTCCAGGGTGTGATTCATCCAATTTTTGGGCTCCTGAGGCCAACTCCAGTGTATATTTGGGCTCCTGCTGCTGCTACTGTCAACTCCTGCCAACTCCAGGGTGTGATTCATCCAATTTTTGGGCTCCTGAAGCCAACTCCAGTGTATATTTGGGCTCCTGCTGCTGCTGCTGCCAACTTCTGCCAACTCCAGGGTGTGATTCATCCAATTTTTGGGCTCCTGAAGCCAACTCCAGTGTATATTTGGGCTCCTGCTGCTGCTACTGTCAACTCCTGCCAACTCCAGGGTGTGATTCATCCAATTTTTGGGCTCCTGAAGCCAACTCCAGTGTATATTTGGGCTCCTGCTGCTGCTGCTGTCAACTCCTGCCAACTCCAGGGTGTGATTCATCCAATTTTTGGGCTCCTGAAGCCAACTCCAGTGTATATTTGGGCTCCTGCTGCTGCTGCTGCCAACTCCTGCCAACTCCAGGGTGTGATTCATCCAATTTTTGGGCTCCTGAAGCCAACTCCAGTGTATATTTGGGCTCCTGCTGCTGCTGCTGCCAACTTCTGCCAACTCCAGGGTGTGATTCATCCAATTTTTGGGCTCCTGAAGCCAACTCCAGTGTATATTTGGGCTCCTGCTGCTGCTGCTGCCAACTCCTGCCAACTCCAGGGTGTGATTCATCCAATTTTTGGGCTCCTGAGGCCAACTCCAGTGTATATTTGGGCTCCTGCTGCTGCTACTGTCAACTCCTGCCAACTCCAGGGTGTGATTCATCCAATTTTTGGGCTCCTGAAGCCAACTCCAGTGTATATTTGGGCTCCTGCTGCTGCTGCTGCCAACTTCTGCCAACTCCAGGGTGTGATTCATCCAATTTTTGGGCTCCTGAGGCCAACTCCAGTGTATATTTGGGCTCCTGCTGCTGCTACTGTCAACTCCTGCCAACTCCAGGGTGTGATTCATCCAATTTTTGGGCTCCTGAGGCCAACTCCAGTGTATATTTGGGCTCCTGCTGCTGCTACTGTCAACTCCTGCCAACTCCAGGGTGTGATTCATCCAATTTTTGGGCTCCTGAGGCCAACTCCAGTGTATATTTGGGCTCCTGCTGCTGCTACTGTCAACTCCTGCCAACTCCAGGGTGTGATTCATCCAATTTTTGGGCTCCTGAAGCCAACTCCAGTGTATATTTGGGCTCCTGCTGCTGCTACTGTCAACTCCTGCCAACTCCAGGGTGTGATTCATCCAATTTTTGGGCTCCTGAAGCCAACTCCAGTGTATATTTGGGCTCCTGCTGCTGCTGCTGCCAACTTCTGCCAACTCCAGGGTGTGATTCATCCAATTTTTGGGCTCCTGAGGCCAACTCCAGTGTATATTTGGGCTCCTGCTGCTGCTACTGTCAACTCCTGCCAACTCCAGGGTGTGATTCATCCAATTTTTGGGCTCCTGAAGCCAACTCCAGTGTATATTTGGGCTCCTGCTGCTGCTGCTGTCAACTCCTGCCAACTCCAGGGTGTGATTCATCCAATTTTTGGGCTCCTGAAGCCAACTCCAGTGTATATTTGGGCTCCTGCTGCTGCTGCTGCCAACTCCTGCCAACTCCAGGGTGTGATTCATCCAATTTTTGGGCTCCTGAAGCCAACTCCAGTGTATATTTGGGCTCCTGCTGCTGCTGCTGCCAACTCCTGCCAACTCCAGGGTGTGATTCATCCAATTTTTGGGCTCCTGAGGCCAACTCCAGTGTATATTTGGGCTCCTTCTGCCCCTCATAGTGATGCCACTTCAACTCTCTGCAATTGTGCCGCTCTGCGATTCTATTAGCGATGCCTCTGATCTGCATGTGATATTTCTTCAAAGTATTATTTAACTAACCCAGCACGCATCCTGTGCGTGTTACAGCAAGGCTGAATGGTTTACAACCCTATTGAGGCTGTAGGAGGCTCAGAAATAGCCGTTTTTAATAGCGATTCGTCGCGAATTTATTCGGGTCGAAACGATTTTTGTCGGAAAATTCGGCGAATCAGTCGAATCGAATTTTTCAAAAGTTCGCTCATCTCTACTTATAATTTTAGAAAAAAAAAGTTTTTCTAATTGTATGCTTAGCATTGATGGGAGTTAAGTACTAGGAACGGGTTAAGATGTGGAAATAACGGGGGAGGGCTATGACTAACGGACCCATATATTTTGAGGGGTAAGCCAATCAGCATGTGCTTTGCTAGTATGTGGGGATTGTTACATATGAATGTAGGGGAGTGGTGGAAGGACATACGAGTGGAGTTTGTGGAGACAGTGATTATCCTGATTGTTGTAGCAAATCTATATTACGCTATTCCAAATTAATACAGTCAGAACCAATTCACTGTGGCCTGAAAGACAGAATTCCAACTCTGAAAAAAAAAACAAGGATTATGCCAGAGGCTCATTGTGACCTATGTTCACTCAAAATAAATCTACCACAAGTCTCAGGGTGGCTTCTGTACATGCAACAGAAAGTAGTCCGTTAGTTGGATCATTGAGTTCTTCTGATTTTATCCAGACAGGGCATTTATGTAAATAAACTTGAGTGGAGCCTCATCAAAAAAAGACTAAAATCAGATATATTAAAGAAGGTCAGATGGTTAGATTTTGTAACAGGAGTACTTAAAGGGACTGTCCATGCAAGGGGTTAATAAAACCTACAGCCTCAATGCATAAGTGAATGTTGTTTAGCTGTTTTATGGCTTAGATCAAGATTCACAGTGTCTGATTTCTCCCCCTTGACCCTGCATTGATGGTCAACAAATAAAAATCCTTTATCTCCTGTGGCCAAGGGCTAACCCAAAGCTCCCTCTCAGCTGATGTACAAGCACAGCATTACATTCTCACTGATCTGCATGGCCACACCTATTCTCACTCACGTGTTTGAAAAAGAGAAACTGAAGGTAAACATTTAGACTTTACATCTCGGTAACAAGAACTTCCTTTTAAAAACAAAAAAAGGTTAAGTACATTGTCAAGTCTAGCCCTATGCAATGGGCCAATGCTTGTCATTACCTAATGCATCTCTTTAAGCGCTACACCATGTATTTAATTAATGAAGACCAACAAATAGATGGGTGGATAATATTTAAATTGTTCTACCACCTGGAGTTTTGATTAGTCGAATGCTTTCTTGTTGTCAAGTGCAATTGCCACAATGGAGCCAGTGTAACTACTGTATGTTGAGTCTGGAAATTGGAAAACAATCTGCATAGCAAATGTATGTGGTTCTTTCTGACATAAAGCCTGAATTGTCCTGGTTCACCGTGTAGAGAATGATATTATTCAATCTATTTGCTAGTATTTTTGCCAACATTTTGCCATTTTGATTAAGTAGCAAGATGGGTCAATAGGATCAACATAATTTTTGGCCTCCTACATTTGTGTATCAATGTTTATCTTTATAAAAAGATAGGTTCTCTACAGTGCAGCTATGTAAACTTGGTTCAGGTGCAGGTGGTAGGCAAACTTATCTAAATTTCATTTATATTGGGCCATTTTCCTGGGAGTCCTTATCAAAGGTGGTAGGGGGAGGGGAATGCCAGTTAGGTAGATCTCTAGGGCTTTCATGCTGTAAAGAGAAGTAGGAAATATCCACCAAGCTAGTGCTTAGCCCCTGATGGAACCTTAATGGGGGCTCCAGTCCTAGCTAAATAGGCTAAAGTTTTACTACTTTTTTTTTATAAAGCAAGAGGTTCCTTCCAAAATAAGTTAGGGCCAAATTGTATTCCCTTTTAGGTGTCGATCTCAACTAGCATAGGATTGGTCCCCTCTGTCATCATTGTAGTCTCTTTTAGCACAAGACAACTTGCTTTCTAAGTCAGGTATGTGTCTGGGGGATAGCTACCATGTTACTAGATGTCTGATCTTCATTGATGTCCCCAAAAAATCTAATTGGTTTCATGATCTTTTTTTCATGAAACCAAATCGAATTTATTTAAGGGTCAAGCTTTCAATTCACTCATGGTATAGTGAGTAATCGCAAATCCCCCAAAGCAATCGAATGATATTATATTCCCAAACGAGGTCTAGACACAAAAGTATGATTGATATGGGAGAGGCATCTGCTAGAAATGGAATGACAAAAGAGCACACTATCCTTGGAGTGCTCACACCTTTGCATCTCCACCAGGCCCATTGCCTTCAAACAAACAACCCAGGGTGGCGGTCCAATTATACCAGTGGTGATCCAGATCCTGGTTACAGATCATTTTGAAGTCTCCCTAAATTAGGATGGGAGCAGCAGGCCACATTGTCCCTCACTGACTGGAGCATTTGTTTTTCAAAGGGGGGGGGCTTAAATCTCTTCAAGAATTACCATGACATCCAAGTGTTGATAAACTGAATAAGGATCAGAATGAATCGAGCTGCCAGACACCCCTTGGCATAATCTGAGTAAACAAGAGTAGATCTATGAATGCTTTGAGGCCAATTATCCCCATCCCTTTAAATGAGTTTACTTAAAAATGTAAAAGTAAGGCGATACCTCTTCAACAGCTGAAAAACATCTTTTGCACATGCACTTTGCACTTTTGGGATGATTTGTTTATGGAGGTATAGCATGCACCGGTGTTAAGGAGCCACATTGTCATTACTATATATGATCTTTGGATAGTATATGATTGAATGGCGCAGTGTCCCATACCTGATACAGTGCCATGTATATGAGTATATGTTTTTTAAATTGTTTTAACTTTGTCTTTTGTGTTTGCCCAACATAAAAAAAATATGATATGGTCTTTGTAATTTTATGGTGGTACAGGAGTTTTTGGTATGGTTGTGGGGGGTATGGGGCTACCCCTACCTAGCTTGTTCCTTTGCTTTATCCTACCAGATTACTGCACACCTGTTTTACTCTACTGGTGCGGTGGATTTTTGTGTTTAGTTAACAAGAGTAGATCTATGGATGCTTTGAGGCCAATTATCTTCATCCCCTTAAATGAGTTTACTGAAAATAGTAAGGCGATACCTCTTCAACAGCTGAAAAACAGTGTTGTCAGTTCCCGATGGCCATCAGAGCCACCCCACCCAGCAGCAGTACACTTATAAATCCAATCAAAATCACACAGACAACAAATAATCATAATGCCTAAACAAATAAATGTATATACAGCAAAGGAACAAAGCTGTCTAGCTGCTTTACAAAAAATGAACTGTCCCCACCCTGCTTATCTAGGTGAAATGTGTTGTATGGGTAGGCACATTAGGCTCAGATTTAAAAATGCTACTTAAAATGCTTTAAAGTGGACCAACACCCAGGATTTTGACTATCCTGGGTTTTGGTCCACTTCAGGGGGGCACCCCGATTAGGGGTGCCCCGCTGTGTAAAACCCCCCAAAACTCACCTCACCACGCTCCCACGTAGCCACGGACAAGCGGGTGACAGCTGCGGACAAGACAGCGCGTCCGCCGCCGCCGCCTCCCGCGCGCCCCTTTGACAGTGCGCGCGCCCGCGCCGGCCATTCACAAACAGCCGGCGCGGGCGCGCGCACGCCTAGTGGTGATCAGGTGAGTTTTTTGGGGCTTTTGGGGGGGGTTCCCGGGGTGGGGTATAGATTCCCGGGCCGATCACCCCTGGGTGTTGGTCCACTTTAAGTAGCCAGTTTGTCCCTAAAAAACCTAGGCAGTAGAATTACACATTGATTACAATAGGGAATGGGACATCATCAAACTACTGGGATGGGTGAGAATGCTTTCAAAAGAATCTTCAAGAGCACTAAAAACCATCCAAACAAGGAAACAGAACAGCTTCAACCTTCACCATGGGGAACCTAGAAGGAGTCCACAGCAGACCAGGTACGAAATGTTGGCTTATGTTGAATATGTTTAGCACATGAAGCAGATCTGGAAATGCTGCCAATGCCAATATTGGCAAACACTGCCGCAAGAGCAATATAGAAGGTAAAGACCGTGGCTAGGCTATGCAGGATTAGTGCTGGGGTAGGGTGTGAATCTACAAGTTTGCCTCTTCAGCCAAAGAAAAATAGCGGTCTTACCATCTTGTACTTGTTCATCAAAATAATAATTTAATTAATTTAACCATATCTGTGACAGTTGTCCATGGTTATTCCCTTTTGTTATAACTGTCATGGACATGAGTTTATCTTTGCTGATAAGTGCTAAATTTTATTACAACTTTTTCTGAACCTTCATTCAGGTGCAACCCATCCCTACAGTAAAACCTGTCCACAGTTCATCCCAGTTCTTCAGACACTTGTTCTCACCCAATTTCAGGAACTGCCTGGCCTGCTGTGTGCTCCCATTTCCCTTTCTCTCCCTAATGGAGCAGTCAGAGATGATGTCTTCCTGCAGCTGTGCCACCCGTATCTTGATTCTATCCTCATCTGCCAATCTGACAAACATTTGAGGGAGGTGCCAGATCAGGACTTGCCTCTTGCAATATTTACCTCTTCCAAATATTACCCAACTAATAGCCTAATTTCCCCTTTTCCCTCTTTCCTCTAGCCTGTCACAGAGAGCGTTTTTTCCATTTTATTAATGGATTGCCAGTTGTTCATTTAGGTCTAGAGCCTGGGCTTTCAAATGTGCAATGCACCTCCAGCATCCAGCACAGCAGTATGAACAAGTACTAGATAAATGACATGATGTAATCAGGATGGCATTACTAATCAAAAAGGACAATACTCCTAATGAACATAACACAGATATGTAGGCAGGGCCGGATTAATTGTGGTAGAAGCCCATAGGCACAAATTCTAGTTCAGTAGCTGACCGGTACTTGTCTTGCATCCTCCTACTTACTGGAACGTCAGATCGAGTCCCTTGTGCCACCTTTGTGCCACCCTTGTGCGGGTGCGTGCTGCTCAGGGACTTCTGCTCTGCCATTCTGGGTGGGGAGTAGTGTAGTCACCCAGCTGGTTCAGCAGAAAACAGTTTGCTGCATTGAGCTGCCAACGTCTGTGCTTGGTGGCTTATGTGCAGTGAGCGGCCGCCAATTGACAGCTCTACACGCACCCATCACTGTATTGTTGCTGGCAGTGGCTTTGCTGCTCCAGACTCTCTGTCCTGCCCTGTGGTGGCTTTGGCAGACCAGGCGCGGGAGGGCCCCCACTGCTGCGGATAGCTTTTATGCCGGCCCACCAGATCAAAGACTGAAAAGCCTCCTGGACCAGACCATAACCCAAAGGTTGGTGGATGCCACCTTTGCAGGGCAAGTGGTGGAGGCCCTGGGCCGTGCGCCCCTTGCGCCCTCCTCATAAACCGGCCCTGTATGTAAGCAACTTAAAACAGATGCGAAAACTACTTCTACTAAAGTCCCTAATTCTAAAGTCTACACTTACGACAAAAACACTTCAAAATCATGCACAAAGCTTAGCACTCATTTTAAACGTCTGCTTAAACACTGCTTCAACAGACACCAGGGGACTGGGACAGCAGGCTGTAACTAGGTAGAAGTTAAACAGAAAAGTAGTACATTATCACGCCACAAAAATCATAAATGCTGTTATGTGCTTATGCTATTTAATGCACACAGTGGGCAATGGGTGTGACTGCCAGTGTGTAGGAAAAACTGGCAGCACAAGTTTTTTGATTTGTAAGTTTGTAAGAGAACTGCATTTGTGTATCTATCCTAAGATAAAAAGATAATATACACAAAATGACAGACTGCATAAGCTATATGATCTCTTTCTGCCATCAACCATTTAGATTTGTTGTTCCTAAATAAAAAATAAGCACACCAAAAGCACCATTTTTCCCCTGCACCCTCTGACCGAAACATTGAAATCCTAGCCTAAAAGTGACCAGTTCTTTCTTCAGTTAATTTCACAGTACTGAGGTCAGGTTTAAGCCTCAACAAGCAGTAATTTTGCCTCTGCCCACTCTGCAAGAAAACCACCCATTTTTCTTACCATACTGTTTTCAGTGCCAGTGAAAAGGGTCACTGCATTTCAGTGGCAAAAACCACCAACATATTTCCTGCTTAATCTCTAATAATATACTTCCTGCTTAATCTCCCCCTACTACCTTTCAAAGCAGAAATTTCCTAAATATTGGGGAGTTCTAATTCATTTTGTACACCTAATATTATCATCTTCTACTTGTAAATTCTTCACTTCTCATTGTTGTAAGACTTTTGTGTGCCATTTTTCTGAACTTACCACTATTAGTTGCACCATTTTATCAAATGAAAAAGCTCTATATTATACATTTTGCTGAATACACTGATAGTAGTGAGCTCAGTAGAAGACAATAGGAGAAAAGCTGCAATGTTTCTTGTGTTTGAAAATTCTTCCAGTGCAACATTCATAATCATACTGTGTTAATCATGTGTAGACACCACAGATTTTTTTTGTTTTCATTTACATATTTTGTAAAGCTGAAAAAGATTCTAGTTATAGATGGTTATAGATGGTAACTTTATTAAACTACGCAGAAGAGAAACAGGCCCCATTTGAATTATTTCAATGTACTCTGAATAACCATTCTTCAGAGAGTTTCATAATCTTAACGCTGGGAAGAGGGGAGTTGCATTGACTTTTGCCAAAAAAAAAAAACTTCTTTACTGGCATCCTCACACCCGACATCAAAAATGTCCTTCAAAATGGATAGTGTTTATACCAATACAGGTTTGTCCTTGGTTTAACTATCTTTTTCTTGGACAGAATAAATGTGTTTTACAGTAAATAATGGGTTTCTCAACATGTGCTATTTTTCATACCACCAACGAACTGATGACACTTAAAGGAGCACTATCACGAAATTGTGTAATAATAAAAATCCATATAAATTCCTTGGCTGATGAGAGAAGGGGCCCTTATACACCTGAACTGAATAAAACTCCCACCAAGTTTGCAGTTTTCTTCTCCGGGTAGGAATAAAATTCAGGGGTGACAGGTTTAGTCTATGAGGGGTGACAGAGCTTGTCACCCATGATTTCCTCTTTCTACCATTAAAATATATTTCTTGATGTCTGGTGTATAAGTCACCTCTCCACTTGCCATCCAGCATATTTATATGGATCTTTATTATTGGGCCATTTTTCGCGATAGTGCTCCTTTAACCCTTTAAATGCCAAGCACGTAGTTTCTACGTGGTTGCTTCTCCTACCGTTAAGTGCCAAGCACGTAGAAACTACGTGCCTGGCATTTCCCCCAAACAGTTAAAAAATAGAAAAAAAAAAATCACTTACCTCCGGTATCCCTGTGAAGCCTGGGGTCCCCTCTTCCTTGGGGGGGCATCCGATCGCCCCCCCGTCGTCCTCCGTCTTCAGGGGGGGGCCCGAAACCAGCCGCCCCCCCCCCCCCCCCGTTTCCAGCGCTGATCGCCGCTGTAAAAAAAAAAAAAAATAAAACTGTCATTTACTCACCTCCGCGCCCGAGCCTTCTGTCCGGGTCTCCTCTTCACCAGGGGGGGGTCCGATCCCCCCCCTGGGCTGCGCAGTCTTCAGGTGAGGACCCTCTTCCGGGTCCTCACCTCTTGTAATGGCGGCGATGGCCGCCGCCGCTTGGCCCCGCCCATTGTGGGAGGAGCGGGATGACGTCATCCCGCTCCTCCTATACCCCCTCCGAGCTCCGGCATCTGTCAGATGCCGGTGGTGATCGGAGCAGGGCGGGTGTCAGGTGAGGAGGCTCCGATCGGAGCCCCCTCGCCTGTCACCCGCCCTGCGCCGATCACCACCGGCATCTGTCAGTGAGGTGATCGGCGCGGGACAGCGGCGAGGGACGTCGGATCGGAGGTGAGTATGGTGTAAAAAAAGAAAAATAAAGATTTTTTTTTCTCTGTGTGTGTGTCATTTTTTTTACTATTAACCCCTTGTGAACTGGTAAGGGGTCCATGACCCCTATACCAGTTCACAAGGCTGGGGAGATGGCAAGCCACCTGCGCTAGCGGGTGGCTTGCCATTAACCCCTGGCACCCCCATTACCTGCCTCCCCAAAGGCCAAGGGGGGGCAGAAGAGCCCGGGCCCACATGGGCTATGTGGGCTCGTAGGCTGCAGGGTGGGGGGGCCACATAAGCTGGCCCCCCCACTCTGTGCCTACAAGCCCCCATAGCTGGTCCCGGGCTGGTTACTGTGGGTAAGGGGGACCCCACGTCAATTTTTTTTTTGATTTTTAAGGGTTTTTAACCCTTAAAAATCAAAAAAAAATGGGGTCCGCCCCCCCTGGGAGGGGGGACCCTATGTCATTTTTTTTTTTGATTAACCCTTTGTAATCTGTCATCCAGCAGCTATAAAAGGCTTCTAGCAAGTGAGCAGAAGCCAGTGATCGCCGAGGGACAGAGTGCTCCAGGATGGATGGGAGGTGAGTACAGTGTAAAAAAAAAAAAAAATTAATAAAATATTTTTTTCTTTATGTGTGTCTGTGTCATTATTTACTTTTAACCCCTTGTGAACTGGTAAGGGGTCCATGACCCCTATACCAGTTCACAAGGCTGGGGGGATGGCAAGCCACCTGCGCTAGCGGGTGGCTTGCCATTAACCCCCGGCACCCCCATTACCTGCCTCCCCAAAGGCCAGGGGGGGGCAGAAGAGCCCGGGCCCACATGGGCTATGTGGGCTCGTAGGCTGCAGGGTGGGGGGGCCACAAAAGCTGGCCCCCCCACTCTGTGCCTACAAGCCCCCATAGCTGGTCCCGGGCTGGTTACTTTGGGTAAGGGGGACCCCACGTCAATTTTTTTTTTGATTTTTAAGGGTTTTTAACCCTTAAAAATCAAAAAAAAAATGGGGTCTCTCTCCCCTGGGAGGGGGGACCCTATGTCATTTTTTTTCCCGATTTAACCCTTTGTAGTGTGGATGGTTTTTGTATTTTTTTTGTGAATGTTATAAAATACTTGTTTCAGTTAGGGGGGTCTCCTGGGCAGGAACGGGGGGCTACCGATAAATATGTGGTACCGTTCTAATCGGTAGAAATGGGGCTTTCACATGCAATATGATGTTCCTTAATAAAATACATTTTTTATTTAAAATAAAGGAGTCAATTTTCTAAAAAACATTTTTTATTTATTTTTTTTTTCACTTAATAATATTGTAAAAAAAAAAAAAAAAATTACAAACAAGACATTTCATGTTAAAGTCTAAACTCTGCTGCAAAAAATATATATATAATTTTTCTGAAAGTTACAGCAAAAATGGCGCAAAACATGTCGCAAAACATGACGCAAAATGGGGAAAATGGCCTGTCAACAGAGGGTGACAAAATCTCAAGTAGGCTGGCAATTAAAAGGGTTAATAGTTCCTATGCATGTTGGGTATTGTTCTGTTCGGGGGACCTTGCGCTTTCAGACTTAGCTTGTTTTTTCTGGTTTGCATATTTATATTTTAGGAAAAGGTGTTTTTTATTCAGCTTTTTTATAAATTTTTTAGGGAAACCCTGCGCAACCAAAGAATTCTTTGAGGAATTAATTCCAGAAAGATGAGCCCACTACAACAAGCTGGGTACCCTTAAAAAGCTTAACGTGTGTACTTTCAGGGAATATATGGTTTATGGGGGATATTCCAAATGTAAAGGGTTGTTTTGGTTGAAAAATCGCAAGGTGCGCACTTTGTCTGCAGAGCTGAAATTTTCAAGTAAAATTACCGTTATGCGCATGCTTTACTTTGGGGTGTTTGGCAACTCTTCCCTTGACAGAACCTATGCATGTTGGGTGTTGTTCTGTTCGGGGGATGTTGCGTTTTCAGATTAAACTTGTTTTTTCTTGTTTGTATATAGTTTTTTTAGGAAAATGTGGCTTTGATTCTGCTTTTTTATCCTTTTTTTAGGGAAACTCTTTGCAACCAAAGATTACGTTGAGGGATTACTTCCAGAAAACTATGGCCACATCCACAAGCTTGGTACGCCTAGAAAGCCTGAGGTGTGTACTTCCAGAGAATATATAGTTTGTTGGGGGTATTTCAAATGTAAAGGGTTGTTTTTCTGGAAAAACCGCAAGGTGCGCATATTGCATAGCATAGTTGTATTTTATCTGAAAATCTCCTAAAGCTCTGTTTCAGTTTGGGGGAGTCTCCCGGGCAGGAAAGGGTGTCTACCAATACATATGTGGTACCGCTGTAACCGGGAGAAATTGGGATTTCACACGCAATAAGATTTTATTGACAAACTTACATTTTTTATTCCAAAAAAAACTACAATATGTAAAAATTTTTTTTTTTTTTTTTTTTTTGCACATATTTCACCCAAAAATATTAAGAATACACCTAACAAATGACAAACAAGACATTTCATGTTAAAGCCCAGACTCTGCTGAAAAAAACAATATATCATTTTCCTGGGAAATCCCTGGAAATCCCTTCAAAAATCACATTTGAACATGGGGAGCGCAAAATAGTGCAAAATGGTCTGGCAACAGAGTGTGACAAAAACTCCAGGTAGGCTGGCACTTAAAGGGTTAAGGGTTTCCATGTTATGGAGCAGTTTGTTTATGGCCCCCTCTCAACAACATATCCCCTAGTCATCCACTAGGTAAATGAAAATTATACGTAAAAAGTAAATCCACCTGGTCTCCCAACTCTGGCTAGTGTACGAGGCCTGAGGCACCCATAAAGTATAAGGTGACTTATAAGGTGGTTTAGGCTCACACGTCCTACACACCCATATAAACTGGAAACTGAAACAGTGGGTAGTTGACATGGATCCCAGAGCCCTAACGATGCTGCAGGTGCTGGGGTGCCTCATGCCAGGAAGTAAATTTGGGTTCTGGGGTCGCGGAGAGTATATGGCAATCGGGGAGTTTCATATAGGCAAGGCACCCAAAAGTGGCGTTTCCTTTGTGGCATACTGTGTTTTCTTTTTAACATTTAAAGCAGACCCAAACTCTTATCACCCCACCCATGAGTCTCAAAGGCTCTGGGTTTGGGTTACAGCTTGTGTCCAGAGCACCATCTCAGTCTGTTGATTTTGTGGGTGACATGTTGCCGAGTGCATCACTACTCAAACATACTCATCAATATGGGTCATGTTAAAGATCTGGTGAAGTGGGTGCTTTTGGGTGTGAACTGAAGTTGAGCGAGCGATTTTTCTTAAGTTTGGAATAAACAGCACCCTATGGGCTTATGCTAAATAATTTGCCAAATCGTTACGCATAACCCATAGAATGCTGTTGTTTCCAAACTTTGAAAAAAATATACTTACCTGTAAAAATCACAGGGGTAGGTTATTTGGGGGAAATAGCAGAACAAAAATGTTGTCGTTCAATCAAAGGGTAAACATGCTTCACCCGATT
Source organism: Gastrophryne carolinensis (assembly GCA_027917425.1). NCBI lineage: Eukaryota > Metazoa > Chordata > Amphibia > Anura > Microhylidae > Gastrophryne > Gastrophryne carolinensis. The sequence goes on along the minus strand of CM051239.1, from coordinate 305,203,643 downwards.
GGCGCTGCACCTAGTGGCATACTCTATGCAGACTAGGTATGCCACCGAAGGCCTACGCCATGTGCCAAGGATTGCTTGGCTCAGTCAAGTACATGGTAAACTGGAGGGTATCTTACAAACAGCAAGGGGGGGCTAAGTCCCCGGTTTGGTTCCCATTTAAAATTGTTCTTTATGCTCAATTAAAAACACTAGTAACATTCTGCTGGTCTTCTAATCCCTGTACTGGGGTGGGGGAATCAGATGGCTAGATGCTCTCATACATATACTGGCTTGTTCCCCAAGAATAACCTGAACCCGGCCCCATTACTACTTTTGTGATCCCTTGTTCCAGCTACCGGACTGCTATTCCATTTGACAGACGCAAAGCCCTGTGAAAATGAGGAAATGGGGCCAGGGTTTGGGTTTACCTTGTAAAGGTCATTCAGCAGTGGTGGGGGTTCCTGGATTTACATGTGTGTACGCAGGATTTATTAAAGATTTAATCACAGGGGTAAATTATACCCCTGTGATTATAATTTTTAGTCACAGACCTCAGATCAGATCAGCAAGACAGACCCGCTTCAGAGGACAGGAGGAGCCAGCGCTGCTCATACATGCATGCAGTACATGCTCAAGGAGAATCGCAAGAGAGCAGATCTTCTCAGCAGTTGGCACTTCAGGACTTAAAATATAATTTGTTACCTGGAAACAGCCCAACAAAAGTAGCACACACTGCAGCCACAAAACACCTAATATCAACCCCAAACGTATCTTTTTGGAAGTGGGAGAGACCAAGTGCAGCAGGGGATCACTGTACCAACAATACCAGCATGCCTCCCTCTCCCATGTAGCACTCTTGCAACATGCTGACTACCTCCCCTCTGATGTGACCCGGACTCCCACCCTCTAATCACGTGCCTGCTGCTGTCAGGCAAAAATCAGAGAGGTCTCGGCTCACCAATGCTTCAACCTCTCCCCCTGGAAATCTCAGCATGCTGTGTATAAGCTGAGGACAGATCTTCTGCTCCATGACAGGCGTGTAAATGGTCAGGCATGTGCGCTCTCAAAGCTAGGACACTAGGGTGGCAGTGGGGGGGCCTGCCTGGCATCATAACTGGTGTGACCGCGTGACCAGTATCTTTGGACCCCGCTCTGGGGAATTTCTTCATGTATTGTCAAATATTGAGATGCTTTTTGTGCGTTGTTATTCAGGCAGCTAAGGCTGCTGACATCACCAATGACATAATTTATGACGTCAGGCTGGCTTGTGTGCTGTTTCTAGGGTATTTAACCCTTTCTTTTTTGCAGATCTTCTGTTTGTTTGTTCTGTTCCTGGTTTTGGGGGCGCACATGCCTGGTGATTTGTGTGCCTTTCACTGAGCCGGAGATCTCTAAGCTTGTACACCATGCACTAAGGAGATGAGCTGCCGGCCAATTCCAGGGGGAGGTGCAAACGCATTGCTGAGCGAACATGCCTGTCAGCATCAGGTATTTTCTTAGAAACTGCTGCATTGAAGGTGGGGGTTCCGATCACATCAGAGCGGAGGAAGGCATCATTTGGGGAATGTCATCAGTGTGCTGAGTGGAAGGCACGCTGGTAGTCTCAACTTCCGGATGATGCACATGGTCTCTCCCACTTCCGGATGATGCACTGCTCAGTTGCTTCTGTTGCCCAGGGGGATGTGTAGGGGGCCATCTGGAATGAAAATTAAGTGTTTTATGGCTGCAGTGTACTAAACAAACCATCTGTGTGTGCTACTTCTGTTTGGATAACAAATGATACTTGTCCTTTAAACTGTCAGCCTGCGCCCAATGCACACATTTTGTTACACTGCATTTAGACAAAACATCCATTCCCTTTGCATGCCTTTTCAAGTGACATGTATGTTTTCCAATAGGTTCAAATACCAGATTAAAATCATACCGCAAACATTTTTAACTCTGCCTGGATTTATTACAATCATATGGTTTATGCTACTTATATAAACACTATTATTAAGTGATTTTCCTTGTGTTCCATGTCTGTGACTTTTCTGAGATGAAGTCAGACAGATGACATGGCGGACATTATAATCTGGCAGGGCAGTTGGTGTGTTCATTAATCATTTGTCTGGTATGCCTCAATTTGGGACCAGGCCTGAAACATAATGCTGTCAAGCCAGCCACATGGCAGGCATGTTCACATAGTAAAAATAGGATTAATAAATACAGTTTAAGCATAAGAAGGGTGAAGAAGTGAAAAATAAATCTTGTTTCTATGTAGTGTATAATGCTATATACAGCATACTGTATGTGTTGGTGTCTAAAACCGAGGCTCTGGAGTTTGAAATTTTTAAGATATTATCGGCAATACAGTCAGAGGCCTTGATTCAATAAGATATGTCATGGTTGTAAAAAATTCCCTTTATGAGAAAAAAGCCTGATCATTTCACTGGTACTGAACCACCAGATATGAAGACAATGAAAGCCAATGGCATTGTTTACTACAGTAGAGTAGGAGTAAAAAGGAGTATAAAGTTCTCTACTTTTCTTAGGCATAAAAAAGCACCATTGACTTTCATTGTTTTCCTAGCTGGTGATTCAGCAGCAGTGAAATTCTCAGGCTTTTTTCTCATAAAGGGCATTTTTTAATACGAGTGCCTCAAAATCAGTGTATCTGCTTTATATTTAGCCACAATGATTGTATTTATGCACCATGTTTACAAAAGCATATTCAAATCTGATGCTTGAACATGTTAATAAATATATCTGCTGTTTGTGCTTTTAAAGAGGAATATTGTAGGCTGTGGTGTCTAAAAGACTCCTGGGCCATCTGAGTACCACTTCTTTGGGCATCCCAAAGTGGGAAGCCACGTCCCCAGAAGCCCTGTTTCACTCACCTGGTTCTGGAGTCTTCGCCGTGTCTCTGCACCGCAGCCGGCTCACTTCTAGCTGTGCGTCCACCTGCACATGGTCTTTCTGAACAGGTGGTGCAGGCACGCAACGACTAGGAGGCGAGCTAGAATGCAGCCGGTGGCACACTCGGTTCCCTTAGCCGTCAGCAGAACCAAAGGGAGCCGAGTAAAAGCAAGTGCACAGATTGGTTGAGCGGGCCGCTCAGCCAATCAGTGCGATCGTTCTCGCCCGAGTCTGCTCCGTGGGATCGTCAGGAAGGGGAGTGAACGGGGCAACCTGGGGGGATACACACAGTGGGGCATCCCAATGGGTTATCAACTGTGGCTAGGTCTCGACCCCAACATTCAGAAAGAGCTTCCTAGCTTGTTACAGATTAAGCAAAATTAAAGACATTATCCAGCCATAGTCAAATGTTAGCCTATGTGTAGGGCTACATTTGCCAATATCCTAAACTGTTCTTTGAGACTCCAGAAAATGCAGAAATTAGCCAGCTCACCAGCAACCACCATGAGGCACGGAAAAGGAGATCCCAGGCAGTCCTCCTCAATAGCATCCAAGTCAATGCCTTATCCAACCTCTTGTTAAAATATAATTTTTAATATCCAAATTTAAAAGCCAAAATGTGGAAAAAGATAAGCATTGGTAGAAAAATATAGCGATCCAGGTGCCGCTGAAACCTGTCAATCACCCATAACGCGCTTCGAGACGCTCAGGCTCTTAATCATATAGCACAAGGACAATGTGTAAAGGCATTATAAACTGTATACAATTAGTAAGAAAAACGGTTTACCTTGGTCAGCAGAGTTGCTCCTCGCATCGCCGCCAGTCAGCGTGCTGTCCGGGACCCGGAAGGAGCGGGCGTGACGTCACTGTAAGCACCGCTGTGATTGGAGCAAATTTGGACCAGTACAACGGAGCCTGCCAGTGAGACTAGCGCTCGCTGATATACGCTAGTGTACGCTCACTATTATACGCTCGTGAACATACAGCAACTAATGCGCTGGAATACGCAAATGTCAAGTGGAGAGCGAAACCAAAAATAATAGCGTACACTGAATAGCGAACATAGAATTGTGAGCGAGAAGCAACCTGTATGACCACAGAAAATCAATCAATACCTGAATACAAGATTTGAAGCTGGACAGCTAGATGGTTACAACAATTGATAACAGAGGCTAACGATAATCAAATAAATGCTAGTTGGCATAGCGAAAATATCACATAGATCAAAGCATAGCAGATGCACATAAAACATTATGTAAATTAATGGATAACAGTCATTAAAGTGCACCCAAAAAGCTAAATTGGGAAAAAAAATAACTTATTAAGGTTAGCGCCCCATTAGCAAAACAGAAGTCATCATATGGCAAATAAAAAATCTGCCCACTCTCAAGTGGATCAGAAATACACTTCTAAATTGTAGCCAAAAAATTGTCCAGAATAGATCTAACCGGTTAGCTTATAAAATTAGTGAGCACGTAAACAGGTAGAGGAATTAAATTACTAAATGTCCCATATTGGATGAAAAAATGCCAATACATATCACTTGAAAAAGGTCCACATAAAAAAAGGGGGTGCAAAAAATTGATTAAAAATTGATACTTGAGTTAACCATTAAAAACTATTTCAACAGATAGGAAAAATTAACTTGCACAGAATGAGATGAGTTGAAATGGACATAGATGATTTAGAAATTTGTGAATAATGAGAGGTCAAGTCTATCATTGAGACCTTCTGGCATACGAGTGGCCAGCTTTAAAATCCACTTAACTTCTGCTTTGAGGAGTTTCTTTTGTAGATACCCTCCTCTTGCACTGAGAGCCACTTTTTCTATGGCTGTGACATTGAGGCTGGATGAGTGACCATCGTGGATAGCACGACAATCCCCTCGATTCAAAGAGCAAAAGTTAATTGATTTCGTATCGAGAATCGTAAGTTTGGGTGGGTGTTTGTCATTTTTTCTTGTTTTTTTGCCCATTTCGTATTCGCACGATCGTTCGCGCATAGACGTATATGAACATACGCATTTCGTACGGGAATCGTATATTTTGCGTTAGTTCGTGTCTTTTTCCCGTCCAAATCGTATTATTTGCGTCAGATCCTATTTTTTACGTCCTTCACATGGGCTTGCGACCAATTCAGAGAGGTGATTGCTAATTGTTTTGAAGCCCATTAAAGAGCTGCTTTACGAAATGTTTGCCGGCAGCTATTTGGCCTCGGGAGTAGGATGGAGAGGAGCGAGTTTGTGGCACATCAAGGGCTTATGCTTTTTGGCATTGAGTTGATCCAGATGTCTGAGAGCAGATTGCCCCTGCGTCGTCGCATGAACATCGATAGCATGAATGATGTTGAGCTGTTCGAGCTGACCAGGCTTAATCGCGCTTCCCTGCATAAATTATATAGTGAGCTGCGGCCATGGTTAGCCCGCACCACAAGGAAGGGGCAAGCAATTTCAGGTATGACCAAGATGCTTGGCTGCCTGCAATTTTTGGCGAACGGCTCGTTCCAGAGGCTGGGTGCCCTCTCCGTGGGGATGTCCCAGCCTACGCTGAGCCGCGCACTATCTAAATTTTTGGAAGGCATGGCTGCCATAACTCCAAAATATATTTATTTTCCGGATGATATGGCAGCCAGAAACGCCATTAAGCTTGGCTTTTATAATGTGGCCGACATGCCCAACGTTATTGGTGCTGTTGACTGCACACATGTGGCACTTGTACCTAGGGCAGCCGACGAGTATATATATAGGTATTGATATTTTGTTTTCGGTTATTATGTTGCCCAACGTGTAATGTAACCTTTTTTCCTTTGCGGCAGCATATTTTTTTTGGCCTCATTTGTGTCCATGCCTTATTTAGGCTTTTCATTAGTAGTTTCCACTAGAGTGCAGACATGTTTTAAATTTTTGATCCTTTTTTCAATTATTAATTACCCTTTTTTTATGCTTTTCCCTTAAGGAATCGAAAAATGGGACACTCCCTTAATGTCCAGGCCGTGGTTGGGCCGGACATGCGTTTTCTGAGTGTCCTTGCCGGCTACCCCGGATCGTCTCACGACTCCTATATACTCAGACGATCTGGGTTGTTTCGGAGATTTGAGTCAGGTGAATTTTCGGGTGCATGGCTGCTTGGTAAGTGTGTCCTATTTATTTTGTATTACATTTCAGACTAATCTGTTATTTGTGGATATTTCTGTTTGGGTATTCTTTACATAAGCATGAAACTGCATTTTAGTTGGGTCTTCTTTTCTGATCTCCCAACCAAAATGCTTGCCTCACTTTGTCCTTCAGAATGTTTTCCCTTTAGTTAGGATGTCTGTAAGTTCCATGTCCCAAAATATATTGGTTGTGAGTTGATCCCCAAGTGTCTGTTAGTTTAGGTTCCTTTTGTAGTATTGGTCTTTAAATGTCAAAGTGGACTTAAACTGCATACATTGTATTCTTTACATAAATGTTGAGTGGCCCTAGTTCCATGTCCCAAAATCTATTGGTTGTGAGTTGATCCCCAAGTGTCTGTTAGTTTAGGTTCCTTTTGTAGTATTGGTCTTTAAATGTCAAAGTGGACTTAAACTGCATACATTGTATTCTTTACATAAATGTTGAGTGGCCCTAGTTCCATGTCCCAAAATCTATTGGTTGTGAGTTGATCCCCAAGTGTCTGTTAGTTTAGGTTCCTTTTGTAGTATTGGTCTTTAACCCTTTAAATGCCAGCCACGTAAAATTTACGTGGTTGCCTCTCCGTCACTTAAGTGCCAGCCACGTAAATTTTACGTGCCTGGCATTCCCCAAGCCCAGAAAAAAAAGTTAAAAAAAAAGTCACTTACCTGACCCCTTGTTTTGTCCGGCCGGGTCTCCTCTTCAGCCAGCGGGCTCCGATCGCCGATCGGGGCTTCTCCGGCTGCAGGGGAGGGCCCGGAATAGGGTGCCCCCCCCCCCTTTCAGCAGCCGCCGGCATTTGCCTGTTAAAAAAAAAAAAAAAAAAAATGACAGTTACTCACCTCCGCTCCCGCCGACTCCCGCCGCCTCTCCTCTTCATGGGGGGGGGCTCCGATTACCCCCCCCCCGGGTCTTCTGTCTTCTGGAGGGGGGCATAACAGCCCTCCCTCCGTCGCATCTCCCGATGGCGGCCGCCATCTTGGATTTTAGCCCCGCCCCTTCGGGGGCGGGGCTAATGACGTCACCGCCGGGTGTCATCGGGCACCCGGCAGTTCTCATCTCAGATGCCGGTGATGGCTGGGCAGAGAAGGAGGGAGGTAGGCGATCCTCCGATCGCCTGCCTCCCCCCTTCTCTGCCCAGCTGTCACCTGCATCAGATCGCCGCGGGACATTGCTTCTGAAGATCGGAGGTGAGTAAAGGTAAAATGTTTTTTTTTTTTTTTTAATAAACATATTTAAAAAACTTGTGTGTTGTGTGTTATTTATACTTTTAACCCCTTGTGAACTGGTAAGGGGTCCATGACCCCTATACCAGTTCACAAGGCTGGGGGGATGGCAAGCCATCTGCGCTAGCGGGTGGCTTGCCATTAACCCCTGGCACCCCCATTACCTGCCTCCCCAAAGGCCAGGGGGGGGCAGAAGAGCCCGGGCCCACATGGGCTATGTGGGCTCGTAGGCTGCAGGGTGGGGGGGCCACATAAGCTGGCCCCCCCACTCTGTGCCTACAAGCCCCCATAGCTGGTCCCGGGCTGGTTACTGTGGGTAAGGGGGACCCCACGTCAATTTTTTTTTTGATTTTTAAGGGTTTTTAACCCTTAAAAATCAAAAAAAAAATGGGGTCCCCCCCCCTGGGAGGGGGGACCCTATGTCATTTTTTTTTTTGATTAACCCTTTGTGTTCTGTCATCCAGCAGCTATAAAAGGCTTCTAGCAAGTGAGCAGAAGCCAGTGATCGCCGAGGGACAGAGGGCTCCAGGATGGATGGGAGGTGAGTACAGTGTAAAAAAAAAAAAAAAAAAAAATTAATAAAATATTTTTTCTCTGCTTGTGTCTGTGTGATTATTTACATTTAACCCCTTGTAAACTGGTAAGGGGTCCATGACCCCTATACCAGTTCACAAGGCTGGGGGGATGGCAAGCCACCTGCGCTAGCGGGTGGCTTGCCATTAACCCCTGGCACCCCCATTACCTGCCTCCCCAAAGGCCAGGGGGGGGCAGAAGAGCCCGGGCCCACATGGGCTATGTGGGCTCGTAGGCTGCAGGGTGGGGGGGCCACATAAGCTGGCCCCCCCACTCTGTGCCTACAAGCCCCCATAGCTGGTCCCGGGCTGGTTACTTTGGGTAAGGGGGACCCCACGTCAATTTTTTTTTTGATTTTTAAGGGTTTTTAACCCTTAAAAATCAAAAAAAAAAATGGGGTCTCCCTCCCCTGGGAGGGGGGACCCTATGTCATTTTTTTTCTCGATTTAACCCTTTGTAGTGTGGATGGTAGTTGTATTTTTTTTGTGAATGTTATAAAATACTTGTTTCAGTTAGAGGGGTCTCCTGGGCAGGAACAGGGGGCTACCGATAAATATGTGGTACCGTTCTAATCGGTAGAAATGGGGCTTTCACATGCAATATGATTTTCCTTAATAAAATACATTTTTTATTTAAAATAAAGGAGTCAATTTTTTAAAAACATTTTTTATTTATTTATTTATTATTTTTACTTAATAATATTGTAAAAAAAAAAAAAAAATTTACAAACAAGACATTTCATGTTAAAGCCTAAACTCTGCTGCAAAAAAATATATATATAATTTTCCTGAAAGTTCCAGCAAAAATGGCGCAAAACATGACGCAAAATGGGGAAAAATGGCCTGTCAACAGAGGGTGACAAAATCTCAAGTAAGCTGGCAATTAAAAGGGTTAATAGTACCTATGCATGTTGGGTATTGTTCTGTTCGGGGGACCTTGCGCTTTCAGACTTAGCTTGTTTTTTCTGGTTTGCATATTTATATTTTAGGAAAAGGTGTTTTTTATTCAGCTTTTTTATAAATTTTTTAAGGAAACCCTGCGCAACCAAAGAATTCTTTGAGGGATTACTTCCAGAAAGATGAGCCCACTACAACAAGCTGGGTACCCTTAGAAAGCTTAACGTGTGTACTTTCAGGGAATATATGGTTTATGGGGGATATTCCAAATGTCAAGGGTTGTTTTGGTTGAAAAATCGCAAGGTGCGCACTTTGTCTGCAGAGCTGAAATTTTCAAGTAAAATTACCGTTATGCGCATGCTTTACTTTGGGGTGTTTGGCAACTCTTCCTTTGACAGAACCTATGCATGTTGGGTATTGTTCTGTTCGGGGGATGTTGCGTTTCCAGATTAAACTTGTTTTTTCTTGTTTGTATATAGTTTTTTTAGGAAAATGTGGCTTTGATTCTGCTTTTTTATCCTTTTTTTAGGGAAACTCTTTGCAACCAAAGAATACATTGAGGGATTACTTCCAGAAAACTATGGCCACATCAACAAGCCTGGTACGCCTAGAAAGCCTGAGGTGTGTACTTCCAGAGAATATATAGTTTGTTGGGGGTATTTCAAATGTAAAGGGTTGTTTTTCTGGAAAAACTGCAAGGTGCGCATATTGCGTAGCACAGTTGTATTTTATCTGAAAATCCCCTAAAGCGCTGTTTCAGTTTGGGGGAGTCTCCTGGGCAGGAAAGGGTGTCTACCTATACATATGTGGTACCGCTGTAACCGGGAGAAATTGGGATTTCACACGCAATAAGATTTCATTGACAAACTTACATTTTTTATTACAAAAAAAACTACAATATGTAAAAATTTTTTTTTTTTTTTTTTGCACATATTTAACCAAAAATATTGAGAATACACCTAAAAAATTACAAACAAGACATTTCATGTTAAAGCCCAGACTCTGCTGAAAAAAACAATATATCATTTTCCTGGGAAATCCCTGGAAATCCCTTCAAAAATCACATTTGAACATGGGGAGCGCAAAATAGTGCAAAATGGTCTGGCAACAGAGTGTGACAAAAACTCCAGGTAGGCTGGCACTTAAAGGGTTAAATGTCAAAGTGGACTTAAACTGCATACATTGTATTCTTTACATAAATGTTGAGTGGCCCTAGTTCCATGTCCCAAAATCTATTGGTTGTGAGTTGATCCCCAAGTATCTGTTAGTTTAGGTTCCTTTTGTAGTATTGGTCTTTAAATGTCAAAGTGGACTTAAACTGCATACATTGTATTCTTTACATAAATGTTGAGTGGGCCTCAGCAGCATCCTAATTGTAACATGTCCGAAAACCCAAAATATCGGTAAATTCTACCTGCCCTTGCCCGTGCAGATGTTTAATAATTATTTTGTATATTTAAGCGGCATTTTTATTTATGTACTCCATTAGTGGCAATAGTTATTTTGCAAATGTGCCCTGGGTGTATTTTTACGCCCTTTACCTTACATCATTTGGATATATGTCAAATTCTTTATGTTTGTTCTCTTGCCTTTTTAATGTTTATGAAATTTCATTGTCTTGTTAAGGTGATTCCGGGTACCCACTTCTCCCCTGGCTCATGACGCCTGTGCTGCGGCCCCAGGATGCCTCTCAGGAAGCGTACAACCGTGCGCACCGCAAGACCAGGGCTGTTGTGGAGAGGGCCTTTGGGCTGTTGAAGACCCGTTTTCGTTGTTTGGACCATACTGGGGGCGCCCTGCAATATGATCCCAAAAAAGTGATCGACATCATCATGGCATGTGCTGTTTTGCACAATTTTGCTATACTCGAATGTGTACCACGTTATGTGGATAGTCTGCCCTCTACAGCCCTAGAGGATGATGTTGAAAATTATGTGGGCCCACCCAGTGAGTCTGGACAATCAGTTCGAGCAAACTTGATATTGCAGCATTTTAGTTAATTTAGTTTCGTTTTGCAACATTCTGTGTGTGTGTCTTAGCCTTTTGGTTCAATATGTTGGTTTGCCGTAATGTGGCATTACCTTAAATAAAAAAAAAATTCCCTTAATTGTTGCCTAATGTATTTCATGTTGTTTATTTAGCTTGATATTTGCATTGTTACACCTCTTAAACCAAAAAGGATCTGGTTTAGCCCAAGCTGATTTAAACTGTGTTTCCAGTAAAAACGCCACAAGTATAGTAAATTTAAATTTTGTTTTACTTTGTCTAATTATAGTTATTTTGCTTAACCAAAAACATTCCACATACAACTGTGGTTAAAAAGGCATGAGATAACCAAACAAAAAATAAACACATCTACACCTGGAAGTGAGTGGCACAACCAAACAAGGACACCCAGTCCAAAGGCCAGCCTAGTCCAGTCATTAATATTGCCTGTGCCCAGGGATATTTGGGCATGGCCATAATGTCACACAAACATGTCTGCAAACAGGAGGAGCACAAACCAAATACATATTTAAAGCCATAAGTGGCCAGATACACTCCACATAGACCTATGGCATTGGCTAGTGGCCTTAATCATTACTCTAAGGAGCTATATGGGAGCAAATACAAAACACAACCTGCATGAGCAACACAAAATGGATTGTTTGAAACCTCAAAGGACAAGTAAATACAGTGGGGGGTAAGAGAAAAGATGTCCCACAC
>CM051239.1:303984714-303987214 GCA_027917425.1 Gastrophryne carolinensis | reverse complement strand
ACCGGAGACTTCTCTGTAAGCAGACTCTCCCTGTCCTTCCATGCTTTGAGTAAATTGACATGGTACACCTGCTTAGGCTTCCTCCTACCAGGCTGATGTACCCTGTAGTTTACTTCACCCACCTTCTCCAATACCTCATACGGCCCCTGCCACTTGGCTAGAAACTTGCTCTCCACTGTGGGAACCAGAACCAAAACACGGTCACCAGGTTTAAAGGTCCTTACTGTGGCTGACCTGTTATAAACCCGGCTTTGAGCCCTCTGAGCAGCCTCCATGTGCTCCTTAACGATGGGCATAATGGCTTCCACCCTGTCCTGCATACTGGCGATGTGGTCTATAACACTTTTGTGGGGGGTGGGCTCCTGTTCCCAAGTCTCCTTTGCAATGTCCAGCAGGCCTCTGGGATGTCTGCCATAGACTAATTCAAAGGGAGAAAACCCCGTAGAAGCTTGGGGTACCTCCCGGACTGCGAACATTAAAGAGGGCAACATAACATCCCAGTCCCTCCCATCTTTGTCCACCACCTTTTTCAGCATACTCTTTAAGGTTCTGTTGAATCTCTCCACTAATCCGTCCGTCTGAGGATGGTATACCGACGTGCGTAATTGTTTTATGTTAAAGAGTTTACACAGTTCCTTGGTGACTTTAGACATGAAAGGGGTACCTTGGTCCGTGAGGATCTCCTTGGGCAGTCCCACCCGGCAAAACATGGCGAATAGCTCTTTAGCTATCAGCTTCGCCGATGTGTGCCGTAGGGGAATGGCTTCAGGATACCGTGTAGCGTAGTCCATCACTACAAGTATATGCTGATGCCCCCGGGCAGACTTAACCAACGGACCTACCAAGTCCAAGGCAATCCTTTCAAATGGGACCTCGATGATGGGAAGAGGTACTAATGGATTCCGAAAATGACCCATAGGAGCACGCAACTGACATTCGGGGCATGATTCACAATAACGTTTAACCTCAGTATATACCCCTGGCCAGTAAAACCGCTGCAGGATGCGATCCAACGTTTTTGTGGCCCCTAGGTGTCCCCCAAGCACATGTTTATGAGCCAACATCAGCACGGTTTGGCGATAAGGCTTGGGCACCAGCAATTGCTCCCAGGTCTCACCCCGCATCTTGTCAACCCGATATAAAAGTTCTTGGTCAACCATGAAGTGGGGAAATATCTGATTAGCATTGGCGTGCTGGGGCACCCCATTCACCACCACAACATTTTCCCTAGCCCGGACCAGTGTAGGGTCCTGGAGTTGTGCTGTGCCAAAGTTGTCATGGGATACCTCCAAATCTGAAAACTGTGGCCCAGTCACTAACTCCTCAGTCTCACCGGCCATCACATTTAGGGGAAATACAGTGCTTACATTACTTTCATCACTGGTCACCCCTACAGCTGGGACCCCAGAGTCTGGGTCATTGGGCTCCGGGTCTAAGACTTGACTCTTCTGTTGGGGTTGTACTCTTAAGGGTGGTCTCCCCGTCCTCTGATTTCCCCGCCACAGAGTCCAGAACAAGGGGAAATCCCGTCCCAAAATAAGGTCATGGGGCAAGTTCATGACAACCCCAACCTCATGTTGACTTTCTCCACAGGGGGTCTGGATGGTCACAATGGCAGTAGGATAGTCTTTCACGTCCCCATGAATACACCGGACCCCAACTGTGTGGCCTGTGACAGTCCCAGGGTTAATATCGGATCCATTAATTAGAGTCACCCGACTTCCAGAGTCCAACAGCGTCAGCACCTGGAGCCCTGCCACTGTCACCTGGCAGAGGTGGCGCTCATCCATAGAGTCTGGAGTAGCAGCAGTATAAACCGGGGCCGCATAAAGGGAAACCCTCCTGGCAGAGCTGCAGTCCATGGGCTCAGGTTTATGGGGACACTTGGCTGCAATATGGCCAGGTTCCTGGCAGGTCCAACAGATAGGAGCCTCCGCTCTCCTCCTCCCCTGGGGCATCACCTGAACATAGGGATTTACACTGGCCCGGGAGTTAGCAGGTACCATAGGCCTTCTGTACTTGGGGCTGGCTGGGGTGGGAGAGGCCTTTTTCCTCAGAGCTTGGGTGGCTGAGTACCTCTCCACCATCCCCACCAAAGTATTAGCGTCAGCTGGGTCCCCATGTCCTACCCACTGCTGTATCTCACCTGGCAAGGCCCTCAAAAAGCGGTCCAGAACAACCTTCTCCACCATCTTGGCTGGGGTTGATGTCTCCGGCTGAAGCCACTTGCGAACCAGGTGGATGAGGTGGTGCATCTGGGCCCTTGGTGGTAACGCCTCTTGGAACCTCCAGCTATGGACTCTTTGGGCACGTAGGTATATATCAACTCCCAAACGGGCTAGGATCTCCGCTTTTACAGTAGCATAATCCCGGGCTTCCTGCTCGCTTAGGTCGAAATAGGCCTGCTGTGGTTCTGCTATGAGGAAGGGTGCCAGAACCTCTGCCCAGTATTCCTGTGGCAGCCTTTCACGGGTGGCCACTCTTTCAAAGCCTGTTAGAA